>NW_010580596.1:73255-90447 GCF_000705375.1 Tinamus guttatus | reverse complement strand
TATTTCCTTTTTTTCCTCTTTTCTCCTTTAAAAATCTTTTTTTTTCTTTTCCCGTCTTCTTTTTTTTTTCTTCTTTTCCCCCGCTTCTTCCTCGATTCGCACCCCCAACTTCGGGGCAGTTCCCTGCGCCGGGGAGCGCTGCCCCTTGGAGCCCGCTCTGCCTGGCTGTGCGCTGGGAACGCGGCTGGACTTGGCATCCCGCCTCCCCCCAAAATGCCTCCAGTGCTGGGCCGTTTAGGACGCACTTTCTTATTTTATTTTGTTTCCTCGTGGGGGGGCCTCTGCTATTATTTTCAAGGCCCTATTACTTATTTTTTTTTCTCTCTTTTTTTTTTAATGCTTGGGGGACGTACGAAGAAGCTTTGAAAGAAAAATGCGGGGGTATTTAAAAAAGGCAGAGAAGGCTGCAAAAGCCAGTTACTGAACCCGCATTAGCTTCTTGGAGCTCAGCGCTCACACACACCTCCCAAGGAGCTAGCAAAAGTTGGGGGGGTGGAATCCAAAAAAGGAGAGCATAGATTTGTTTTTTTTTTTTAGTTAAAAAAGAAAAAAAAATGCACCACAGACCCTTTAGGCCAGTTCAGGGGTTTGTCTCCCCACCGCCAGCCTACGCGATGTCTTGCAGGGCCGAGGTGGTCTCGGCAGAAGGGAAGGCTGCGCTTTCTCCCCGGTCAGCCCCAGGGAAGCCGGGGCTCTTTCTCCTGCAAATGCCAGGGATTTTCCGTGCCCCTGCACGGGTAATTCGGTGCAGTTAATCAAATCAATAAAACCGAGCCAGGGCAGACCTAGAAGGTTTTATGATGTTGCTTTGCCAGACTAGTTCAGCTGCTTCCTTTTAATACTTTTTTTTTAAAGCTACTAAATGCAGTGTTTATTGGTGATGTTTGGCTTTGCATTTCTTGCATCCATCCCTCTGTTGCATGGTTGTTTTTTTCAGCTTTTTTTTTTTTTTTTTTTTTTTTTTGGTGGGTGTTTTAAGTTCTGGAGAGGTGCAAAGCGCCAGTAGGGATGGTAAGAGGCTGCCTGCAGCCCAGGTGTGTGATTTGTTTATACCCGAATGCCTGGGCGCGCTGCTAACGGGCCGCTGCGCCTCGGCTTTTTTGTCTGTATACATACGTACATATATATATATATACACACACACACACCTTTGAGAGGCTTTGGCATACATATAAATCTCTTTAACATGTTGTGGGTGGTGGGGTAAGGAGTGTGAATGTTTGCCAGATGTTCACATCGTCTTCGCGTGTAATTTCGGTTGGTAAACAGAATTCCCGTAACTGGCGCCTGATAGGAACAGCCCTGCGGTGCAACTAGAGCCCCTGCAAAAATGCTCGTGTGGCTCCAAAAATGAGATGCTGCTTTGCCTCAGCAGGCACATGGAGGGTTTCAAGGCAGCTGGATCAAAACCCTCCCCTTTCCCCCCACCCCTGCAGCTCCCTGCTCCCTCCAAACCTGCCAAAGGACGGCCAGCTCCTCCATAAGGATCTCTGCCGAAAGCGGAGCTGCTGGATGGGACTGTCCCCATGAGCGCTTGTCTGTGTGTGTGGCTTTTTTTTGTTGTTTTTTTTGTTTTTCCTCCCAACATGCCGGTTGTCCCCATTGCAAAGAACTAAATTTTCCCACCCGTGGATAAGGCGGGTGCCCACGTGGGGAATTTCCCTTCTCCGTCCGCACGAGCGTGTGCCCCTGGCTACGCCTTGCCCTGCTCCGAGCTGGGCACTGAGATCCCCCGGTTGATGGCTCTAATCAGGGGTGTTTCCAACACTGTGAGAAGGGAAAAGGTCTTTTTTTATTATTTTTTGAGAATTTTTTATTCTTTACCTTTCCTCCCCCTTTAGCAGGGTGAGCTGAAGGAAGCACACGGTTGAATTTCAGAGCAGAGGTGGGAGTCGGAAGGATCCCTCTCCCCGCGTGTGTGTGAGAAGGGCAGCCAAAGCAGCTCGGCTTCCCGCGGCCCCGGGCTTGGGCTCCGTGCGGAGCCCGGCTCGGAGCCCGGCGCTTTGCGAGCCTCGTGGTGGCCGACATCCCAGCGCTTCCCGAATTGTCCTCGTGCGTCTCCCCCTCTGCGCTAGGGCCCGCAGGACCCCCCCGGGCCCCATCCGCTTCGGGCTCTGGGTTCGGAAACTTCTTCCCGGCTGCTGGGATATCCTCCCCTCACCCTCCCCTCCTTCTTTTTTCTCTCCAGGAAACACGCTTTGAACTGCCATAGGATGAAGCCAGCCCTTTTCAATGTCTTGTGTGAAATCAAAGAGAAAACAGGTAGGAAATCCAAGCTCTCCGTTCTGGATTATTTTTCTTTCTTCTGCTCTCTAAAGGTCTTTATCGTGCCACAAAAGTTCGTGCCTCCCCCCTGCAGCCCCTCCGTGCCTGTAGTGTTATTTAAGTGTTGGGGGGGGAAACAGTTACCCAGTGTTTAATGCCTCTGGTATTGGACTTGCATAATGTGGTTTGTGTCCGCAAGGGAAAACATCGTGGTTTAATTTCTATTGTATAACTTCTTTTTATTTGTTGCTTTTTGGGGGGAGGAAAAGAAAAAAAGCCAAAAAAAAAATACCCTGACATTTCTCTCTTGCTTTACTTTAGTTCCTTCTTTAAAACTTGGAACTCTTAGTTTTTCCTTTTTTAAAAAAAAAAAGGCAGAATAAAAAAAAAGCAACAAAATTAACTTGTTCGGTTTTGTTGCTTTTACTAGTTACGTAAATCTGCAGGTCTCTCTTTTTTCTTTTTTGCTTAAGAAGGGGTTAAAATGCTTATGTCTGCCAATCATCCCGGCTAGCTCACCTAAGTGCAAGTTGTCGGCTGGCTTTAGTGAAAGCAATATATTAGATTGTTAGTTACTTTAGGGGGCTGTTGTTTTATGACATGGGGTGTTCTCGGGCTTCTAAAGAAGCTAATGACATGAGAGCATCGGTTCTGCTGTTTCCCACTTTCCAGACCTCCTACCATGTACTAACACACTTATAACACATCCCAGGGGGGCATTTAAATTTTAAAAGCAACAATTAAAAAATAGCAGTCATCAATCAAGGGTGATCTTAAACAACAGATGCTCGGGGAAGGACATTTAGCAACATGCACCACTTATTTATTTATTTGTTGGAATCTCTTTTGGAAAAAAAAAACAGGGAGAATGGGGGGAAATTTGGGAAGCAGGGGGGAGGAGAGGTTTTGTGTCTGCTGTTGCCTTCCCGAGCCGATCGGAGGCGATCGGCAGGTCCTCTGTGCAGATGCAGCTGCCTTGTTTGAGCAGGCTGCGAGGTACTTGGCTTTCCCCCCCTTCCCCTTTTACAACAAGGACTGTAACAGTCAATAATTCATATCTAAACCGTATAAGCAAGGGCATGACATGAATGAAAGTGACAATAAATATGATTGCGCACCCAGTTGATATACATTGATAGTTACACATAAAGGGGAACAGCTTTCGGAAACCTGAATCTGGGTCTTTATTTTTTATTTTTTTTTCCTTAAATATATATAAAACCACGCGGTGTGAGCAGCTGATTGAAAATGCAATTACTTGACTCTTGCAATATATATAAAATGACTAAGGGGGCCTTTGCTAAATGCTGTTTGTGCAGCCGGTAGCCTAGACAAAGCGCCTACCGATGGCACCCAGCGCTCGGGAGCGCTTGGGGCTGCGCTGCTGGCTCTGACCCGACTGAGAAGTCCTTCGTGAGGCGCTTCCCATCGTGTAACGTGACGGGCTCTGCGCGGGAGCCTGCGGAGAGTTCATGGGATGTGATGGAAGGGAGGCTGCATAGGGAGAAATTCTACGGGTGGTTTTAAAGTCTTAAAAAAAAAAAAAAAAAAAAAAAGGGGGGGGGGGGCAATCCAAAAAAGAGAGGGGGAAATGGACCATCCGGTTCTCTTCCCTTCTCCCTCTTCCTTCTTTTATTTTATGCTAGCCAAGGAAACTGTCCGTCTTCCCCTTTCATCTCCCTCTTCCCGGGGCGTTTGTGATGCAGTGTACATTCCTTCCCGGCCTGGCTCTGCCATGGAGCCAGTCACAAAGTTACGGGATGGGGCGTCAGCCGGCTTGGAGATGCTGATGGAGGAGCTATGTGTCCTCCTGGCCGGAGATGCTTCGGGATTGTGGGGAGCCGGGGAGCGCGGGGAGGCCCCCACAGTGGCTGGGTGTGCAGATTCCCATCTCCTGGGTAAAAGTTGGAGAGATGGTGACTTGAGGTGTGAAAGTAAAGGATACCGAAGTGTGGATTTGGGGCTGCCTTATTTATTTATTTATTTTTAATAATAATATTTGCCGGGCCTGGGTTGTTTGGGTTCAAGGCTGCCGCAAAGAGCTCTCTGACCAAGTTCAGTGGAGAGGGGTTTCGGAGCGCTGTTTATGATATGTTTACAGTGAATTGTTTTGCTTTGCAAATTCAAGGCCCTCCTCCCTCTCCTTTCCCCTCTATCTGTGTGCCCAAAAGTCGCGCTCCATAAGCAAGCAAAGGGCCAAATGGTGTTTCTTTTTATTTTCAAGCGGTGCTTTGTGAGCCCAAGCCTAGGAAGAAGGTGGCCCTGGTGTATTTATTTATATATATTTTTTTTTTCTGGGGATGAGGTGTTGCTTTCTCTGCTGGGTGTGCTCCTTGCAGGTGGTCTCGGGAGGGTCTGCCTGGGGGTGCCGTGGTGAAAGTTGAGGGAACTTCTCCCCGCTTTTCCCTGGGATTCCGGTGTTTTTGGGTGCGCCGCGGGGCGCGCGTCGTGCGTGCTCCGACACCCTGGCCGCTCGCTTGTGGTCGCGGGGGCAGTTTGGAAGTGCCCGCGCGCGTCCCCCCTCCTCCTGCGCAGCGCTGCGACGCGCGGAAATGTGCGCGCAGTTACCCGCGGCCTGATTTAAGTGACTCCAGAGCCTTATGGAGACTTTACCACCGTCTCCTGCAACATTATGGCTAATATTTCATAGCGTTCGCGTTGCCAGAGCAAACCCAAAGTGTCCATAAAGTTGTTAGAAAGAGAGGTCGTCTTTACTGGCCAAAAGAGTTCCCCTTTGCATGCAGGCTCTTCAATTATTATAAAGGATTTATAGGTGCTTCATTTTAAAGCTCTGGATTTGGGAGTCTGTCGGTTGCCTTTTTGTCTGCAGCTTGGAGGCCGTCTCTTCTGGGGCGATGTGTGCTTAAAAATAATAAAAGTTGAGAGATTTGATCCAAGCGGGAGCACATCGGGGGGGGGGAAAATTGCCGCTTAAATATACATCTAAGTTGTCTGCGTTGGTTTGGTGCGTTCTCCACTTGCTGCCGGCCGCTTTGTTGCGAGCGGAGGGGCAGGACTGCCTTCAAATGGCTGGCTGGCTTTTTGGAATAATAATTATGGAAATCGGCGGCATTGTTGTCCTGAATACAATTGATTCCTCTGCCGATGGCTTTGGAAATTGGGTGTCTGATTTATGTATATACACACATTGAAGGAAAAAAAAGTTTGATAGTGGGAGTAGTGGCTCTTTTTATCCTTTTTTCCTTTTTTTTTCCTTCTTTCTTTCTTGCTCCCTTTTTCTCTGTGTGTCTTTTTTTTTTCTTTTTTTTTCCTCCTCTGTTCTCTGCCTGAGCGGAATAGCTAAGCAGCGGCATCGGGCACGGCGTCGGCAGGCGCGGGGTCCTTGGATGGCAAACTGGAAAATATCTGCTGTCAAAACGCAGCAGCGTCTCTCGCTGCGAGCCCTTCCCGAGCCCCGGCTCCGCGCAGGATGTGTGACCGGTTAATCTGATTCCTCCTCCTTAAGAGGCTCTCGGTGCTGTTTCACTTTCGAGGAGAGCGAGGGCTCTCTGACGAATTCTCTACTTCTTTAAAAAGCCCCCGTCTCTCCTTTTTTTTTTTTTTTTTTTTTTTTTTTTTTTTTATGCCCTGATTCTTTTTTTTTTGTTTTTTTTTGTTTTTTTTCCTTAGCCCCCCCGCCCCACCTTCCTGTGTCAAAGCAATTTGGGTTTGGAAGAAAAATGTGCATACCACCAATGGGATAAAATTCACTAAGTGGAATATTTATAGACAGCAGTGATTAGCTGTGCAATTGTTGTTGAATAATGGGTTTGTGTTTTATTTATTTTATTTTTTTTAAATCTTAGAACATAATGGCTATATATGGTGCCTCTTAGCTACCTTTCCTTGTGCATTATCTCCACCAAACTTAACTCAAATCAGATCTTTGGAGGAGGTAGGGTTTTTTTCTTTCCCCCCCCCCTTCTATTTTCTCCCTTAACACCCCTTTGTTCTCTGCAGCTCTGTGTTCAATTAACACCCCCATGGCAGAACTGTAGTCGTCTTTTTTTTTTTTTTTTTAATGTCTGTTACTGTATTTCACTTCTGACACCTCTCTTATTATTCTTGCCTGCCACTTCTTTTTAATATAGCAATTACGCTGGGGGGGGGTTCGTTCTTTCCTCCTCCCTCCCTTCTCCCCTGTTCCCGCCGCCACCGAGAGGCAGCGGGGGGCAGAGGGGCAGCCGGGCTGGATGCAGAGCAGGGTGTTTGTGGGGGCTGTGGGAGCGGGGCCCCTCGTGCTGCTCCCGGCCCAGCTCGTGAAGTTTTTTCCCCGCAGGACAGGCTAGGGCACAGCTCCTTTTCCTCCTCTTTCCTGGTATCCTTTAAAACCCCTGCTCTCCCCGCTTGGGTTTCTTTTTTATTCCGCCTTTCCGCCGAGGTGTGCGAAGGTGCTGAGGAGAGAGAAACGCCCCCGTGTGCATTTCGATGCAGCGCTGCACCCAGGGCTTAATTCTGCGTTTGCAGAAGCTCCTAATGAGCGAGCGAACCGGTAACGAAACCCGGTCGCGCCGCAGCCTGGGGCCGGGGCGGCCGCGCTGTGCCCAGCTGTGCGCGGGGTCCCTCCGCTGTCCCCTGCCCTCGGTGGCAGAGGAGGCGTCGAGCTGCCCTCCTGGCCCGGCTCGGGGTCCCTCGCGTGGCTGCGCTCGCAGGGACAGGGGGGGGCCCCTCTCCCCCGCCGCCGTTAAATCGCTTCCAGATACCTGGCGTCTTCCCGGGGAGCTTTCCTTTCCCTGTATTATTTTTTAACTTTTTATTTTATATTTTCTCCCTCTCTCCTGACAGCGTGTGGTTGCAGCTCTTTGAACAGAGCAGCTTAAGGAGTTTAATCAAAACTGGCCTCACCAAGTGCGCGAGGAGCAGGCCCCGCGCCGCAGCTCGTGGCGAGGCCGGGCCTGCCTCACACACGGTACCGCTCTGGCGGCAGAGCCGACCCCTCCGCTCCCTTCCTCCCTGCTTTGGGTTTCGGGGTATCCGATGGTGCCGGTTCGGCCGGGCGCACCCTGGCTCTGTGCGCTGGCGTGTGCCCCGGCTTGTGCCCTGTCCCTCGGGACGGCCTTGGAGAGCAGAGCTCTCCCGCGCGGCCGCCGCCGCGGGCTTCGTCCCTGCGCGCAGGCCCCGTGTCCGAGGGCAGCCCTCGCGAGCAGAAAGCGGGAGAAACTCTGAGACGGTTTCATCATGTTGGCGCTTCCTCCTCGCAAGGAAATTACTGCATGCAGCAATTCTGGAGGGGAGCAGGGTGCTGTTTTAAATGTAAATGGTTTTATTTGCAGCGAGCTCCGCTAGACTGCGCCGCTGCTGACGCTCCTGCTAAACCGGAGCTTCGGAGGGGGGGAATGGAGAAACCCGGGATGCCTTCCCGGTTCCTGCTTCCATGCAGGAGCTCCATGCTCTCTCGACAAAGCTCTACGTTAGGGTTTCACGACCTGCAAATGTGCTGTAAAGCATTATACTTGTTTTATTATAGGGCTTTTCCTTTTCAGCCTTCTCCTTAGGAGTCCGGGCTCTTCGGAATGCAGGAAGACATCAAGGGCGATGTTTGCAACCAGTGCAAAATATGGCTCTTCCCCTAGAGCCCAGTGGGAACAGGGGGGGGTGTATATCTATATATCTATAATATATATATATATATATATATATGAATAGCAGTAATATATATGTGTGTGTGTGTATATATAAAAATATATGTAGTCCCGTCCCCCGCTGCCGAGACGTGTGGGATCCCTGCGCTCCGGGCGGGAGAGGCGGCGCTGCCCGGTGCAGCGGGGTTGTCCTGCACGTAGCGACCGGCGTGGCCGGGGGCTCGGGGTTTTGAAGGAGCTAATGTGATTTGCGGCAGTGGGACTGGTTAATAATCTATACAGCTTCTGTATACTCGGGGGCTGCTTTTATTCCCAGCCAGGTGTTTGTAGACCAAATCAATATGGACCTATTTGCATGGGGCTGTCCATAATCTAATAAAGGCAGGAGGCCCTTCCCAGACCCAGGCCTCAGTTTTCCCCAGACGTATCTGCAGGAGCTCCCGCTGGCGGCGGGTGAAGCCCCTCGTGAGCCTTGTCTGGCCTCCCGACACGGCCCGTCCGTGCGAGGTGCCGGTGTCATCGCCCTTCTTGGAGGCCGGCTCGCAGGAACCTGTGCCTTTTGGGCCAGTTAGGTGATTGTGGGTAACCAGGCGAGTGCCAAAACTGTCACAAACAGGCTCCAGCGTCAGAGAGAGCGGAGGTTTTTTCAGTACAATCCCTCCTTTGCCTGTGTTGCAGTTAGGAAGGGGGAGCATTTGAAGCCCAAAAGGGTGGTTTGAAGGGCCGAGCAGGCGGCTTGTGCTGAATCCCGCACTATATCCCCGGGTACCGCAGTCAGCAATCTGCTGCCTTAAATAATACAAGGTGGCGGGCGGTATAGGGATAAATTACAGCAAGCTGTGGCCCGAGGAGGCTGTAGGCTGGATACATTAATGCGTGGCAGTGCGGGGCTGGGAGCAGGGCCGGGAAGGAGTCCGGGCGCTGAGATGCGCGGGGCGGAGGAGACACCGAGTCGCTTTCCCTTGGTGCCGCGGGTTGGTTTGGGCTGGAAGCAGCTCACACTGGTGTCGGTTAAAAAAGGTGCTGAAGAATTAATCTTCTGGTCTTGTGCTCCTGAACATTGCCCCTGGATTTGTGTTTTTTTTTTTTTCCTTTTTTCTTCAAGCCGGCACAACGGGATCCCGAGCCAGGCATCCTGCAGGGATTGCAGCCTCCGGAGGGGATGTGCCCGTTTCCACGCTGGGCCTTGGTCCCTGCCCTTCTCAGGCTGCATGAACGGGCCTGCGCGTTTCCTGCTCGCCCTACAAACCCGGCGCGGCCCAGGCCGTTGCTGCCCAGCTCTCGGGGCAGCCCTGCTGCGGAGGGGTCTGTGCTCCCCGCGTGCTGGCAGCTTTGAGGAGCTCTCTCGAGGCCAGCGGGCCCGTGCAGATGGGGTCCTGCAGCTTCCCGGGGCGCCCTTCAGCTCTTGAGCAGGTTTTGAAATCTGGGTCCGTCTCTTTCCTCCCTGTTGTCGCCTTGTTTACCCCACTTGCTCTCCCGTCTGCAGTCGCTAATCTCTCTTGTCCAGCCCTTGGGAGCTTTCCAGGGCTGGTGAACAGAGTGGGGGAATGAAGGGAAGAATCCAGGCAATCCGTTTGCTGGGGAAAAAATATCCTCTGAATACAGATTTTTGCTTTGCCTGTTCCTTTTCTTTTACAGGAGCAGGCTTACCCAGAATATCTTTAAGCAGATATCCCTAAGCAGTAGGGCTGCCCCTGCCCCCTCTTTAAAAACAATATATCCTAATAAATCGAAAGTTCCTGCTCAGCAATGCTGTGAGGAACCACAGTGACTTTATAATGATCACAGTGCCGTTTCCGTTCAGCATCGATGCAGAATAAACCCAGCTGGGTTTGCGTGGGGACCCGGCTGCCTTCACCGCTCTTGGCCGCGCTTGGTGTCTTGTCCGAGCCCAAACTCGGACTCTCAGCTCATGGCTTCTACGTCCCCTTTCTGAGTGGTTTCACACACGGCGTTTTGCCTGGCTACAGCATTAGCAGAGGGAAATCGAGTTTCTTTCCTGGTTGGATAGCATTTTCAAATTCCACAGTGATGTCGATTAGCAAAATTAGCAGTGGCAGGTTAACCGGCAAAAATACTGTCCCTGTTGCTCGGTGTTCGCTGTTCTTTGCCGGGTTCCTGACTTCAGCAGGCCCAATACTGTGTGTGTTTATGTGGGGCTGGGTTTTTGTTTCTCTTTTTTTTCCCCTCTTAATTCAGTGTGACCATTTCCTTTTGACATTTGATATCCACAAGGCTGGAGCCAAAGCGAAAGCGAATCTGCCTGGCCGTCTCCGGAATGTGCCTTTCTAATTTCGACATTGATGTTTCACAACCTGAGCTGCCTGTGGGTGTAGGGTTGCTTGTTTACACACATCCCTCTCCTCTCGTGCGCAGAGATTCTGTGGCGAGACGTCAAGAGCGATGCAAGACCTAGAGCCTCGCTGGGGCTGCCTCTGCTCTCTGGGGTTGAGCTGTGAGGGCAGCTTTTGGCTTGAGTAGCATCTAGCTGTCAAAAGTTGCAAGTGTGTTAACACAGTCCTTAAAAGAAGAGGAAGAAAAAAGTAAATGGTACATATGAAAATCTCTAGGCAAAAGGTTCAGTGTCCATGGGTTAAAAGAACCCAGTTGGGAGATACTACAGGAATCAATTCTGTCTTCCTAGCACTGGGGACCCGACACCGCCAGCACTTTTGGTTTGAAGCTTTTGGGATTTCTACTTAATGGCGGTGGGAAATGCACCGCCATCCCGGAGGTGGCGTTTTGAAGGGTTTGAACACCCTTTCCTTTGCAAAAGGCCACGTTTTGCTTCTGATCTGAATTTGTTGAGCTTTGTCTTCCGGCTGCTGTGTCCTGCCGCGTTGCTGCTCCCAGCAAAGTTGTGCGTGTTGTGAGGGAGCAGGTGGCAGGAATGGTGTTTTCCGTGAATGTGTTATTCCCCCGGAAAGTCCTGGCTGTTAGATCTGGTCAGCAGCTGTGAAGTGTTGATCAGCATCGGTGGTGGGAAGAGGAGTTACAGCATTGTGTGTTAATGGAGGAAAAACCCGAGGAGCGAGGCCGTGATTTACGCGTTCGCTTATGTGAAATGAAGCGGTCTGAAGCGCTTTGCTCAGCAAGCTCTTGGTGGGCGGCTTCTTCCCTCGCCCTTAGTGCAGGATTTTCCGAAGTGGCTGTTTTTCAACTTGGTGACATGGCTGCGGGCGCTCCCCCTGCACACGCCGGTAAGGAGACGCGGAGCCTCCGCGTTGCTCCGGGCTGTTGCCTGTGCAATTCTGTCCCCAGGTGGCTCAAAAGGTCACCTCGCGCGATAGCAAATGCTTCTTTTTTCTTTTCTTTTCTTTCCTTTTTTTTTTTTTTGGTGCTCTCCTCCAAATAGTCAAATAAACATCCTTCCCGTGTTAGGAGAGCTTTTGGTGGAAGCATCCCAAGAAGGATTAGCAGCAGGCGCGTCTGGGCCTGGGCTGCTCCTCTCCCGAAGGTCTCCAGCTGCTATTTGCACTTGCTGGGGTCTGACCGCAGTTGGCATTTCCCGGGTTGGGTGGAATTTACTTTCTGCCTGGCAAGGGCATTCGGTAACATTTGCTCACCTGGGCTCCTTAAGCTTTGCAGGGGCTGGGGGATGTGGCAGAGAAGGTCATGGGGTAAAACTGATCGTTTGTCTCTGCTCTCCTTATTGGCAGGAGGCGGGTGGTTAAATACTTTGTGTTGTGCCTGGGCATTAAGCAGAATAAGGGAGGAAGATGTTTTATGTTGCCTAAAGGTACCCGTGCAAGCTTCCAGGTGCTACGTGGTTTGATGTTGGCCCCTGCTGTGCAGGGCTCAGACCCTGCTCGGTTTCCTCTGCGTTGGGATGGCTCAGATGGACAACTGGGCTTGGGTGGTGGCTGCTTGGAAGGTGCTTTCTGATGCAGGAAGGGGTCCCGTGTTTCCGTCTGGATCGTCCCGCAGTGCGTGTTTGGGAAGGGCGCCTCCAGCCCAAGGGGCTGTCCTCGCTGGAAGCAGCGGTTCTGCCCCGAGCGAGGGGAGCAGGAGCCTCAGGTGTCACCTTGTCTCAGCCCAGCTCCGCTGCCCCTGGCCGGGGGGCCCTGGCAGGCGCTCTGCTCTTTGTCCCACGTGTCAGGTTGATATTTTTGCTGGTGGGAGAACGAGCTTGTTTTTTTTCCTTTCCTGCAGTGTTTGACTAGGCCTTGGGAAGGTCCTGTGGCGGAGGGAGCGTAGCCAGCCCGCGTGGGCGCTTTCGGGGCCGCGAGCGGTAGCCGGCGATCAGGGCAGAAGGCAGGTGCTGGAAGGGCTGTGGCACTGTGATCTTGGAGACTTGGTGCCCACCTGTTAGAAAGGGTCGGTGTGGGGAGTGCTGGCTCCAGGGGCTTGGGAAGTGAGTCCTGAACTGCCTCGTGTTGGAAGGGGAGATACGGATCTGGAATGAGCTGCCACGGGCCTCTCAGAGATACCACGGCAAAGTGCTAATGGAAACCAGGCCCAGGCTCCCTCCTGCTTGCGGTGCGGCTGGACCGGGAGCCGTTCCCTGCTCCGTGGAGCCCGCTCCGCCCGGAATAGCGCGTGGCTGCAGGCAAGGGCGTTGGACAGACCTGCTTTATTGTATGTAGGCTGTGATTGAGAAAGGAACTGCACAATTAGGAGAGGTCCCTGTGGTTTGTGTTTGAAAGGAGCTCTATTAGAATAATTTTTAAGCTCCTGTTTAATGAGAAGCCTGTTGGCTGATTAAAATGGAAACCGCTTGCGTGGGCTCCGAGAGTCGCCAGCGCACGCGGCCGCTCTGCCCTTACTCTTGGGCGCTTCTTCGTGTCCCGCTCACTTTCTCTTTTGCTTTTTCTGCTCTGTGCTCCAGGGCTGCAGAAATCCTGTTCAGCCTTTCCCCTTGACCAGGAATCTTTCCTCTGTGTGAGGATGGATCCTGTCTGATACACGTCCCTCTTCCCACGTTTCAGCTGCTGCTGTCATCCTTTTCTCTCATCCCGAAAAAACGGGACCAGGCAGGAGCCACAAAGCACTACGGTAACTACGGACCTATGGCAAAGCTGAGGTGCCAGGTCTTGGTTTTGTGTCCCAGAGGCCTCACGTCTTTGAGGCTCTGCCTCGCCTGGACGGGACCGCGGCGCGGGCAGGAGGGATCCGTGTTGGTAACGTGGCTCCGGGGAGAGCCTGGCCCCGCTGCCCTCCATCGCACAGCGCTTTGGAAAGCAGAACCTCTCCTGGGTTCAGTGGGGAGCATGGAGGAGACCTAAATGAAGAACAAATGAGAACCATATAAAGACAAATGGGAATCAGATTTAGGAAGCAGACGAGACAATCCTTGGGAAGGGGAAGGGGCAGGGGGACTGTTTGCTTTAATGAGTCTCTTTGGATTTCAAGCAATAATATAGCAGGGTTTTTTTAACCCTCTTTTCCCCCTCTTTCCCAGTCCCCCTTCTTTTCTTCTGTTCCTTTTATTTGCTGTTTTCATAACATCTCTTGATCCGATGGCGACAGCATCTCTTTGGGCTCTCACTCTCTGCGATGGGGTTACGGGCCGATCCAGCTGACCTGTTGTCCAGTGTCCCCTTCTTCTGTCCCGTTATCCCCGTCTGGAGCTTGTTCTCCCTGACCAGAGCCGTCTCGAGCCAGGCCCTTGGCAGTGCTGCTGCCCCCAGCCAGAGCAGCTTTTCAGCCGCCTTGGGGTGAGCAGCAGACCAGGCTTTTCCAGCCCCAGTGATGTTTTCTCTGTGGAGCTGATCTGTCCTGGCACGCTCTGCTGTATAATTTAGAGGCAGCCTCTTGGGACAGGCTGTGCATGGGGGAGATCAAAGTCTCCTCTGTCAGAGGTCCCGGGCAGTGCCCCCGAGATGCTTGTGTTACCCGCCGTGTTCCCAGCCTCCAGGGCCGCGCAGCGTCTCGGCCCGCTCCCCTTTGCAGAAACGTGCCCTTCTTCCCATTCCTGCACGTAGCACTGGAGTGGAACCTTTGACCCCTCCTGCAGACCTCCAGGAGCCTCGGTGCTCCCTGCCCCTGTGAGAAGCATCCTCAGCAGCAGAGGTGAGAGGGGCGCTGGAAGCGGCGGTGCAGGAAGGTGCCTGCGCTGGGCCCGGTGGCCGCTTTGCCGGGGCTCCGTGCGGGAGGAGGTTTGTGGTGGCCCTGCTGCCGTCGCTGCCAGCCCGGGAGGGACTGAGCTCGTTACTATCCGCAGGGATGCGGCAGGGCTCTCCAGCTGGGGAGTGCTGGGGCTGCGCTCCGAGGAACGCAGAGGAAAGCAGGCATGTTTTGCAATAGCTTTTCCCGGTCCTTGAGGATGTCAAAGGGGGGAGCTGCACCCATGGCAGCGCAGGGACGGCTTCGTCCCCGGCTCAGCGCGGGGCTGCGGTGGCAGAAGCGCTTACAAACCTCCACGATGGGTATTCGGGTGGGATGCCTGAGGCTCTTTGCCTGTGCTCGCTGTGGACTCTCGTCTCCCCTGGGTGAGCTTCACTTTAACCATGCCCTGGCAGAGCATAGGTTTGCCCCACGTTTTATTTATTTTTCTTTATTATTATTATTAGGAAATTCCCATTTGGTTGGTTTAAAAAGCCAGCCCTTGTGGCTGGCCCCCGGCCCGCCCGCTAACAGATTTGTTTGAGAAAAGGCTGCGCTGGCATCCTGCTTTATTGAACATGCCTCCTGGGAAGGCGGCTTGAATATCCTTCTGTCTCCGCGGAGCAGGGAGCTCTCGGGACTGCTTGCCGCCATGGGGATGGGGAATGTTCTCCTCTCCTCTCCCTTTCCCTCCCACCCCTTTCCCTTGTTCAAGCCTCCCTTTTTTTTCTTTGGGAGGAGAGAGCGAGCCATGCGCGGTGCGTTCCACTCCATGCGGCTTTTCTCTTTCCCCACGGAGTTCATCCAAAGTTCGTATCCAGAGGATGAACAAAGTCGCTCAGACCTTTTCCTGACTCCTCACCCTTTGTCCTCGTCACTTAGTGACAGACAGGAATCAAATGCCACGGGCGGGCAGACGGGACGGGACCTGTGTGAAAATCCTCCCTGCAGAGGAGCGGATGGGTCCCCCCAGCCCCAGGCGGCACTGGCTTTAAAGGGCAGCGAGGATCCTTAGGGAATGCGGATCAGGCAGAAGGCTCTCGTCCCTTGGGAAGGAAAGAGCCTGATCTAGGCACAACGTGTGCTCAGGTACAGCCGGTTGGAGGATCAGGGCGTAAATCTTTTGGCTTCCCATGCTCCGAGATGATGGTTCCCCCTTCCATTTGTCAAGGGCAAAGCAATCATTCTTTTTCCACGTGGTGATTTCTAGAAGTGTCCTGGTGTTGCAGATGTTGCTGTTTATCCCTGATGCAGACAAGTAGCTGCAGTCTCCTGTAACGTGCTCCCTGTTCAGCTCTTTGGGTAGAGTTTAGGGATGTTCTTCAAGGTAGGGCTGGGGGCTCCGAGGCCGCCCCAGGGGGAAGGAAGATGTTGCAAATGTCCCTGGCAGAGACAAACTCCATGCCCTGCTGTGAAAGACATTGACATGAGAATTGGTAGGGAGAGGAGGCAATGCTGGCCGAAATGGAATCAGTTCGGAGAGCTTTTGTGCTCCCTGAATCCTGGGAAGCGCCCAGGATGCGGTGCCGTGGATACGGTGAGAATCTCTGCTCCGGAGACGCAGCCTCCTGCACCAGAGGATGAACCAAGTCGTGTAGCAGGTTGCGGGCTGAACCGAGTGCCCCGGCGGGACCCGCTCGCTCCAAGGCCCGTCGGGCCGGGTCCCCGGCCCTGCCTGCTGCCCGCTCCCGCTCCTGGTGCCGCCACCGCGGATGCGGCTTACGGGGTCACCTCGGAGGCAGCAGGAAGGGGCTGGGGAGCGCCGGGTTGTGCCCTGTTTTGTTAGCAGATTTTGCAGCGCTCGCTGCTCTGGCCCCCGGCCAGCTCTTGTGACTCACAGGAATCTTCTCGTGAGTCTCCCCCGCCCTCCATTACCTGCTGGAGCGGCGGCCCCGGCGCGGGGTCACGCTGCCCTGGGGACCGGCGCTCCTGGCGCTGCTGCCATCTGCAGCCCGGCTCTCTTCAGGGGCATGTGCGCGGGTTACGAGGCCAAGTGGAGACTGTGCTTGTTGTGAGGAACAAGTTTAGTGGCTTCTCTGGTGAACCTGGTGGGTAAACACGAGGTGACTGGAGTCACAAGTCAGCTCCCAGCTCCATGTGTTGATGCTGCAAGCGCTGAAGTCCTCTTGGAGCAAAGGCAGGTGTGAGACATGCTTGGAAATCCCTATGCTCCAAACTGGGAAGTCTCCTTGTGGTCTTGGCTTGCCATTTGTGCCTTGAATTTTTTGCACGCGGCTTTCCCTCCTCACCCCCGAAGGGAAGCATCTGGGGTGTGTTCCCATCCGCGCCTCGTGGCCCTGCGAGGTGCTTGGTTTGGCAAGCGCCGCTGGTGTGTCAGGCTGGGCTGCACCCAGGGGAAGGCGCCGAGGGAAGGGCTCCACGGTCCCTGCCAGCCCGGAGTGCTGGGTGCCTCCTGCCAGCGCTCCGTGGGGCAGGATCCCGCTCTCTGCGGCGCTGGAACGACGCGTGGGAGCTGATGCCTGCTGGGGTGTGCGTGGAGTCGGGGCGTCCTGCTGGCTGTGCCACCGCTTCCTGCCTTGGCAAACACGTGTCTGCTGCTTTCCTCCCTGTCCCAGGCTCCTCCTGCTCTTTGCGGCTCCTCCAGACCAAGATCTGTCCCTGCTTATGGGATGGGATCTTGGAGCAGGAGAGAGATGTAGCACTGTGCTTATAGCAGGAGCATTGGTCAGAAGCAGTTCAATATTGTGGACCCTCAGGGAACTTGGAGGAATGTTTTTTGCTGCACGACTCCATGCATAATGCGAATTTGACTCTTGTGGGTGCCAGTAATTGATGAGATCTGGGTGTTCTGGTGGCTCTTCCTGATCCGGGTCCACTGAACTGAGTGACATTGTGCCAATGATTGACATTGTGCATTAAATAATTTGCAAGTATCTTGTAGAAGACCCTGATGTGGAAGGCCAGGGGCCGTTGCTTGCCTTCCTGTCGCTGCCCTTGGGCAGGAAGCGTTGAGCAAGCGCAGGGGGATGCCCTGCGCCGGGATGGGGGCACAGATTTAAGTGACCTATAGCCTGAGGTTCCTGTTTGCAGCCTGTTGTAGGGGGAAAGGAGTGGGGGAAAGAGCTGTGCTGAGTCTGGCCTCCAAAGCAACTTAGGCACTGATGTTTTACTGCCTTTTCAGTGGAGACAGAGCCCTGGGGCTCTTAAAAATTAACCCCTTGTTTGCAGGTGCCAGCTCCCCTGTCGGGAGCCGGGTGCAGGAGGGATTTGGGGTGCCGGGGAGCGTGGCTGCGGCTCGGCCGCGTTCCCTGCCGGCCCCGTGGAGCGCGCCGGCGGCTC
>NW_010580596.1:49243-70253 GCF_000705375.1 Tinamus guttatus | reverse complement strand
GGGAGCTGGAGGAGTTGGGGCCATCCACCCGCTTCACTTGTGGTGTTTTGTTATTTATTATTATTATTATTTTTAGAGCTACTGGTTGATGTTGCGAGCAGTTTTGCTGTTCAGCTGATCGGCTTTGCTGATCTTGGCCGTAACGTCGAGAGCCGCTCGTTCTGCCACGGCGCGGAGCTTTGGAAAGGAGTTTTCCCCTCTGCTGATCAAAGGCAGGAGGTGCTTTGCCAGGCTCTGCTGGATGCTTGGGAATGCCCAGCTGGAGCCTTTGCAGGGCACACGCAGTTTCTCTCTCAGACCTGTTTTGCAGGAAGCTTGCATGGCAGAGCCGGCTGGCTGAGCTCCGCGGCGTGGGGCAGGGAGCAGGCTCAGCCGTCGCCGGTGACCGGGAGGTGTAGGTTTGGTTTCTGGGCATGCTGCTTCGCGTGATGCTGGTCAGGTCGGCTTGCTTCCTTGTTTTGCTGCTCTACAGCAGGAGTGTTGTGTGGCATTTGCAGATCTTGCGGCTCTTTCGTCAGTTAAAGCATCTTGGGTTGTTGAAGAGAGTGGAGAGGAGAAGAGAACCTGCCCGTGGTCCTCTTCTTTGTAGCTTGTGTCATGCATAAAGAGGGGTTTTGGTGCCAGATGTTGAGTAGTTGCAGTCATCTTTTGTGCTGAGTGGCAAGGCTGTGGCTTGCACCATCTCCTAATGCCTGTGCAGAGCTGGGGAACTTGTGCCTGAAGAGGGATGAGAGCTACATGGCCCGGTGAAGCAGTCAGGCCATTTCATTAAATCAGGGAGAGCTTTGGCTCTTGTCTGTGCATGTGATTTCCCCTGTTCTCCTGCCATGAAGGCCCTGCTTGACAGGCCCAGGGGCTGGGAACATGGAATATGCACATTCCTTCTCTTCCTGCCTTTATCTTTTTTTTTATTTACTTTTTTTTTTTTCTTAAGAGAGCCTCTGAGATTTCTCCTCTCCTGAGCTCACCTGAGCCTCTCACCTTTCTGCTGCCTGATGTGTTAATTATGGCTTATGAAACGGTGTGTGCCAGTAAATCTTGGGAGAGGTCGCCCCTGTCTCTCTAAGCCACATGCATCGCATTCCAGCTCCAGGAATGTCCGGGATAGGGAATGCTCTATCCCTGCTCCGACTCCCTCCTTCCCACCCCATGATCCAAGGGCATGTTTTCATCTCTGCTGCTTTACACTCTCTCCCTCTCTTCTTTACGTGTTGCTGGTGTAATGGTTGGCTGTTTGTCCGCTAATGATTATAAATTAGCGGCCGAGTGTATAAAAAGTTAATGAAGTTCTGTTAGTGGAACCATTACGAGTTCCCAGGCTGGCACGTACAGGTCGGCTGAGCCGGTAAGAAAAGCCAGACACCAAGTCCAGCGTTTCAGGGTATCAGGTTTCAGCTTGCTCGCTCTTTCCTGCTGTGGGTTTGTTATTTTTTTTCTTTCTGAATGGAGCCAAAGTTGAGCACTGGGAATGGCAAAAAGGTGGCAGGTGATATTTTCTCTGCTACTGAGTGAAAAAAAAATCACCAAAATGATCTTGTTTCTCTCCCCTTTCACTTATTTCCAGCCTGCTCATTCCATCTTACCAAGGCGCGTGCCCTGGACTGGTCCCCTCTCCCCTGCCTCCATCCTGGCTATTCCAGGCTGGGTCTCCCATGTATGCGGACTCCCTGTGGCCCTCGGTTCTGCCCTGTACTAGCTCTGCCTCTGCATTTGGGCTTCTTGGATAGAAATCAAACGTTTTGGATCCCTTCTGCTGCTCTGCGACCCTTGGGTGTCAGGCTGTATCGCTGAGAGAACAGCTTCCATCACAGCACCCGTGAGCTAAGTTTAGGAAGGGATGTTGGAAGAGAGTGTGCTGATGAGAGATCCTGCAGGTTAAAAAGCTTCCCACTATAAGCCTCCCACCCCCTTAATTTTTTTGTTACTCAGAACTTGGCAGGACTTAAACCGTGTGGCCGGGAATTTCCCCAGGTGGAGGTAGATTTGGTAGTGTTTGCTACAAGGAACTGATGGTTGCAGAAAAGTGAGATGACTAAAAGAAGATTTTACTTTTTGTTCTTGCTTTGTGCAAGAGAGAGGTTTTGGAGGTGCCTTGGAGACTTCCCGACACCCCTCTCCCCTGGAAGCCCTGTGGGGATCTGGCAGTGGGATTGTCTCGTGTCACCATTGCAAATTCAGTGGAATCCGGAGCGGTCGCCCATGTGTTCAGCTGGTCTCTGTAGAGCCACAGTGCAGCATTTTAGCAGCTAGACCCCTGAGAGCTCCTGCCACCCCAGGTGTGCTCCCATCCAAGCGTTCAGAGGCGGCTCTTCCCCTTCACTTGTTCCTTGGTGATGCCTTTGGGAACAGCCAGCCTCCTGCACGTCCCCATCGCTGATCAGCGTCTGCAGCTCGGCTGGGAAAAGGACATGAGGAAAGCCCTGACCATGTTCCTGGGAGACATGGCAAGTTGTGCTGGAACAGAGAGATCTTGGGACGTGTCTGCTGGAGCCTCGTGTGGGGTGACCCACGACAGGTCAGTTGGTGCTGAGCTGCCAGCTCAGCGCCTTGGCAAAGGGGCCATCTTTTCCCCTGTTTTTTCCAAGGTTAAGGGTGCTCCCGTAAGTCTCCTGGCCCCATTTCAGACTGAGTGATTGCTTTTAGCATCCCTTATTTTCCCCCCGATGCTTTCACTTGGGGTCGGAGCTGAGCTTCACTCTGCAAAGGCCCTGCTTACCTGCGCCTGGGCTGTTCAGGAGCTGGTGGCTCCATCCCAGGACTGGCTCCATCCCAGTAGAAATCATGCTCTGTTGAGTAATGTGTTTGCATGGTTACTCAAAAGGATGGCAGGAAGAGTGTGAGTGTTGCTGGACTTGAGATGTGTTTCGGGGTGGGCTCGAGTTGTGAGCCGACTCGACTGTCTGGTCAGAGGATGAAGGGGGGTGGCGAGGCTGTGGGCTCCACACAGGCTGCCTGAAGCCAGCAGGAGCTTCCCCTTTGATTTGGGCTTTGTGGTAGCCCTGGCTTTGGGAAAGGTGAAGCGAGGCCTGGAGGAGCAGCCCTGCGTGCAGCTGCAGGCGCGGGGATTAGTGCTGGGAGGCGTGGGTGAGAACCGGAGCTGAGAGCGGGCTTTCTGGGAAGCCTGGTGGCATCTGGCATGTGGCAGGGATTACGGGCGAGTGTCCTGCTCTCCTCCTGCCTCCCTGGTGCCAGCGGTGCCCCGCGGATGGCCCCGTGTGCCTCAGGCGCTCGCGGCCTCCTGTTTGCTCTCCACCATCCATGCCAGCCCTTGCGCGTGGAGAGGCAGGAGGAGATGTGGGGTCTGTCCAACCCTCCCTACGTGCGGGAGGTGGTGGAAGGGCCAGGGCTCGCGGCGCCTTGGCCCTGGCGGTGCAGGAGGAGGGGGCGAAGCGTTGAAGCGGCGGATCTCGCGTTCTGGGCGCGTGCTGCGCGCTGGCAACCCAGCGAGGAGACGACAGGCGGGAGCTGATGTTCTCTGCAGGCAGCCTGGAGACGACCCTGCTCACGGGCTGGGCTGGGCCTTGGCCCTTCACCCCCCGGCCCTTCTTCACGAGCCTCGTGCTCTCTCCCCGCAGCTAATTTTCGGCCTGGCGCAGGCATTCCAGGAATTTGTAAGGAATTAGGCGATGGGAACGGGAGGAGGTGAAGAGCGGGAAGACTCCTGCAATATGAACCATCTGGTCTCGGTCTCTCGGAGCGGCAGTGTCTGGGATAAAGGAACTGATCGAAAGCAGACATTGTTTGAGACAATAAAACCGTATTACACGTTAATGAGAAAATACATGGGAGAGCCGAAGGCCTGGGGCGAGCTGGGTGTTCTCCTCCATTTCCTCTCGACCCTGGTGCTTTGCCCGGGGGGTGGTGCTGGGAGCTTTTTTTTCCCCGCTGCTCCTGCCGCCCGGGGTCAGGACGGATCCTGGAGCTCCGTGGAGCCAACTGGGCTTTGGCGCTGCCCGGCGTGCTGGCCTTTCCAGCAGGGCCGACCTTTGCTGCGGGAAGGGAGCGGTGAATAAACTCCTATTATTAGCAGAACCCTCCTGTCTTGTCCCTCTCCTGTCCCTGCCTGTTTTTAAGCCAGGGAGAGGCAGGGATTTCAAAGGTGGGGATGGAGAAGAAAGGGAAGGGGGAGAGAGGCTGGCGGCTGCCGCCTCCCGTCTAACATTTTCCGCGCTCTTTCCTCACCTCGGGCAGGAGTCGGAGCTGACAGTCCGCAACAATGGCCCCTTTTCTTCTCCGCGCTCGTGTTTTCATAGTGTTGGGTTACATCCCCCTCGCTCTGGGGGAGGGACGGGGGCATTTATGGAGCCTGACACCGGCTCCATGATGTAATGTTATTTTTCAGTGCCGAAATGAGGCAATTTTTCACTCAAGGTCAGCAGAATTTATGTCGAGGCCTGCCGGAGGGAGAGGAGGCTGGGGCGGGGGTACGGGATGGGGTCTCCAACCAGTCCCTACAAGCCCCTGGCACCCCTCCGGCTCTGCCACAAATCATGATTCCTGAGCAGAGGTAACACACGTGTAACCCCAGAGCCTTCCCTGCCCCCCTGCCTTCACCTCATGCTTGAACTTAAATATTTTAATTAAAATAGATTTGGTCGGGAGCGGGGAGCCAGGGAAGCCCATTGCAGCCCCTGCCTTCGGTACCTCGGCCCTCAACATCTGTTTCCCATTGAAAGCTCTTTGGAGCTTTCACCCCTCCTCCCACCCTGAGCCTCCGTCCCTTTGGGGACCCATGCACAGGCCTGTCTTTCCAATGGTCTGTCCTCCCTCTCGGCCTCCCCCACTCAGCCTAGCTAAAGTTTTGTTGAAATAAAAATAAACACACGAAGGTGATTGCAGCGAGGGCAGGCAGCAGGAAGCCTCGCTTCTTGCCACATGCAAGAGGCTCTACTGGAGTTCTCCCCCACCAGCACCACGCAGCCGGGGACGAGGTCTCTGCACACATCAAGCAAGGAGTGGGCTCTTAAAAACAAGTGGCATTGCTTTGTGGGGATGTGCAAGAGTAGGGACTTGCTGCTGTTGCTGTGTGTGTGTGTGAAAAGCTCCTGGCACCCTGTAAAAGGTGGATCTGCCTCCCTCTGACTTGGGAGAAAAGACAGGCACGTGTCCCCGCTGTGAGCGTTCCTGCATGTTGAACCCTGTGCCTGTCCCTGGGCACGGTTGGCCTCCTGGAAGTGGTAGGAAAGGACTGGCCATGCCCCGAAGAGCAGTGGCCTGGTGCTCTGAGGAGAAGGGGGCTGTATCCCGCTGTTCCCACATCTCCCGCTCACGCGTTGCCACCAGCGAGGTGGTCACTCCACAGCCCTTCCTCATGCGCCCTGTCTAGCGTGGATGGTCCGAGGGGCAGGCAGCCCCAGCCTGCCCTGAGCTGCCGTGGCCTCTGTGGAAGGCTCCTTGGAAGCAGCTTTGCGTGGGGATGGGCGTTCGGTTGGGTTCAGTGTGGTTTGCTGTGCTGCAGGAGCATTGCGGGGGTCTTCCAGCAGCGTGTCAATGTGTGAAAGCTGCCAGTGTTCCGGGGGGCAGCCCTTTGCATCTGCTGTCTGATTCAGAGCCTCCCTGATACCGTTTGAAAGCCCGAGTGAGGACAAATAATAGAAAATGTGTGTCAGCAGGAGAAGTTCCTTGATGCTCCTTCTAGACTTGCGTGTTCTCTTGTGATGAACCTTAGGGCTGCTTTCCTAAGGAAAAACGGTAGAACTAAAGTCTGAGCCTTTCAATTTCTCCCCAGTTCTCCAGGTTTCAAAGAAATTTCTACAAAACAGGACGGCACTTTCTTGTCCTCCCAAGGAGGAGCGTGGCAGTGTGACACATGGGAGCCCTGGGGTGTGCAGAGGGGGGATCGTGCTGGCAGCCCCGCGGAGGGCAGGCTGTGCCGCCGCTGTCCTGGAACCAGGCTCTGCTGGCTTTACCCTGTGCCCACAGCACGGTGACATCTGGCAGACTCGCATGGTTCGAGGAAGGAGAAGACCCACCGAGGCTATTTCAGTGTGCCAGTAAAGATAACAGGTCCCTAAACACTCCTGTAAGCCCTCCTGGCACGTTGTAGTTGTGCTAGGGTGCAAAAAAAGGCCCACAGGGCAGTGTGAAACATCAGATCTTGATGGGTGAAGAGAATGGACTAGAAACTTCTGAACTCAAAAGTTGGGTCAAATCCCAGCAAAAACTGCAGTAGGGTTCCCTGCAGCTGTTGGCTCTCTGCTTGCAGGACTCGTCTCTGTCCTGGTCACACAGTAGATGCCCTGGATGATCGTGGTCTCTGTGGTGAAATTGTTTTCCAGGTGATCAAAAAGAAACAGCTTCAGGATTTGAATGGGTTTGTTGCTCTTGAGGTTATTTATTTAGTTGAAATTGAATAGTTTCGTTGGTTAAGCCATGCTGGGGGGAGCTGCTTCTTTGCTTGTGCAGAGGTGACAGGCTGTGCGTCTTGAACCCTGGCCCTTCAGAGAGAAGCCAGTTTAAAGCATCTCTTTGAGCAATATTTTTGTAGCGAAGCCTTCTATGTCTCACCTATGTAATATGGCAAAGTCCGGGGGAATGTGCCTCCCGCTTCTCTTGATCTGTTTTTTGTGCGTGTTTGTTTTGTTTTCAACTAAACCATGTGTCTTTGCAGTGTGGAGTCCCTTCCTCGTCCCTCTAACTCGCCTCCCAGCAGCCAAGCGTTTAGAAGCCGGCTCTCCGTGCGTGAGCTCCGGAGCTCCGTCCGCAGGAGCCGTGGGCCTGGCGGGAGCGGCGGCCCGCTCCCGCCCGGAGCCGGGAGAGGAGCCGGGGCCGTGGGAGGAGGGAGCGCGGCGGGAGGGAGGAGAGAGGGTTGCAAAACTACCGGAAAGTAAATCCGTAGCACGTGAGGGCTGGTTCTTGCTGCGCTGAAGGGTTTGAAACGAGGTTGTTTCTCTTCCCTTTCCTGCAACTTTTTCCTGACCTCTCTCAATTCTTCAAATCTGAAAGCATTATCTAATGTTAGTGGCTTTTTCTTTCCTTTTTTTTTTTTTTTTTTTTCGGTTGTTGCTTTTGGCTTGAAAGGCAGGAACCAAACAAAAGCAGTATGTGCTGTGCTGACTGTGGTAACCCCCCTCTCCCCAAAACAATGGATGTCTTCCAGTGTCCGTATTTCAATGAGATGTTATGGTTGGGGCAGCAGGGAAGGAAGGGAGATGGCTTTAATGTGAACGAATACATCTGCTCGCTTAGCAAGACCTCGCGTCCTTCTCTGGCTGCCCGAGGGCCCTGGGGCGTTGCTGACCTCCTTGCAGAATGCCTGGGTGAGGGGGGTACGTAGCTGGGAGGTGGTGTAAGAAGGGAGACTTGGCTAAAATGATGATACGTTCAGCTAGTTTTGATTCCCTTGGTCCCCTCGAGGTCTCCGGACCCCTTGGCACAGGTGAGGCCCCCGGCACGGCTGCACGGCTGGGACCGCAGAAGGGAGGCCCGGGACTCGTCCGGGGTCTCTCCCGAATGGGAGCGTAGGGGATTGCACCCCTTCGCCTGGGCTGCGGTTCCCGCAGGCTGCCAACCGGTCCCCCTGTCTCCTGCCCCGTATTTTATCTTGCTGGTGATAGTTTCCTGGCTGTGATGCTCCTCTGGTATTGGGACCAGCTGCTGCAGGAAAGCGCGCGCATGTGCGGCCACAAAGGTTCTGCCTGTGAATGAGTAAAAGCTCGGAAAGTCTAGCGCCACATTTATCTCATAGGAGAGGAATTTTTTTGGTGAAGACTCGCAAAAGCATTAATCTTCTCTGTGTTATTTTGCTGGTGTTTTGTCGCCCACAGAGATGTGTCCTACCTCTGTCTTGGGCCCGTGGGGGGCTTCTCTTCAGATGTGCGTGCAGAAAGCCCCTGGGCTGCCTTGGCTGTGCGTGTTCTGCTTTGTGTTTTTTACTTTTAACAAAATGCTGTGTGTTGCTTCACATCTCCGAGCTGCCGCGGCGGTGGTGGCGGCTCTGCGGCTGAAGAAGAAGCTCCTGGTTGTTTCCTTCTCCTCGCAGCCTCCTCCCCATCTTTGCATTAACATCTGGACAAAGATAAATGCAGCGTGGGCTGTTTTCGCTCACTCCGGCTTCTTCGTGGCATTAATAAAAAGCCCGTTTCTAATTGGGAGGATGTGGCCTGAACTGGGGTTCGCTCCCCAGCTCTCCCCCGATGGCGGCGTGGAGAACAAACTCTGCAAACTTGGCGCAGGCAGGGGGAGCGTAAGTGAAAGCTAATTGGAAGCAGCCCTAACTTGCACTCGGCTGGAGCTATTTACAATATCTTTCATGCAGTGACTTATTGAGTTATTCACTCAAAGGAAAAAAAAAAAAACACCCTGCTTATTTATAGCAACAGTGGTAACCACTGATACATGAGCTGGCTTGGACATGGAAGCATCTGTCCTGGTCAAACCTTTGGCTATTAATTCATACCCTTCACCCCGCAGCCCGGGATGCTTGGAAACACGCAGGTGTCTCTGGCAAATGCTGCTGTTCAGGGAGCTGCGTTTGGGGTGCGCTGGCCTCTCTGGTGTTCACCGAGGGCCTGCGTCCTTGCACCATCCTGGCCTGTTGTTTCTAACCCCTCGATCTGACGCTGTTTAATGCCTGGTGGGCGGTGGTTTTTCATCGTCAGTTTAACTGGGTTTATTGCTCAATTTTTGCTCAGGCTGAGCTGGCTGGATGAGGGTTTTTTCTGGCATTGCACCGGGCCGTTTTTGTCTTGGGGCTGGGAGAGGGAGTGCTCAGCTTTGGTTCTGAGGGAGGGAAGAACATGTGCAAGCCTTGCTCTGGATACTGCGTCCGGGACATCTCTGTGTGGGACAGGGCTTTGCCAAGTAGGTTGTCCTGAGGACAGGCAAATGGGAAGAGTTCAGCTTGGGGCTGCAGTTTGTCCTGGAGGCCCTTAGCCAAGCGCTGTCACTGCACTCACCAAGTTATTTTATGTGCTGGTTGGTGCATGGGAATCTCTCAGCCAACACCTTGCTTGAAATCAGCTTGCCTGGGTGCTGTACGTGGCCTCGATGTTCAGAGCAGGGCTGGAGGATCCCAGCGGGGCAGTTGTATGGTCCTCATCTGCAGTGTGTGCTCAGCATCATGCCATGGTCTGGCGTGCTGGTTGCTCTGCTTGCCCCAAGGGGCATGATGAGGTCCGGGTGGCCCTGGGGGGTTAAGAGGGGAGGCTGAGGGTGGCTGCAGAGGACAGTCACTTGCACGTGAAGGGTGTCCTGGGTCTGCGCTGGGGTTCAGAGCTGGAGTCCTGACCACGACTTCCATTTTATCCCAACCCTGGTGATGGTGGTTTGAGATTTGTCATCCTGGTTCGTCCCTGCCCTGTATCGCACCCAGAAGAGTTGTGGCCGGGGGAAACGTGCTGCACGCGGGAAGCCTCTGCCTGCCTGGAGACGTGGATTGTACCTTCCACGTCACCCTGCTTCTCCAGCACTGGGCTTCTGCCCCTGCCTCTCACCAATTTTGTTATTATTTTAAGCTTAGTGCTGATGCTTTTGATGTTCCCAGCCTCCTATCTCTGCACAACTCCTGCAGTACCAGCCCCGTGCTTTTCATTAGTGCGTTAACAAACTCGAGTCGTGCCTAACGAGGACGCCTCATACGTTATGCTAATGATCAAGAGACATGTTAATGATATTTTAGAAGCCTAATTAGTGGAATATATAACTATATGCAATTTGGTAATGGACTGTGACAAGGAGTTGTTAAAAGGGGGCTTGACAAATCCGGTGGTATGTGGCCTCAGACAAACGGTTGCTGAGAACAGATGAGCAGAAACAGGGTCTCGGTGTGTGCTTGTGCTTGCGCCTGTGGTGTGGTCATGCTAAGGGGTGTGTTTTTGGCACATGCGCTCATCAGCCTGGCTGATACAAGCTGTTTTTTGGCTCTAAATTTCCTATTTTGCTTCTTGAACTGACGTGACCAAAGCTTCAATTTATGGGCGCAGTAATTTTCTCTCTCCATCTGTCGATATCTGCACGCATATGTATAAAATACAGGCAGTCTGTGGTGGGGAGGCTGCTCTGCATATGGCCAGTACTGTGCCAGAGGTGAGACCCTCCTCCGCCTGGGAGGGAGGGAGGGAGTTAGGACAGGCCCAAGGCTCTCGCATGCCGAATGCGTCCCAGGAGCAGCCCGCTCCATCGCGGCCATCCGGCACGTCCGCGCTCCGGCACGCGTGGCCTCTGCCTCGGCTGCTCACGTGGGCTCCACGGTACCAGCCTCTCCTCCCTGAGTAGCAAAGGGAGCAACCTGGCCACAGATACCTCCACGCGGGCAACTGCAGCTGTTCCTCAGAATTTTTTTTTCGTCATTTGACCAGGGCAGATGTGCTTTGCACAAGACTTGCAACTTGGGTGCTTGGTTTGAAGCCAGGGCTGAGCGTTTGGAAACTTGACCTCCTCTCTTGGCCAGGGCAGAGAATAGCAGGGCCCTGGACAAGTGGCCTCGATGTGGGTCTGAGGACGTGCCAGCTGCAGGATGTGGTGCGGTGGCCGGGCTGTTGGTGGCTGGAGTGCCCGGCCTGCCTGGGGGACACTGGCAGAAGATAAATCTCTCACCTATCTGCATCCCAGCCGCTGCTCTGAGTAGTCCGAGCAGAGACCTGCTCACAGCAGTGAGGCTGCGGGGGGTTATCCTGCCTGCTTCAGACTCCCTGGGGTTGACCACTGCTTCTTGGTGCATCTGGCATCCCTTTGGCAGAAGGAAAGTTGTCTTCTGTAGCCGGCAGGAGAGGAGAAGCCGACTCTCCTGCCTGTGTCCTGGTGCATCGTTGCTGTGCGGCCCGGGGCGACTGAACGTAAGACTGGAGACAAATGGTTAAAGATATTAATTATTGTTGCCGGTGAAGCTGTACCAATTATTAGATTGTGTTTCTTGATAGCAAGACTAATTTTTGTCCTTTTTTTTTAATGATTTCTCAGTTTTCCCAGCTGTATCCTGAGAGCTGCCCTGTTTCATTACTTTGTGCTTCTTCATAGGCATGACTTACGCACCTGCCCTAAAATCAAGACTTTAATGACCTTAAACTCACATTTAAGCTCTCGTCATCATATATAAACAAACGACACATCTTTATGGGAAGGTGACACTTGGGTTGAAGGGACAAGGAAAGATGGGGATAGCCTTTCCTTGGCTTTCCTGTGTCTTGAGAAAGCTTTTCTGGTTTTGTTTTAATCTGGTGTGGGTATGGCCTGCCGAGCATCTGGACCTCAGCCCCCAGGTGCGTTGTGCTCCTGGGGCTCCGGGGGAGAGGCAGCTCTGTGGCTGCCTCCTTGGCATCTCCTGCAGAGCTGCTGAGGGGTCTTGCTGCTGCTCCCCGCTGCTGATGAGGCCAGTGATCCCCTAATGACACCTGTGTCTCCCTGGGACCCTTTTTTTGGGGCGAGGGGGGAAGGCTTCAATGTGGTCTCTGATGGGGAGCGAGCCCCAAGAGCAGCTCCTTGCCATTGGATCTGCCTGAAATACTCCAGTCGGGGGGAATTTGCAACTGCTTTGAGGTTTGTATAATGTCTTTCCTATTGATTTCTTTTACTCCTACCCTTAAATATATATATTTTTAAAGTCGAAAATCTTTTACTTGCCTTTTTTTTTTTTCTTTGTATCCCTTGCTAATAACTAAATTATAATGATGCTCCCAGCGGGATTTAAAAAATACTCCCCCCTCTCCTTTCAGTGGCTGCATTCTGCTTTGTGGGGCAGGGAGGCAGGGGCTGCTCCGGGCCGGCCGCGCTCGCCCGCCGGCCGCGCGTTTCAAACAGCTGCTCCTGCCCACAGGCTCCTCCTGGGGCTAAACCCTCCGGCTCGAGCTGCTGTGAGGGAAAACGGGTTTTTTATTGTTATTGTTCCCCCACCCCCCCAAAATTCAAAAATAGCGTCCAAGCTCCTGCCTGTTCGATGCTGGGTCTAAGAGAAAGCCCTGACCTCCCCTTGCCCCAGCCTCCCCACCGTTAGACAGGTGCAATAAAGCAGGGGAATCTTTACCCTCCGTGATTTTATTCCATGGATCAAAGATCAAAGCAGAAGAATACACAGTGGCCATAAAATTAACTGCTTTTTCAATTTTACAATGCTTTCAGTGATAAAGAATCGTATAAATTTAATATTAATTAAATACTTAGCTTTTAACCTCCTCCTGCATCTACTTTTGGCTGCTTGTTGGGGAAAAATTAATTGGGCATCTTAAATCTTGCGCTACTAAATGCTTTGACAGGGGGTTTCAAAAGCACTTAGAACTTGAGCAAAATGTATTTGCACCATTCGTCCTTCCACTCACCTAATTGAAAAATCCTTGAGTGGAAGGGGAGGGGGCTGGGAATTGGAAAAAAAAAGTACTGTTTTATAGGTTTGTTTCTTAAAGTATAAAAAGAGAAAAAGGGGGGGGAGAAGGCATAACTTATAGCTGCTCTTATGGTCTCTGCTTTAATTCAATCCGCCGTCACACTTAACACCTCGCAAAATGGAAGCGATTGATCTTCTATTACACATGGCCTATCGATCCGGAGCTGCATTGCTAGCCATGCATTACTGGTTACTTTTGTGGTTTTATCATGTTGTGCATTTCTCTATTTATTTTTTTTCCCCCTAATGCTGCTCAGAAAAATTGTGTTGTGCCTTCTTTGTGTGTGGAAGATATAAACATGAGTGTGTGTCTCTCCCTGCCTAGCAGCATGGTAATGTATATTATTAGCTTCCCGACCATTGAAATGCAGCTGCCTTTGGGGTAGAACCCAGCAAGTGGCTTTTTAGTGGCAAACAGCAACACTTCATAAATGTGTGAGGAAGGAATTGCAAAATACTACCATCGCGATCCAAACCGGAAAGCTTCAGTGGGAGGAAAGCACTTGGAAATCAGCAATGTTGCAAAAGACTTAAGGAGCACCGTGGAGAGCAAATGAGATGTGTTATTTGCAGAGTGGTTTGGCAAAAAAAGAGTGTAGCAGTGGGCTTTCTGGGCTGCAGAGGCCACACTTGATAGAGCAGGAGAGATCTTAGTTCCTTCTCCTAACTGGGTATGGCAGGTGTCTCTGGACATCTTATTAATGGAATAGTGCCTGTAAAATAAAGGGGACCTAAGGAGCTCCAGAGCATGGGGTTGAATATAGGGAGTTACCAAGAGAAATTCTGCCTTGGTGGTAGAACTTCATTATTTCCACATCTGACTGAGAGATCCAGTAGCAGATGTTGTCCGAATCGGTATTGCAGTGTTAGGACTTGGTATGAAACACCTCGATTGGGAATTACGGAGGCTCAAGGAAATACCTGAACGAGCAGCTCCGGGGTGGTGACTTGGAGCATGTCTTCATGCTCACTGAACAAATGACACTTTATCTGTTTGTGCTGTTTCGTGAGGATCCGTGGCGTCTTCTGCAAAAGAGCGGCAGGAATGGGAGGTGTTTTTGCAGGTGCGCGTCCTGCAGTCCTGGCCGTGCTTTAAGGAGAACGGATCTGGAGTAGTGTTGCAGTAAGGGTTGCTTCACTGAGAGCCCCGCACATCAGAGGCACCCCTGAAGCAGTTTTATGGGTGGCTGGACATTTTCAAGGCTTTTTTTTCTTCCAGAAAGCAGCTCTTTCTTGCTAGATTCAGGGAACGTGTTGCCACATTGCTGCTCTCTGGGTGAGCTGATGAGGGATATGGGTGTCAGGTGGTGAGTAATTATTTAATGCATAACACAGAGCTGTCCTCAGGATAGGAACTGAGGGGTGAAATTCAGGACAGGTACAAATTGAAAACCCAGTCTGGAAGCAGGGCCCAAATAATTGCGGGGAATTATATTGCAGGGGGCAGAAGCGATAAGCCGTGGGAGGTGAAGGGATTTTGCAGCATCCTATGTGTTTGGTGTGATCATGTGTGTCTCCTCCATCGCAAGCTCCCAGTTACTTGCCGAATCCATGTGAAACTGGGGGAGTTAGGGGGAAGCAGAATACCATGGTGCACATCATCGTGGACAAAAACCAGGAGACTGTTTTTACCCTGTTCTTCATTCTTTTCTTTTCTCCAAGGTTTCTGGGCTGGTTCAGCGCTAATATTTTTAAGGGGGTTCCCATGCTTGATGCCATCTCTGAGAAGGATATTGAGAATCATCTAGTCCAGTAGACCTGTTTAAGGGCTGGTCACATCAGGGGCCCTTGTCACAGGGTTCCCAAAGGCGACCAGGTGCTGTGCTGATGCATCCTCCAGACACCGTAACGTTCAGATGCAGCCCTGGCCCAGTGAGGCCTCTCCTCCACTGTTTTGTGCTGCTGGAAAAACACCCAGGTCCCGGGGCCTCTGCAGGCGAGGAGCGTCCCGATTTCTCACTCCCAGGCACTGCTACTTTTCCCGTGCTGACCCCAAATCCCTCAATTCAGCCCTGGGAAAATGAGCTGTGACATCCGTGCGTGCTTTGCCTGCCAGGGTCTCACTCTATCCTTGTGAACCAAGGGGCTGCCACTCAGACTTAGTGTGTTGATTGATCGATTTATTCTTAAATAAATCTCTTTGGGGTGGATGGGAGGTGTTAGCGAAGGGCTGAGCAGCACAGATTCCACATGGGCTCTCGCTCTTGGTGCTTGGGGGCCACAAAGAGCATTCCTCTGACCTAGCTTCAGGCATCTAGATGAACCCCAACCTCTGCACGTTCAGGATTTGGGACTCGGCCCTTGTTTGCAGACCTGTTGCTGGTGTATTTAAAAAAACTGTTGCATGTCTGGATGTGTTTTTGAACAGGACTAAGTGGAGAACGTAGCAAAGTCATCTTTGAGGCTCCCTACTGAGTATCCCATGTCTCCAGTGCCACAAATGCTGCTTGCTTGCATCTTCCTCCTAGGTACTAGAGATGCTGGGCTAGGGACTGGCAACTGCTTAAAAGGCTTAGGTTATGCCTGGTTTTCTCTAGGCAGCAATGGAAGTGACTTGATGTGGTTTATCCCATAGGCTCTGTGAGAGGAGTCCATGAGAAACAGCGTTGCACCATTGAGAGTTTCTGAAGTAGCTCTTGGTGCCTGAGCGGGTAGGATAATGCGAACGGGCAAACGCTACCCAGCGCCTCTACCCATGTCCCCAGCCATAGCTGGCCAGCGACTCCAGGTGCCCTGGAGCCCCTCCGTGCTTTGGGCTCTGCCCCAGGCCCGCCCCTGCCGGGTTCCATTTTCTTGGCATTGCCGGCAGGAGCAGAAGGGCTGGGGCTGCCCCCAAGGTGTGGGTCAGGACCTGCCGCTGCAGGGGAAACAGAGGGCTCTGGCACAGCCGGCATGTGGGCCTTGCACGTGCAGAGAAGGCGCTGTGGTTTTGCAGAGATCTCAAGTGATGCCCTGACTTAAACCAGGGTAAACCGTTGCCCTGATGGTAGGGGAGCCTGACCGATTTATGTTGATTCTCCATTAGGATCTTAATTTGCAAATGGAGGTTTGTTCGCTGCATGCCTGCCCTGTGCTAATTGTGGTACTGCGTAACTAAAACTTGGGGAAATGCTTTCATACTTTAACGGAACTTTAAAAAATTTAGGCTGGTTACAAAAGGAATCAGGAAACGTGTCAGCTCCGGTGCGTGAAGCAAGGCGGCCTGTGGCTGAGGCGGGTTGGACGAGGTGGGGATGGCAGCGATTGCCATGCTGCTGGCCAGAGAGGAAGCCAACGGCGAGGACCGTGCCCTGCTCAGGGCAGCTGTGTAGGAACAGGAGACCCCGCAGCAGAAGGAAGGCAGAGGATCGGTGCTGTCGCATCGCACGGGTGTGTGCTGGCCAGGCGGGACCCTCTCGGTGAGTGTGCGGGGGACGTGCAGCGGCGCCAGGCCTGTCACCCGCGTGCCACGCGCTGCCGCGCAGGGGCCTGCTCCGGAGCCGCCGCTCCCTCTGCGCTCGTGGGACGAGCCTGGGCAGCAGAGGGTTGGAGATGCTGCTGCGGATGGAAGGGAGCTGTTTCTGCAAGCCTCTGCCTGGGCTCTTTGTCCTCGTAGCTTGTGATCTCCCAGTTGGCTCCGTCACGGCTTCGACCGCTGAGCCTGGCTCAGCGTATCCCCGACCCCTTCTTGGGGGCTACTATAATTAATCCTCATTTGCTGAGTGTCTCCCTGATTTATTCAGGCTCTAAGTGGTGCTGGGAAGCGAAGGCCTGGCGGTGGCTGCAGCTTGTCCTGGCGGGAGGAAAGCGGCCTCCTTGAATTTGGGTCAGTCGCTCACCGGCGGCTCCGCGCGGAGGCCCTGGCTCCGTGTTCGTAGCTCTGCTGAGCGACGGGTGGCCCGGTGTCCTTCAGAAAGGCTCCCTGGCCTGGCGAAACGTGCAGGAGTCCTCGTTACCTGCTCCAGCCATGGAAAATTAACTCGGAGCTTACAGTTTGCTCCAGGGAACTTTTCAGTCTCTTGCCTCTAATTCAAAGCATTTTTCCCTAGCTTCTCCCTTTATCCCATTTCCATAAAAGCAAGTGAAAAGAAAAAGAAAGAAGGCAGCAGGGAGAGGCTAGAGAGGCTGTGGATGGGCTGATGTGCCAGCAAGGGCAATAGATCTCCTCGTAAAGCAGTTGATCCCACTGCGAGCAGGAGCTGAACATACTTGAGCCGGGGCTGGCAGGCCTGCCTGGGTGCAACGTAGGTGTCAGAGAGCAAAAACCTGGTTTAGTGTTTTGGGCTGAAACCCTTCTCTGGACTGTTTGAAAAAGAGGTGGGAAGTGAGTTTGACGTGTCTCATAGTTAACGCTCTGGTTTTTGGGATCGTAACTGAGCCCTGTTTATTTTTACCCTCCTTCCCGCAGCAGCGGGCGGCGGCTGCTCGAGCCCTTCTCTGGCCCCTCTGGCTAAGCAGGAAGCTCCATGCTGCGGCCGGGCCGGGAAGGAGCCCCGCGACCCCGCTCGGACGGAGCGCGCGGGGCAGCGGCGCCGGCCCCTGCCCGACCTCCCTCCCGCCCTCGGAAGGAGGGAAAGAAAAGGAGGAACCACTACGTGAAAAAAAAAATGTTAATTTATTAATCACGGAATATATAGCAGTTCATCTGAAATGCTGTTGCTATGCCAACACCCTGGGAGTTTATTTTCTTAATCCAGGAGCGAAGCGTTTGGTCCCCCGCTCTCCTGCTGAGCTATTTGAATATGTTGCTGCCGCTGCCGTATCTGTTTTAAAAGGGGGAAGGAGGGGAAAAAAGGGGGGGGGAAATAAAGTAGGCTAAACCACCAAAGCAGTCAGATGCAAAGCAGTAAGAAGCCTTTCTCAGTACGACTTAGTAAAAATGACACAAATTAATATACTCTACTTAAACCAGACCAAGATTAATGCTTCTCTTTCAGAGCAGCTTAGTCCAACTGTCACTCGACAAGCGTTGGTCGGACAAAATCAACACTAATCAACATTTATTCCTCTCTTGCCCTTGGGTCTGAGGAGCGTAGAGCGGGCTGTGCCATTCTCCGGCTCGTCTCGCCACGCTTTTCACCCTCCATCCAGCTTCGCCATATATCACCCTTCCTCTCTGTGCTTCTGCTTGTACGGATCCACACGCTCAGCTATCAGGCTACATTAGAGGCATGATAGATTTTCTGTTTTAATTTACATCTATTATATTACAACATAACAGATCTTGATTCAGCGGCGACCAGTGTCTCCTCTAGCCAGACTCTTTGGGAGGATTTCTGCATTAACTTATTAAGGCTGGTTAGGAGGCGGCTTCAAGCGGGCTCTCGCCTCTGCCGTCTCGCTCCCCGTCACCAGCGCGTGCCGCGCCGGGGCGTCCCGGCCAGCTCAGCTCCCGCTCACGAGTTGGCCGCAGGGCTCGCACACGAGGCCCTCGGGAGGCTGCGTCCAGCCGTGGTGTGGACAGGCCCTTCAACGCTGCCTGGTGCTACTGCTGCTAGTCGACACCAGGCTGGACTTGGCCAAAGCCCGGAGAGAGCTGGCCTGTCTTCAGAGGCTCCCCTGTGCCCTGCACCACGTCAGGGGAGAGGGGAAGAAACGGCCGGTTTGTTGTCTCCTTGTTGCACGCTGACAGGCCCTTGTGGCGGAGGTGACCTGTCCAAGAGTTGCTGTGGAGAGGAGTGCGGACCTTGGTGCCGGTGGCTCCTTTGAACTCAGGAGGTCAAGGACCCAGGGTGCTGAAATCACGAGTGCCTGACACACACACAGGGTGGAGGTGGTTGGTTAAATTCATGGTTCCTTTCTTATGACTGAGGTACCAGCTCCGGCTCCTCATGGTAGAGATCCATTGGAATACACCTGATCTAACTGTGTGGTTAGGAGGTTTCTTAAGATCTTTCCAGACCCTGCCCTGGCTGACCTTGCCTTTGAGGTCTGTCTTGTTTGGTTGTCCAGAGAGTCTGTGGGGAACAGAAAAAGGGATAGGAGGGGAAGAAACTGGAGAAGATTGTGCTTGTTCTCTCTCTAATTAGTGGAAAACCAGCAAAGGTCATGATGCTGTTGAACCCATTTTGGCATAGTTTGAGGAGCTCTTCCTGTTCATGTAACCTTGAGCTAATAAAATGGATGAGAGGAGGATTCCTTCCTCCACCTTCCAATTTCTGCATTTTGTGTTTAACTTTCTTTCTTTTGTGGCTAATTTACCAGGTAGGACGTTAGGACACTCGCTTGGGGCTTAGATGATGTTTCTAAGTGTTTTTTTTTTTCTCCTTTTTTTCCCCTCCAGTGACACAGATGCACTGCATAATTTTGAAAGGGACACACACAGCTTCTAAGCAGACTCTGCTACAGGTTTTGGGTGCAAGTGCAGATCTCGCTGTGAAGGTGGTAGACTTGCCTTTACAGTGAACCTAACCAAGAACAGGTTAGAAGAAGGTAGTCACAGACATGCTGGTGCTCTTGTTCTGGTGTTGGTGAAGGTGTTGGTTTACCCTGTCTTCCCAGCTTGCTGATTTGGGGTGTGAGGTGCCAGCTTGGTGTTCCCATTGGATCTCCCAGCACAAGGTGGGTGCCGATGCAGTTGGATTCTGTTCTAGTGTTCTGAATGGTGTCCATCAAGCTGAGGTTGTCCTGTATTTGGACTTAGGTGTTAGGCAGAGCCCAAAGTCTAGTGATGACCCCTATGGGACACTATGCCTTTCCCCAGAGGCTGGGGGGAAACTGTGATTTCTGAGCTGCTGCTGCCAAGCGTGTCTGCCTGGCACACTGGTTTTGATGGTGAGTGTCCCAGGGCAGGATCCGGTTAAGAAAATTGAGGTTGTTCTCTCAGATCAAAGGAGAGCTTTGGTGTTTGTGCCTGTGACCTGCTTCTGCTGTAGGTGCTTTTTGTCCACGTTGCTAAATCTAGTTTAAAAAGTCGTAATTTCTCCCAGTTATGGAAGAGGAAGGGCCTCTTCCAGCCCAGGCTCTTCCTTGGGCGAAGCCAGAGGCTGGGGCTCGGGGCGTGGGGGTGTCTCTGCCTCCCCCTGTGCCGGTGCGAGGGGAGGTGTGAGCAACGCGGGCGCGTAATGGGACTGCGGCAGCGTCGGCGCGCGGCCTCTTCGGGGCTGGGGCATGCGCTGGCCTCCCGCTTAAATCTCTTATTACTCAGCACTGGAGTAAATGGCGCTTGGCATGGTGGTGGGAGGAGAGCCTTGGACTGTGCTGCTGGGCTGGTTACAGACAGTGTGGAGGGGGGAGCCGTGGCCGCTTCGACGACTCCCGAATTCTCCCGGCTTCCTCTCGCGCTGGAGCGGCCGCACGGTCACCAAGTGCCGTCACCGCGTGCTCGCGGGCGGCTCTGCTTGCGGGCTCGCCAGCCCGCATGGGCACCCATGGCTGGGGCCTTGGCAGCTCCGGAGGGAGATTTTTGGGAAAGAGACACTGCGTAGGGGAATTAATGCTGTTTGTACAGCCCTTGGACAGTGGAAAGAGCTATAGAAGGGCTGTAATTAATAGAGGCTGGTTAATTTAATGCTCTGCCTGGACATCATCTTTGCTGATATATATGTAAGGCAAAGTACCTCCATTAGCTCTAGGGAAAATTGTCCATCCTTCCCTCCCTCCCCAAAGTAGCCAGATTTATTTCTGTTAATTGCCTCCAGGAACTAAAGTAGAAATGCCTCTGAATCCTGCAAGGGGGCTTGTCTGCGAGATAGTGAAGCTTTGCCCTGGGTCTGTTCTTTTCATAGATGCCCGACTGCAAAAAGAAAAAAAAAAACAAAAAAACACCCCAAACGCAAACAAACCAACCCCCTTGTTTTCGAAACAGATGTCGGCAGTGAGTGAGAGCTGTGCCACCTGAGGAGATGCAGAGGCAACCTGTGTGCAGTGAACGCGAGGGGAGCGCTCGTGTGCTCCTCGGGGCTTGGGATTGCTGGGGCATCCTTGCAAGGCTCCAAGGTTCACATGCTTCGTGTTTTCCCACCCGAGTGTCAAGCCCCGAGCCAGATGTGCTGCTTTGAACTGGTGCTGTTGCAGTGCTGGTGCCGAGGGCTGTGCTTTTGAGCGGGGTATTTATCCTGGAGAAAGGCTTGCTTATGTTGGCCCCCCCCAGCAAAGTGCTTTGGTTTTGTTTCAGGATCCAGGGGAAGCTGCGGGTATTTAAAGCCATACTCTCCTTTACCTCACGGCCGCGTGAAGGGCACGAGCCATTTTGACAAGTTGGAGACATCCCCGTTTTGCCTTTCTGTTTGTAAATCCTTTAGTTTTATTAACTCATTTTTGTACCCCGTACCCAAAGTGCTGGTCAGTGCAGCTGTGCTTGCCTTTTCTCCTGATGCAAAGCACATGCCGGGCTCCAAAATCCATATATAGTTCCGTCAGAGAGGCTCTCCGAGGCGCTGGCTCGGCGCAGCCACGGCTGGTTTCTGTCCAGGTTTGGATGTGCGCGGCTTGCTGGGAAGCTGGGCTTTTCCCTGCGCCTGAATATGGTGTTGGGGACTGCCCAAGGCTGAAGGCGTTGGCCTTATATGCATAGGAGCAGGCAGTTTCTGTATAAATGTTTTTATTAGGGCTATAAACAGCGGTGCTGTGGAGCGCGAGCCCGGCCGTGCTCGCCCTGCGCGGGGCGCGTTGGGCTGGAGCCCGCAAGGCCCCAGCGAGCGGAGCAGGCCCCGCAGCGGCCGAGGGAGCGGGACCCGCAGCGGCTTCCCCCGGAAGAGGCAAGGAGGGATCCCG
>NW_010580596.1:18341-37217 GCF_000705375.1 Tinamus guttatus | reverse complement strand
AAAGGGCGGCTCGGTGCCCTCCCCGCGCCGGCGCCTCGCGCCGCCCCGGCCGCCGCTCCAGCTCGCCGCAGGATTTCATTAGCCGAACGAAGTGAAAAAAAAAAGAAAAAAAAAAGAATCAATTTCAGATGTTCCCTGTGTTTGTGGTAATGGTCTCCCTAACCGTTCTGATTAGCCCAGTGAAATGGAATTTTTCTTTTAAATTACAGCGCCTTGACATTAAATATAGGCAAACTTTGTGCGTGCAGGGTGGGGGGGAGGAGGAGGGGACAGGCTTTTTACATTCATCCTTGTCCTTTTCCCTCCCTCTCCATCCTTTGGGATTATCTTTCCATCGTCCCCCCCGCCCCCGCCAACTGAAATCTCCTATGACTTCTTTCTGCCACCTGGAAGACTCATTTTTTTTTCCTCAGCTTTTGCAACGTTCCTCAAGGTTTGGGGGTGGTGGGTGGTGCAGGTGGGTTTGGTTTGGTTTTGTGTTTTATCCCCCCTGCAGTGTTTTGAGGGCCAGTCTGGCTTGGAGGACGGGCACCGCAGTGATGCTCTCCTCCTCCTCCTCCTCTTCCTCCCAGCTCTGCGGTTTTGCTTTGTTTGCACTGGGCTATCCCTTTCCGATTTGCGGTTTCCTTTCAGTATTTTGACCGGAGAGAAATCTGCATGGAAATCGATAGGCGGGAGCCCGCGGGCACCCGAGCAGGTTGGCTTTGCTCCGCCAGCGCCCCCCCTTCTCCCGCCTGCTCCAGCCTCCCTGCCCTCCGCCGCCGGAGCGGGCTGTGCCCAGCCGGATTCCCAGCGCGCTAGGGAAGCTCTCCAGCATGCGCCCGCCTTGTCCGTATGCCCCATCCCTTCCCTTTCCTCCCTAGACCCCTTTCCCTTTCCGAAGGACGAATTTGTTAGGCTCGGAGGAGCCTGCAGCGGGCTTTTTCCATTATTAATATATGTATTTTTCTTTTTATTTATTTTTCATGCGTTCTTCCCCTACCTTCCTTTATTCTTTCCCTCTCTAGGAGGGTGCGTGCGAGCGCGGCTGTGCTCGCTCTAGGTGTGTGTGTGTGTGTGTGTGTGTGCGCCTGTTCGGCCGGGAGAGAGCCCTCGGTTGGTACTTTTCCTTTTGATAAGCTGTCATCCCCCGGCCCCGCGCGGGGATTTGATCAGAGCGCTCTCTCGACCCCGTGGAAGACATTAAACACCCTCCCAGACCCTTTTCTCTCTCTCCATCTCTGAACCTTTCACTCTCCTTTAATGAGAATTTCTCCTAATTATTTCAGTGGCTGCAGCACAGGGACCGCAGTGTAGTTAGATCTTGATACCGGGACGTGACTGTTATGCTGATAAAGGCAAAAGATCAATAATTTAGGCCCCAGCGTTAATGGCAGAGCTGAGAGCTTAAGTGTCTGTATTCAGCTTTAGTCCTGAAGGTTCCTGGAGTATTAATGATTTCAGGAGGAATTTCTCCCCTTTTCTTGTGCTGCCATTGCCTTTTTTTTTTTTTTTCCTGAGTCCTGTATCTTTTAAAAGCCCTCTTTGCTTGTGTTTTATTTTATTTTTTGTGCTTTCTTCTTGGTTTCCCCAGTGCAGTGCTTTGCAGGCAGCCTGCCTCGCTTTAGTGTTGCCCCTGAATTGCCCTTATAAAATTTATCTGCCCTAGGCTGCTGTGTGGCAGGAAGCAAATGTGTGTGTATGGTTGGCGGGGGGAAACGTGGGGAGGGGGAGAAAGGATTGAAGGGAGAACATGGAGGGATTAAAAGCATCTTCTCCTGCCTCGCTCCAGAGACAGGGCAGCCAGCGCTGCATCCGGGTCGTCACTTAGGTTCTGGTGCGTTTTTGCAGAGACAAGGTGTCTTTATGGTGACTTTGGAGGGGTCACGCAATGGGAGGCACGAGGAAAACCCTCCAAAGGGGCAGGTGGAGTTTGCCTGAACCCCCAGGGCTTCACGTGCCATCTGCCCCGTGGGAACGCGGTACTTCTGAGAGGGAACGGAAAAATCTGAGCTCTTCTCTCTCCCCAGCCCTGGGCCAGGTTTGCCTTTTCCAGCAAGCTGCTGCCGCCACATTTTTTCCCCACCCCAGTCTGTAGCTGTTCCTTGGCCTTTTGGGATATTTGGGAAGTGTTTTGAGGCCCAGGGTAGAAAGGAGGATGGTAGAGGGTGGAAATGTTAACCAGGTTTCAAGTGAGTCATAAGTACTTCCCTCCTTGTTTTTTTATATTCCTTTTTTCTTTTTTTTCTTTTTAGCCTGTTAGTACTTGAGGATTCAGGAAATACTGAGTTGATTTGAAAGAAGATGACAAATGATGAAGGGAAATTGGGGGATAAAGACTGTTATTTAGCCACTAGGAGCCATGGCTGGAAAACACCGTTATATGCATTAGCTGGTTAATGGGAGTTTTGCCTGGGTTATCTCCATCCTGGTTGTGGGGGAGAGGGCAGGGATGTGCAGATTCTGTTGCATTGCCGGCTGCTTCGCGTCCCTTGGTGGCAAGGGGAGGCGGAGGGGTTTGTTCAGAGCTGCACCGTGGGTGCGCAGCACCCCGCTCCCTGCTCGCGGGGTACCGGCTCCTCCGCCTGGGCTCGGTGCACGGGCTCCTTCCGGAGGCTCTTCCACGTGCCGGGCCCTGGCGGCTCAGCCCAGCTCAACCGAGCAGCGCTTATCCCTCGCAGCATCGGGAAGCCCAGCCGTATCCCGCCGAAGCGGAACTTGGCAGTGCCGCAAACACCAGCGAGCTCTTTGTTCCCAGCGGGAAAGGCGACGTGGCTTCTGGTTCTTCCTTGCTCTTTGCTGGTGGCTGAAGAGCCCTCTTGGCATCGAGGGCAGTGAGCTACCTGTGTCTTGGCCGGTGTCGGGCAGGCAGAGGAGACTGCAGCTTAGTAAACAGGCCTGTAGCTCCCTGGTCCAGCTGGCTTCTCCTGGCGGCCTCGGCTTGGCAGGGCTAGCCAGGATATAAATTAGTTTTAACTTATTGTAGTCACTGAAGTATACAAATATAGCTGAGGACATGCAGGGAAAACATCTGGCCAGTGCAAAAGTGCTTGTTGGCTTTTATGCGACGACCTTATGTGAGGTTGGCAGTGGAGAAACTTAAAAGTGGCGTTTTTTCAAAGAGGGAAAATGCTGCCCAGTTCCAGTCTGTTTTCCAAAATACACACTTGTTTATGTATATATGTGTGTGTGTGTATATATATATATATATATATATATATATATGATAAAATGTGTATAAAACCTTATTTATAGGAGTGCAAATGTGTGATGCTACAAGTCTAAACTGGTGGCCTGGTAGATGCGGGTTCTATGGTAGAGATGTGCTCCAGGGGGTGAAGAAACCCCAACATCACATTTCTTTCTGCAAGGTGCAGTCGGTGTGACCTGGTCCCCAAATCCTGCCTCTTCTGCTATAGGATAGAAAAGGAGAGAGACTTTGCTGGAAGTGTGGTAGGGGAAACCAGGGGAGTGTAGGGCCAGTCTGTGCTGCAGCGGGATGGGATGTGATGGTGCCTCCTGACCCAAATGTTTCTCATGCTGTCACTCACTCTCTTCAGGATCTTGTGGTCCAGGTAGCAGGGAGACCTTTAACCCATAGGAGCATGGACTTGCACCTTCCCCAAAGGTACTCAGGTTCCTGGTGTTGCAGGTGGTCATCTTCTCTTATGCAGGCCAGAAGCTCGAGCTCCACCTCCAAGGTGATTTGAGGTTTTGTTCTTCCTTTTCCTAGTATTCTTAATTATTCTCATGGGCAAGAAATAAGACTAACGTTTTGACCTGATTGCTTTCCTTACCAGGTTGCACGTCAACACCTAGGTGTCCAGGTGCCAAAATTGGTTGACTTCACTAGGATCTTCCTTATCCAGGACTGCCTGAGGCTCTTGATAGATTTGCTAGGGTTGGTTAGTAGGTAGATTTCTGGATGTGCTGGCCTTAGGCAGTGTGTGTGTTGAATACATGCAGAGCTTGTCTCAGCAGGCTTGGGAGGAGAGAGGACTTTAAGGACAAATACAAGTTGCTGTAGGTTTTTCTAGCTGCCAAAACGCTGGTAGTGAACTAGGGAAGGATTCCCCCAGCTCTGCCGATGTTTGTTGTGGGTAGCCCAGGGGAGCAGGTATTTGTATCTGAAATGTTAATAGAGAGACTGAATTGAATCGTGCGTACTGTCGGGGGAGCGGTAAAAGCCATTTACAAAAGAAGCCAAGAGAAGATCAGTGGAAACACACACAAACCCTAAAAATCCCAATGTGACGCCTGAATAATCGCCTATTTGTCTGGGGAAAGAGATTAATCCAGCCAAGGTTCAGTTTAACAGGATTATTGAATGTGGAGGGGGCAGAGGAAGGGAAGGCTCTGGGATTCTCCATACCGCTTCAGACCATGGATCTTTGTGCTCCAGTAGCCCGGTCAGTGCTGGAAGGCTTCAGGAGGCAGGATAACTTCGCTAGGTATCAGCAGGTTAATTGTAGTGGGACGTTTGGCTTTCATCTCATGGTCCTGGATGAGGGTCCCATGGATGTGAACCCTGCGTCCGTGGACTGGGCGTTTCTAGAGAGGCAGGGATATGTGTGGATGTCTTGGGAAGTTGTTACTCAAGGGTCTTGTGTCTCAGACTACGATGAGCCCGCAGCAGGCTAGGCCCAGGCGGGTGTTTTTTCTTTAATCCGTAATCCCAAAGTCTGACTGTAACTCCAAGGAAGTGGTGAGCCAAAAAGGCCTGACCCTTTGGTGCCCCTTGCAATGATGTGAGGAAACTATTCTTTGGAAAAGCCAGAGATTTAGGGGGGATTTTGGGGAGGGGACATAAGCCCTTAATCAGCCTCTATTGAAGAGCAAGGAAGAGACATCCCAAGGGGTGGATTAGCCATGGAGTGCCGTGGGACAGGCCCTTCTCTTGAAGCAATTGATTTTGATTCCGGCTGGGTGCAAAGCCCTTTCATTGGGATCACGCCCCAGGAAGTGGGGGCTTCCGACCGTTGCTGCCCTTTGGTGCCTTCTTGTCTTTCTGCCTGGGGCCGAGCAGCTCCCTTACTTTAAACCATATTCTGGCCATTGACACGTTTTGTTTGCAGAGCCAGTTTCTCACCCCAGGAGCGAGCAGACGTGTGGAGGACGAGGGAGACCCTCTGCAAAGCCGCCCGCACCGCTTGCTTCGTGTGGAGGCAGGCAGGGAGCGTGCGTCTGCGCGTGTTTGTGCGTGTGCTGTATAACACAAAGCAACCAGGACTTGCGGCCTCAGGGAGCTGCTGCTGGCCTCCCAGGTATTGCTGCTTCCTTTGAGCCTCCCGTAAGGATGTGGCCTTTTCTGAGATCATCTCCTGTAGGACTGCGGGGCAGTAAGTGAGCTCGCGCACGCCGAGCTGGCGCGTGTCTGGAGAGAGCCTTGCGCAGGAATAATCCTGTGCTTGAAAACCCCTGCTCTGCCCGTCCTGGTGTGTGGCGCCTCCCTTGCTGTGTTCCTCTGCCTTCTGGGAGGACCCTTTTTTGGGATAAGCGTGGAAGAAATCCATGGCCTGTGTTCTGGGGGTGGCAAGTATGTGCAGGGAGCAGAGGGATAAACAAACCAGCATCCACATAAACAATGTCACTGTTTTATGCAGGCATCATTTTCCTATTACGCTGTTTCCGTGTGTCTGATCCACAGATTATATGCAAAGTGTCTTTCAGCAAGCAGTGTTGCTGTTTGTGCACAGTTAAGAGGAATACAAGTGATTTCTGCCTCTCGAAGCGCTCTTTCCTGCCTGACTGCGCTGCCTCCTCTGCCCAGCAAGGCCCTCAGTTCTTCTCCAGGGCTTCCTGCTCCTCATATCCTCACCCCGAGGTTCCTCCCTCTCCCTGGCCCAGCTCTCCTTGCTCAAACCTCTGTGCAGCTACTGCAGCCAAGTCCAGTGAGAAAAGATGCTGCCAGAGAAGTGCCAGAACATGCTGACTGACCGCTCCATTCCTAGGGAATGCTGTGTGCAGGGATAGGTATTATCTTATGTGCATCTCTGAAAACACCACTGAAAGGTGCAGTTTCCCCCAAACACTTGAAGCTGGCCGTGGGCTGCCGGTGTTGCCCTAGAGCAGTGGCTGTACGTCCCGTCGGAGAGCTGAGGTGAGCCTGGAAGCGCTTGGTTTGCAAGGAGGCCACGTGCAGGGTGTCCTGGTGAGGACGCGGGGCGCCCGGCTCCCGGCCGGAGGCGGCGGTGATTGGGGCTCAACAAGGTGTTTAAACACCAGAATTGAAATTAATGTCCCCTCCTCGCTGCTGAGGCTGCCAATACATTATGGCAAGCACCTTCCCAAAGTGAAATGAATGTTTGTTTATCCTCATGAAAAATACATCAAAATGTGTTGTGGGGGGGGGAGGCCCTTAATGAGGGAGAGCGTTGGGTTTCCATTAATTCCCGGGCGGAAGCGGACGCCAGTCCCTGCCTCTCTGCTTCCCTTTGCTCTCAGGCTTTTATTTCTGAAGACTAACCTGTCCACAGCTGTGTATCCAAAAGCATTAATATGGCTTTAATGAAAACTCCGGTTGATCTGTCCAAAGATATTGATGAGTGGTCCTCAATCGTATTAATCTTCTCATTGCGGGAGGAAATGAAGGCAGTGAGCGAGCGGGGTCTGCCGGGTGCAGGGGAAGGAGAGCCCGGAAAAGGCCGCTCCGGCCGCCCGGGAGCCCCAGCGGAGCGAGGCAGGGCAGTGGAGCGTCGTCACTCCACTTTGGGGACATTATATATATATATGTGTGTATATATATATATATATATATATACACACCATAGATCTATTTATATACACAAACATACTTGCATTTTTTGTTTTTTGTTTTTTGTTTTTGGCTTGGGGTTTATTTTTTGGTTTTGATGGCTTTTTGAGCTGGAGAGCGAAACCACCCCCTTTTTTTTGGCTGGACCATGCAGTGCAATTCCAGGCCGGTATTTAACATTGGAATCATTAAGTTTCTGCCAATAAATCCATTACCGTTAATTATATTGAAGGGACTAACGATCCGTCGACAGTATTCTGCCATTGATTTCCATTCGCGTCGAAGCGGCTCGCCTCGCCTCCAGTCCGTTGCGGGGCATGTGTGTGTGTGTGGGTTTTCTTTTCCTGCCTTTTTTCCCCCTCTCTTCCCTTAAAGCTTTTGCAGTATCACGGTGTTCTTGCTCTCTCTGGCGATCCAGTCCTCCCCGAGTGCAGTGTTTCTTGATAGGAACAAGCTACATTTCTTTATGGCTTATGGCAAACTGCCTTGATTACTTCTACTGTTGTACCCATTATGTGAATTAAATATGTATTCAGTTGCATGCTGCTTGCGTTGTTATTGCAGGGTGACATATGGTAGTGACTCAATTAGAATGAAACTAGCATTAGATAACCCTTCTGATTACAGGCATCCCAACCCGTTCCTTCGGCTGGCGGCGGCTGGGAAACATCCCGAAAGCTGCGCAGGGCTTTTCCGCCTCGCGCGGGCGCCGGCGGCTCGCGGCGGCGGGTGGCTTTGTCGCTGCTGCCCTCTGGTGCGCGCACCGGCCGGGTCCCCAAGGAGCCCCCGGCGGCCCCGTGCGCGCCCCCTCCCGAGCGGCTGCCGCGGTGGAGCGGGGGCTGCCGGGGAACGCTGCGTTTGCCGAAATTGGGGGATTTTCTGTTTCCTCAGCTTCGTTTTCCCAGGAAACGTGCCCAGCTCTTGTGCTGCTTGCGCTGAGGAACTGCGAGATGCGCAGGCCCCCGTCTACCTCTGCTTCCCTTGTTTCCAGCCGTCCCAGGAGTCTGCTCCATGCCGAGATCAGAAGCGCTGCAGATCTTGCGATTGAGTTTCCAGTCCTGAATTTGCAGGGAGAAACAGGAGGCTTGGCTATTCCACCCCACATCCAGCCTTTCCGGGTTTATCTGCGAGCTGTTCCAACTACCCCAAATTTGGAGAACCTGTTGGAGATTGGGTTGAAAAGGTCATGAAAACTCCTGTGCGAGACCTTGTTCCTCGGGTTGAGTCAGTTTTTTACCCCAGCGTGAGGGATTGTGCATGGGTGGCCCAAAAGTCAGCAATCTCTGAATTCACTGGGGAAACAACATCAGGTTTGAAATCAGCCTCTGACAGTTTGATGATTTTGCGTATCAGAAACCTGCTTTGTTGCTAGAAACAAAAAGCCGATGAATCCTTTGCAAACGCCTCCCTCGGAGGGCGGCTCTGGGCGCGCGTGTGCTGCGAGGGGCAACGTGCGGCCCAGGGCTCCGTCTGCTCTGTGTTGGGCCCAGAGAGTCTTTTTAAGCGAATAATGACTGCGATCAAAGCGCAAATAACACACTTGCCAGTGACAAGGCTTAGCTAAATACAAATTTTATCTGTGTATGTATATAGCTATTGAGGGGATATGTGTGAGTGGAAAATAATACGGCTTCACACACACAGAAAAAGAAAGCATTTGTGATTTTTTTTTTTTTTTCTTCACAGAAAACCTCTGAGTTTGGTTTGTGGCTTTTATTTCTTAGTGATTCTTCATCTTTCTCTTGCATGTTCCACTCGCGTATCCATCCCTTCTCCCCTTCCGGTTGGTAGCCCAAGTCCCGCAGAGGGGCCAGCCTTGGTCCTCTTGCCGAGGTGAGGCCCTTCCTTGCAAGGAGTTGGAGCATTTTGCAAATTGTCCAGACGTGGAGCTTTCCTGGTTGCTGCAGTGAATTTTTCCTTCTAGACCAGCATTCCCCGGATGAGCCATGAGGGGTATCACAGGGCTCTCCGGAGCAGGATCCATCCCTTTGCTGCTTGCGTTGCTATCACTTGTGTTGCGTTTGGCTGGGAAACCATCGGCTCCTACAAATGACTGGCAGCAGCGGTGTCAGGCCATGGCAGGTGTGTAAACAAAGGAGGGAATGGGTTTCTTTTTCTTTTTTTCCCTTTTTTTTTTCCCATCTGCTTTTGAAGGAGTTGTTTTAAGTAGGCACGTGAATTTTTCCGTATTTGTGCTTATCCCTGTGCATTTCCCATGGCCTCTGCAGGCGTTTGTGCCTCTCTGCAGCGCGCGGGCGCATGTGCGCCAGCCTCGCGGAGCCGCTCGAGGAGCAGCGCGCCGGCTCTGCGGGGCTGTCAAGGGCGGGCGCGCGCTCTGATTGATTGGAAAAGTTCTCGTGCGCGCATGGTTTTTATTTCCGACGGAAAACACCTGAGCAGGTCTCAGGGCTCGCAGAGCCTGCTTAGCTCGTGGAGCACGAAGGCAACCTTGCAGGCAACGGCTTGCCGTGACGTGTCAGCATTGCCCGGCAAGGGGAAGCCCAAAATACTGAGAAAAGTGGATTTTTCTCTGTGAGGTGTGCCCTGTCTCTTTTAGGAAGTTGTTGTTGTCATTATTAGTGAGAATACTCATTTTGGTGCATTCCTGTGCCTTGGCGGGGTGCTGGGCTCAGCCCGTGGTCTCCGCTGACGTGTTGGCCCATGGCGGGATGCTCGGAGCGCAGCCGCAGGCTCCGGCGCTCGTGTGCGCCCGGCCCCGCTTGGGGCCTTGGCTGCACTTGCTCCTCGATGTGCCCTGCTCAAAGGAGAATCCGGCCCCGGTGTTTGTTCCTAGGGAGAGAGGTCTGGGACTTACTGTGAGGGAGGGAAAGGAGATGGTAAGCGCCAGCGGCAGGTCCTTACGGAGGGGACCGAGCGCTTGTAGCGCTGCCTGCTTCCAGGGGCCTCCTTGCTCCGCAGCGGGGACGCGGGGCCGTGCTCAAGGCACCCCGATACCATCTCCCATCTTGCGCTCGCTGCCAGCAGGAGAGCAGGGACCGGCTCGTCCCTCCTTTTCTTGTGTCTGCAGTAAGGCACCGTGTCCGTGGGGGTGGGATGACAGAGCAGGGTCAGAGGGGACAGCAGGGGCGGGGGGCTGCCGGCTCCGGCTTTGTCTGCATGAGAAGCGCCAGGTGCATCTCTGTAGCTTGTTGGGATGCGGAGGAAATTCCCTCTTTTCCTCCCTTTTCCACCTTACACATGTTCACTTCCCCTCCTTCTCCCCCCCTGCCCCTTTATTCTTCCTTTCCCTTTGTAAAAAAAAAAATAAATAAAATAAACCCCCAGCAGAAAGCAAGCTGTGATACTGTCGGGCCTGGCGTTGATGTTATTTATTTTCCTCAGTTGCTGCTCTGGAAGCCTGGAGTTGACAGAGCGGTTTTGTAGAATAGAAACATTATAGACTGTTACTGTCAGAGTGTTAAATGTGATGGATAGAGAAATACAGGAGAGGGAGGGGACTCGGTGCTAGCCATGTCTGCGAGCGAGGGTGCTCATGGGAGAATAAACCATCCGCATATAAGAAATGAATGAGGTAATGTGGCGGGAGCTAATGGACTCCTGCAAGACGCCGGAACAGGGCTGCGCGTCCGCGGGCTGCCTTAACCCTCGCGGTGCCGCGCTCGCCTGGCGCGGCCCGGGGAGGGGAGCGTCGCTGCCCCCCAGAGCGGCACTGAAGCCCCCGGCGCGTGGGTGGCTGTAGATGTAGCCCAGGGAGGTGAGCGGCCCGGCACGGGCACCTGCGTGCCCAGAACCGGTGGCTCCGGTCCTGGCTCTGTGGAGGCCACGCTCACGATCCTTGGGAGGTGCGAAGGTTGGGTGGCCCAGGGGTTGGGGCCTGGCGTCGCGGAGGCTTTGGGCTTCACCCAGGACACACGTGGCCTGTGGTGGTCGCTTGTTCCGCTTGTCCCTGGTTCACCTTAGGGGCCCTCCCAGTCATCACGTGGGTCTCAACTTCGGAGGCTAGGTAACGCTTGGTGCTCGCTTGGGTCTCTTCTCATTGCAAAGCCTCTCCGTAGCTGCCATTGCTTTCTCGGCTGTCACCTGAGCTGTCTGCTCCTCAGCGTTGGGCATGGATCTGAAACCGTGGACCCTTGGCTCCCCGTGGGCGGCCGGAGCGGCTCCGGCAGGGCCAGGAGCTGCTGGTCTGCGCAGCCCGAGCCTCCCGTAACACTCCGCTGTGCGGCCACGCCACGCTTGTCACAGGCAGCGCGCCTGAGTAATGGCATTAGGCCCTTGTGCATTTTAGCCTCCCTGACTTCTACCTGCCCTTCCTATCTCCAGCGCATCCGCAGCTTGGCTTGCGCTCCTTCAAGAAGTTTCTCAGCCTTCTTGAATTTTCACTAACCCGTTTTATTCTTGTTCTCTTCCACTTAACCGTCGTGCATTTCCTCCCCCTGGCAAAAAAGAACATATCAAACAGCAGCAGACCTTTCACCAAGTCTTCAAAGTCTGTGGCCTGGTCGAAAAAGCTGTTTATTTTTATTCGCTTCCCTCTCTTAACCGGTCTTTGCTCCTCATGTTTACTTGGAGAATAGTTAAATTTGTCATTTTATGAATTGCTAGTGCAGCTTGTGGGAATCTGAGTCATGTCAGCTCTACTTGGTGTCTTTCTGTTTTTGGGTGCTCAACACTCCTATTAGATCAGCGAGGTCGCTTTCCTCCTTTCTTGCAGGGCTGTGTTAGTTAATCTGTGCTGCACTGTGTCCATCTTGAGCTTTATTCTATCTATTTGTCATTTTAGCTGGTACTGAAGTGAGACTCGCAAGTCCCTGGATCTGTGGCTCATCTCACTCCATTTTTTAAAAATAGGGTATGACACTTGGTGTCCTCTAGTGTAATGAGAGATTGAGCTGCTAATGAAAATATGCAATCATTTTATTTCTGAGTCCCTGCAGGACTCTTAGACAGGTATTATCTGGTCCTGGTGACTCCTCATTTTTCATTTTCCAAACGTGTCCTAACATCACTTCTTCTGACATCTCAATCTCTGGTTGAGCCTCCGCTTTGCCACCTGGAAGATCTGCCTGACTTGGGCATTGCTCCTGCTCCATGGCACGGGGCAGACGGCGTGGAGAGACGTCCTCGCAAACCCCTTCGTGTTGGGTGTCCTTCCTGAATGCCACCAGCACTGGGCGAGGAGGAGAGAAGAAAAAAGGAGGAATAACCCGTTGTTTGTTAATCTCTTTTTGCTTCCTTCCCGAGAAGGAAGGCTGCCCTCCAAATCCACCCCGTTGGGTAAAATGCCTCCATCGCAGCATGTCACAGGTAATTTATTCCTGGTTGCTGTAATCTGAAGAAAAACAGATAGAAGGTCCTCTAGTCACGCGCGTGCACACAAAAAAAGTTAAGTATTCTTGCTTTCGCTGACAGTACAAAGGTGTCATATACGAGAAGGATTGACACAGACCAAAGGGTCTTGTGGGAAATATGATAATAACTATAAAGAAGACAGATTATTCCCCAGTTGCCAACATTCAAACCTTTTTACAGTCAGTTCAAACATATAAAACTTTATTGCTGTAGCAGAAAGGGGAACAATTTCTGGTTGCACAGCTTTCCCAGGGCTGGGTTTATACTGTCTGTGTTATTGCTCTATAGTGGCATTTTAAAGTTTATTGAACAAGACTTTTACAATTGAAGGAAGTATATAAAACTGTAAATTTATTAGATTTTTCAGGATAAGTGCCCTTTCTAGTTGTGCTCAAGAATTCGGAGCTACGAGAAACTGCTAGTTACAAGACTTATTAATATTAAAGACTGAGAGAGCGCACATTTTATACCTTAACTGATCTAAAAAATAATATTATGATATTACTGAAAATCTGAGCTGTCACAGAGCAGGGCATATAGAGCGTTGGTATAGCTTGCGTATGTATGAATATTCTATAGACTGTGTGCAGATACATATATATGCGCCTGGATATGCCTTGTGAGGGTGTATACACCTGTACTTGTGAGGATGGCTACACACGATACATAAATAAGTGTGCATGTGGCTTAGATCATTCATAAATCTGTGCGTTCCTATACGTTATTTTTATAGGCATTGATTTCCTATATTATCCTGTGCTTTCTAATATGGAGACCTTGTGCACGTATGAGGCTTTTGGATGATGCGGAAACGCAATTAATTGGGTGTCTGTGAGAGCTACACCGTGGTTCTTTGCATGTGGCATCCGTATGCAGCTCTGTGTACAAGCATCTCCAGTGTGTTAATTATGCAACTGATACCACGTAGAGATTTCGCGTGCTATTTTGTGCCTAAACAGAGCGCCTACGTAAGTGCCGAAATGATGACGCGCTCCAAAGCCCTGGGTGTCTGCCCTGCTCCGTTCTCTTTGCTTTAAGGCTGCCGTTAGGTAACACAGTAAATTTGAAGGGACTGGGCTCTCTGGTCTGCAAATCTGCTCAGTGCTGCTTAGGCAGCAAAAAGAGAGCGGAGCGCTACTGGAGACGGCCCTTGGAGAGATGCCCCCGCACACAGCCCGTGTGGGAAAGCGGCTCTTGATGGGTCGCTCTTGGAAGTTTTCGTCACCGGCTCCAGGCTGGTTGCACTAAAGACGTGTCCTGCGTTAAAGGAGCGGTGGGCACACGTGCTCTGCTGCCCCATGCGTGGGGAAGGGCATGAGCGGGGTCCCTGCCGTGGCTGGCGCGTTTTGGGCTGGGCGCTGCTGCCACCTTTGCCCAGTGGGACGTCTTTGCGGCAGCCGCCGTCTCCATCCTCTGGTTGCTTTCCATCCTGTTACTGTGTTAGTCTTTTTAATTAGGATTTCTATTAGATTTAGTGAGGTTTTAGCTGGGGAGAAATAATCTCCCTGTAATTGCGGTGTGTGCGTGCACACTTGGAGGAGGAGGAAGCCCGTGCATGAGAAATGATAGTAGCTGGCGATAGCCGATGCGTCCTGCACCCTGGGATGTCTCTGCATCTCCGCGCGCATAAAATGGGCCCTTGTTTAGAAGTGGATGATGAGAGCGAGCGTTGGGAATCTCCAGCCGGCCAAATTGTCTCTTCAAGAGCCTTTCTCCTCTGCCAACACGAGGCTGGGGTCAGCGAGGGAGAGTGGTGAGGAGTAAATCCCCATGGTAGAGAATAAACCCCCACGTTATGAGGGGAGAGCTCTGCTCCAGCACTTGGCTCTGTCAGTCCAGCATGGGCCGAGTGAGGAGATTTCTTCTGTTTGGGCATCTGTGATGGCAACTTGAAAGGGCCACGGGTCCTTTGGAGGCTGGAAGGGAGTAAGCAGGAGCAACATGAAACGGCAGCGCGTGTAAGGAAGTCGATAAGCCCTGAATCTTTTATGAGACCTTGGATATTCCGATCACAGCTCCACTGACACCGAGATTGGAATACAGATTACGCGAGAAAGCGTCCGTGACTCCAAGCCCGTTCCGGGCCCTCCGCAGGTTTTTAGCTGAGGTATTGTGGATGGTCCAGGGGGGAATTCCCTTTCCCTCCCATCGGGAAGGTGTGTTGAGGTCTCCTGGAGCCCAGGGCTGGTTGGAGAGGAAGGTGGAGGAAGGTGGGAGCCACGTTAGGCAGCTCGTGCCTGGGTGCTGCTGAAGGGCCAGCGAGGCCGAGCGAGTTGGAGGGAAAGGCAAGCGCACAGGTGCCCGTAATGCCACTGAATTCATGCGGGGCTGTGGGAGAGGAGGAGAGCAGGAGAAAATAAAGAGCATGGGGGGAAAAAAAAAGGAAAGGAGAGACCCCTGCGCCCAGATGAATTTATGCCTAAGCTCTTGTCTCGGGAATGCAAATGTGTTTAAGACTCTCTGAGCTAAATCACCTCTTTTAGGAAGAGGGAGGGGGGAAAAGGGGAGGAAAAAAGAAGTATGACAGAGAGGACACCAGGAGAATGTGAAATGAGGGTTTGCCACCCCTCCTCCTCCTCCTCCTGCGTGCTGGCAGGGAGGTGGCCAGCACCGGCATGGGGCTGTGGTGTGTTGAGAGGGGTCCCCGGGACGCTGCCCAGGCACCTGGCTGAGCCAGGGGACATCACGGCTGTCCCCACGGCATCGCTGGGGCACTGGGAGCCCGGGGAGGAGGAGGATGAGGGGAAACAGGAGGAATAAAAGGGGCCAGGAGGGCGGGAGGGGGCTCCGGAGGCTGCGCTGGCACCCGTGGTTTTGGGCAGTGGGGGGGGTGCGGGGGAGCTTGCCTCTAACCACTAGTTACCATTAAAATGAAGTGTCCGTCAGCGGCTATCTTCGCTGTGTGGCCCATATGTTTCTGAGCTGATACTGTCTGGATTATTCTGTTTGGGAGAATGATAACGGCTGTTTATAACCTTGGCAAAGACTGAGGCCTAATCAGGCTGGAGCACATTTTCACTGACTGTCTGATAACGGGCTGTTAGCTGCCTTATCGCTGGGGAGAGATAGGCCAAAATAAGCAGATCTGTGAGCACAGGAGTCCAACCGAGAGGCACAGGCTCTGGCCTGGCCTTTATTCCCCTCCTCCTCCTCTTTTTCTTTTTTTTTTCTTTTTTCTTTTTTTTTTTTTTTTTTTTTTTTGCCCACATTATAACTGAGCGCTGCAAAGAGCTGTGCAGGAGCTGCAGGTCGGGGGAGCGTGAGCAGTTTTGCACATATCCCGTTGGCCTTAAATGCGGAGGTCACCGCAGAGCTGCCGAGTCCTGCACCAGGGAGCAACGATCCCCCTGAAGACCCTGCTGTCCAGTGAGGGTGGCCAGGGTTCTACTTTGTAATTTGAATGGGGATTGGACTATTCCAATTTGGATTTAGCACCATCCTCCTCCTCTGGCACAGCCAGAGTCTCTCTTCGTCCCACCTGGGTCTCCTCTCTCGAACCTTCCAGTGGAAACGGTCCAGATCGCTGGCTCTGCTCTCCTCTCCCTCCCTCCTTCCTTCCTTTGCTCAGGCTCCGTACTCTGCCTCGAAGTCTCAGGCAGGTGTTCAAATAAATAATGCAGCTAAAAATACCTTTTGGCAGCAGCTGGGAGTTCTTGTGCCGGAGCGCTGGGAATAGAGCATCCCCGCTCCACGGGCAGGTGCGTCCGCGAGCTCCAGAAAGTTAGAACAAACACTGCAGGCACCAGGGTCTCACACACCTTCTGGGCCCATCGCCGGCTCGCAGACAAACCGAGACATTTCTCCCGACCGCCCCGCTTTCCAGAGGCGTCACCTCCGCCGAGCGCCTTCGCGGCTGGCTCCTGTTAGGAGGACGCTGCCGAGGGGAGCCACCAGCTGCATCCTAGCTTGTGTACGAATGTCAAGCTGTCCCCGCGCGCGGGCCGTAGCGGCAGGCATCAGAAAACAGGAGTTGGCACTTGAGTAGCGTCTTGAGCCGCTTCCCTTTGGAGAGTGCCGCCCAGGAAGGATGCTGTGCTCTGCTCTAGGGCCTGCGGGAGTGCCTTTGGAAGGGGATTTGGAGCCAGAACAGGGGAGGCAATACTACCTGGTTTGTTAGAAGTGGCTGTTGTAAAATCAATCCCCTCTGAAAAAAGCCCGCCCTCTGTTGCCTGTCCCTTCCCAGGGAATTGCTGCAGCATTTCCTCCTCCCTTCCCTAGCTTAGCAAGGCCGCACTCGGAAAGGCCCTGGCCCTGGCGGGTGTAGCAGGACCCTTCTCTGCCTGCGCTTGTCTCCTGGCCCTGCTTGGAGAGCTGCTGAGAACTCCCCTGGCAGCAAGCAGCAGGACGACAGCTTTAATTACGGCAGCAGGAACATGGCCGGGGGCAGAGCATCTTTCATTTGGCCACAAACAAAACTGACCTTGGTTTTTCCTCCTGCCCAGCCTATCGCAGATTGTTGGCTCCAGGTCAGTGTTGCTCCCGTGCCCGTGCGCAGAGGAGAAAGGTTACACGGCTGCTCCTTTCCTGTGCCTGTTCGTTTTGGGACGCCCTGGGAGGCAGCCCCGTGCCTTTCGCGGGTTGTCTGCATGTGCCTCTGCTCCAAGAGCTCTTTTGGCTGTTGACTAGTGTCCCGCCAGGCTGCTCAGCACATGCCCTATCCCCCTGTTTGGAGACACTAAAGGGCAGATTTTAAACGGGAGCTGTATTTTCCCCAGCGCTGCCTTTAGGAGACAGCCGGGGGGCTGGTCGGTGAATTCGGGTCACTTCACTGTCCTGCTGTGCTTTGGCTGCATTTCGGCTTGAGGGCCCAAAAGGAGAAAATTTAATAGTGTACTACAAAATGAAATTCCAGGCAGTGGCGAAAATGCTACCTAGGAATTGCTGGCTGCCTTTGCACACTTCGGGGGGTCTATTTGGCTCTCCTGGGCCCATTTCAAAGAGTGGAGGTGCAATTGTGGTGCAAAATCAACTGAAGGCTGGGCAGCTTTCGAGTGGAAACGTGGAAAGCTGGTGTGTGGTCCAGTGCACGCGCCCCCAAGCCCATCCATGGTTATTTATCTCACTCCCAAGGGGTTGGGGGGTTTTCTGCGGCTCAAGAGCCTGCTGGCGGCCCATGAAATGCAGTCAGAGTGATGCGGATGCCACAAGCCAGGGCAAACTGACTCTTCCCATCTCGTCCTGCACGGAACAAACAGAGCTCAAGGTAAAGTGCTGGAATTTCGCGATGACCTTTTCTTAAAGCATTATAATCAAGTTGAACGTTTCCAGTTGTCCCACTAATGTTTGCCCCATGGGGGAAGGCGTCCTGCTTTGAGGAGGATGTTTATGGCGACTAGCACACGTGCCCCGGGACCTAATTGTGCTGGATGCCAAATGCCTGCCGTGGGCAGGGGGAGGAAGGGGGCAGAGGTCCGGGGCTGCTTCGTGCCTCGCGCTGTAATGCAGCCAGGGGAGCAACTGCCGCTGAACGCTGCGCATCTGCTACAGCCTTTGCTCAGGGCTCTTCGACACACATATCATAAAACATACGCAGCGTGGTGTGTCGCTGAGCACCCGCAAGGCCTCTGAAGTGTGATGTTGAGGCGTTCCTGTTGGCTCGGGCTGTGGCGTTAGTGTCTTCTGCCCGGGGATGGCTGGGAGTTGACTTGAGGGAGCCCAAGGATGGAGCCAGAGGGACTTGACCTGAGGATATGCTGAGGCTTTTGGTCCCAGAGAGCCTTCAAAATCCAGCCTGGACACAGAGGAAGCCTTGCTGGGGAGGAGAGATGAGCTGTGTTTACCCTGCTGATCTCTCTGGTGAGATCCCTCAGGTCTGCTTAGGCTGGTGTCTGTTATGCCTCGTCTGGGGACATGGTGTTCAGCTGTCAGCTATGGGGTCATCTGATCTCATGTCAAGCGAGAAAGGACCCATCCTGTCACCTTAACCCTGTGGTCACAGGGTGAGCAGGGTTTCCACATCTCTCCGCCAGGACTGGAGAAGGTGGAGCTGTCTTCCTCATGAGGAAAGGGAACGGGCTCTACTGCATATCTGCACTGCATCTCGAAGCCACACAAGAGAAGGGGACCCAAAGACCTTTAGGACTGCCTGTCCAGGCATGGTTATGCGTCTCGTTTAGGAGCAGGAGGGTGACCACCTTGTCCTGGGGAGGGAAGATACTTTTGCATAGCTTTCCCCACCCAGCGAGAGCTTTGGCACATGTCTGGCGGCTTTGGGCAAGTTTTCTTGGCCTCCATCAGATTTTTCAAAAGATAATTAAGGGAAGGGAAAATGGAGGTAACTCTGTGTCTGAAGTGTGTCGTAGTTATGAGGAGACATGTTATACGGGAGGTGCGAGGAATTGAAGGGGCTTTGGTGGTACCGGAGGCAAGAAGGTGTTTGCAGGACATGGTGAGAGAGGCACTACCCGAGGTCAGCGTAGCCAGGCCGGAGGTGCCCCAGTCTGCTTAGCGTCTGCTTGCCAAACTCCAACGGCCGCCCTCATGCGTTGGGCAAGGCCCTCCTCCCCGTTATGCCTGGGTGAGCTTGCGGGCCATGGGCTCAGCGATGCTCCTTGGACCTCAGCGGGTGTGCGCAGCCCGGAGCATCGCTCTCTGCCCTGCTGCCCTGGTTTGTGGCTCTCGCTTTTCCACCGCGCTCCCTTTCTGCCTCTCCAAGCGCGAATGCACAGTGGCAAAATGAGAAAGGACAGGGGTTAAAAACAGCTGCTGCAGTAATGATCATCTCTCCCTGCCCATCCCCACGCATGGGAAACGCTCTCTGCTCGGTCGGACGAGGCGTTCTGGGGCGTGTGGGGCCGCAGCAGCCCCGCGAGGCGCTACACGCCCGCCGCCAT
>NW_010580595.1:36252-48042 GCF_000705375.1 Tinamus guttatus | reverse complement strand
CCTAAAGGCACGTGCGGAGAAGAGGATCGGAGGCAGGCAGGGCTTTACAGAGAAAGGACAGCCAGCAAATCCCTTTTACAACACACCCTGATGAGGAAGAGTCTGGTGTCCTTCTCCAATAGTCCAACCCAGAGGTGAACTTAGAGCACATGCCTTTAGGATCTACGTGTGCTCCATGGGGCTCCTCAGGATCTTGCAGAGCAGGAGGTTCAATAGCAATGTCCAACCTCTGTTCTTAGTGCACCATCTCGCCTGTAGCTCTTCCCTGCACAATTCCTGCTTTTCTGTGCGTCAGACCTCTGCATTAGTGAATATATATTTTCAGACTTGCCTCAGTGTGTAGATTCTCAGAAAGGGACTTTTATTCCCCTTTATGGAAACAGAAGGTGAAGCAGGTTTGCTGGAGTATTTTAAAGGTTAAGCCCACCTGGACAGCATAGCTGTGTACAGCTTGAAGGGTTTTATTTGCAAATCAAAATCCTCTCGTATTTCAAATAATTGTATCTGCCAAGAGCAGGATCTACAGCATTTTCCTTTTAGTTAGCTATAGTATCTGCCAAGCTTTGTAGCTATAGTATGTGACAAGCTTTGGACCAGGTAATGGTGTGTCATTCAGTCACTACTCTATCAAAATCTCCTGATTTTTGGCATGAAGTATCACGCTTTAAGGGGATTTATCACAGGCTGAAGTTCAGCTCCTTAGACAGCAGCAGCAATGCAGGGTCCTGCTACTCTACAGGACCCTCTTCAGGAGCAAGATGGTCAAAAGCCACCACTGCATCCATCAGCTCACAAGTCACAATCCCCTCATTGGAAACAAGCAAACTACCCCAAACTGTTTTGGCAGGGAGAAGCAGTTGGAAAGAGGAAGGGAGAGTGTCAAAGGGAGAGGAAAATCTCCAGCTTCTGCATTTCCTATTGCTAGCAGGTATGGATATAATTTTGGAGTTCCTTCCTTTCTAGCACTGTAGGTCATAACCTTAACATCATTTATATGTCTTTCTGTATTTATTGCAGTGGCCTGGCCAGATGCACTAGTTTCTTTTCCTCAAACATCAGCCAGAATTCTCCACTGGTGGTGAGATACCAGTCCATTTTTTCATGATCTTTTCTTAGGGAAAAAATCTCACTAATGCTGATGAGCATTTTGTCCCATCAAACACTGGAGTCAGTCTGGTCTAATAAGAAAAAATGCATGTTTGTTTAGGGTTGTTTGGGCTCAGCGTTGCTCATATTGGCCTATAGCTTGACATAATAGAACAAAGGAAGGTCAACAAAGCAGATCCGGGAGAGCCAAGTACTTCATAAGCCCTGACGTTTTAAGTGTAGAAGGTTGCAGTTATACTGTGCAATAGTTGTGTTTCCAGAGAATAGGTCTTAGATGTCCTGTACTCATATCAAATATAATCCTCATTTTAAACAACAAGAATCTGGACACTCTCCATTGTCCAAGATAGAGGCTGTGCCAACATCTGGGATTTCTTCTGAGGATGTCCAAGCGAGACATGCATGCCCAAGTGAGCATCATTTTCTGCTGGTAAGGATCTAGTTAGAGTAATTACCAGTGGTTGTGGTGGAGTCTCTTGCAGCAACAGATTTGAAATGAGGTTTTGGTAGTGTTCAGAAGCCAGTTTCAACTTGTATGGAGCCAGGGAAGTCTTGCAGACCTGCTGTGCTCAGGTGGGGTGTCTAGACCGTAGCAATAGCCCTTCACACCTGATAATTTAGAAATTAGTAGCACCGGTGTATTAAAACAGATAATTGAAAAATCCTCTGTGGTCTAAATGTAGGGTTGGGATTTTTAATAACTTCTTGCAGATGTCAAACCCCACAGAAATGCTTGCATGAAAATCTTTTGCGTGGCTTAGTTCCAGCAAAAGCAACTTGTTTGGAATTGGATTTTCTTCAAAGCTCCCAAGTAGTGGCAAGTGTTTGAGAACTAAAGGGTGATACCAACATGAAATCAGCATGCTGTCTCACACCACCTACGTCCAGTGAAAATTTTCCTGTGAATCTGAAATAAGAGTTTCAAGTTAACCAGAAATATTGGATGAGATGGGAACTAGCTATCCTGATTTCCCAATCTAAATTGCACAAACTGAGCAAAAAAAGCATTAATAGTAAAGTGTAATTTGAAGACTGGATTTTCAAAAGCGCGTTACCCAAACCTGCACGTTTATTTTCTCTGGAGGGAAGGCACGCCGTCTGATACAAATGCTTAATCCAAAGAAGGTCCAGACTTGTTCTCCTATTTAAAAGGAAAATAACATATTCCGTGAGAACCTAAGAGCCACTGTGCTGTCTGCCTGTGGGCAGCGTGGATTTTTGTTCCTGTATCTTCCCAGGTGCTCCATCTCTTTTCTTCAGACTAGAGAGGAAAAATGCAATTAACTCCTGGACTTCCCAACGTGCCACCGTGTCACTCACCTGGCCCAAGCCATCTATAAGATGCAGCACAGAGGTGATGTTTGCTTTACCTAATGCCGGCCATCAGAAAGCAAGATTTCTAGTCTCACCTGGTCTTTTTGTTTGTTTGTTTGTTGTTTTTTTTGTTTGTTTGTTGTTGTTTTTTTGTTTGTTTCTGGTGCCTATGCAAGGAGACAGATAGCTTTAGAGGGCAATTCCTGTCCTTATCTGAGACACCTATCTCAGCGCGGGATGAGTCACACTGGAGGTACCAGTCTCTCTCCCACAAAGTAAATAGAGACCTTGGTGACACACCAGGCTTTTGGGTGATTGAAGCCCAAGGGCAAAGTGGGAGCCAGGGCTGTTGCCACCTCTACTTGGCCGGGGCTGCGGCTTCTGACCCAGCTCTTCAGGCCTCCAGTACCATCCTCCTCATTATTTGCCCGGGAGATAAATCTTCCATTGTCAACCTCCTGAGCTCAGCTGAGAGCAGTAGTGCCACCAACCACATGCCTGGTCCGTAGACATCTGCAGTGGCTTCCCAATGGCTTCCTCTTTCCAAGTTCATCTTCCCTCCACCTCCACTTAATCGAGAGCTGCCCACCAAGGTCTCAGTCAGGGCTGAGACACAACCCAATGGCTCATGGAGAGAACACACAGCTGCATTACCACCCTATGTCATATTGCATGGACTCCTAATGCCTTTCATAAACTAGGCCCCCAGGTTCCTGGGAGATAAATACTGCTGCTCATGAGGGCAAGAACATCCAAAGAAAAGGTCCTTTTCATGAATTATGCTCTGGAAATAGGACAATATGTTTCACACCCAAGATGGTGCATGGAAGGAAGCATAGATTTGTCTATAAAAAGCCTAATAGCAATTTTTTTTACTATGTACTTGGTAACCGTGTAGGGGTCATATTTGTATTAAGATGCATACTTATTGAAGTGTCCCATCTTTGTAATTCCCCAGCATCTCTTCTTGAGCCAGCGTTTGTAAAACAATATTTCTATATTTACTTAAGCATCTATTTAAAGAGGAATCCCTCATAATTACTCACCACACAGACAGATGACACTGGCTGTGTTTGTTTAGTTTCTATTAGTGATTGGCAAAAAGTCTACTGTGGCTTCAAAGCAGATATAGATGAATGACCCGTTGATCATAAAATAAAGTATGATGATCCTTTTTAGGCCTTGTGGGAAATGATATGTAGAGGGGACACATATCACCAGCTCCTCCTGTCATTTCGGGATTTAATATTAAATCCAGTAATTTGGGTAGGGTTGGCTCATGAGAAGATGTCCATAAAGCAAGTGCAGTCTATGCTATAGAATAATTGGAGGAGTTCAAAGGAAGCTGTTAGCTTCAAATGAACTTGAGTGAGTTCATTTGTCTTTTCAGGTGATATGTCTGTCTCTGAGGCTCTATTTCAACTTTGATAGTTTTTGTAATCCCATAGCTTCTATTTAAAATATATTTCTATTTGCATTCTTTGAAAGACCCCTCCAAAAAGCTATGAAATATCATTGCCTAGAGCAAAATGTTATCAAAGTCCAAGGTGAAGCCCCAAATTATTTCTGTCTTTTTATCCAAACATTCGCAATAATGGTCACTTTAAGGGCAGAATAGAACTTGAGTAGTATTCCCCCACTGCCAAAAAAACAAAACAAAACAAAACAAAACAAAACAAAACAAAGAAGAAATAAAGAGTTTTTTTTTTCTTTTCTAACCAATCCTCTCTCTTTAAATGAAGCTGGGAGAAACACCTTACTAAATTTAAAAATGGTATTCAAGTGGACAAAATAATCACTGCCTGAAAGTTAAACTAATTGGTGGATTTCTCTCGAATTTTCCTTGGGAATCTGCATGTGTCAGTGCTGGTTTGTAATTCCCATGCACAAGTTGTCCTTTCTCAGCTGTAGATTATCCATGGGGTGATGGGACTCATGAAGGCTCTGCCTTTAATCACTCTTAGTGGCTTTTGGGTGTCCCAAATGGCACAAGCAAGAAGAGCGTGAGGACCTATCTGTATTGATAGTCAAGCTTAATGAAACTTAAGCTTGAAATAATGGGGTTATTTCAGATGAGGGGCCAACACAACCTCTTCATGTTTGTGGAGATGAGGCTCATTCCCAGGAGGGAAAAACCATCCTCAGCTGCTCCTGACATCAGACCCTTCCTGACCACTCTCACTGGGTCTCCTTCCCTAGCCAGGATGACTGCAAGTGTTTCTTGACTCTAGACTCCCGATCTGGGCACCAAATTGGGAGTAGTAGCCTCCTAAATCATGCTGGCACCTTCCTTAATCTGACCCTAGTTCTGTGGTTTCATTTCTCTGAAATGCTGCATGCTATTTCCAGACTTTTATATATGCATGCATATATGCATCTACATATATATATATCACTGCTGTCCATCACAATATCCAGTTTTCTTCCACTGCACTCATTGTGAGCCTTGGAGACCCTGGCTTTGCTGAAGGCAAATCATCTCCAGGCTGAACTCATTGACTTTAAACAGTCAGATGGTGGATGAATTTTGCCATTTATCCTCACCTTTTGGTAAAGCCACTGTCTGAAGGTTATCAGCTATAATGGCTTCATAACCACTTTGGTTCCCGCTCATATCTTCAAAAGGCAGGAAATAGGGTGTTTCTTTAATCTATTCAAGAGCCACTCTCTGCAGGTAAAGAATTTAACAGGTTGTGGGAGTGCTAGGTACTGCCAGTAGTGATTTGACTGATCTTTCTTGGCTCAGCAAAACTGCTTCTTAGAAGTCACATTGTCAAAAGCAAAATTAGAGCTATTTTCTTCCACACACCTACTGAAATAGATTAAAACAAGCAGCTAGCATTGAGAAGGGGAACAGGCCTGTCTGCATTGACTTCTGTGGTGGAATTTAGTTGTCTGATTTTCCCCTTCCCTTCCCTTCCCTTCCCTTCCCTTTTTGGAGCATCCAATTTAGATGGTTGCAAAAAAATGTTTAAAGTTAATTTATTTTTATTTTTTAGGATGGGAAGATTTAGGAGCAAAAAACCCAAATTGCACAGATTGTTGTATGACACATGCATCCAAATGGTTAGGCTGCCTTATCTTATTCTGGGTTAGTATGTACCCAGCTACAGTGCATTATGTTGGCATGTATCTACCTCTATTTTTTGGGCTCAGAGTTACCTGACCAACTATTACTGTGTAAGACTGATTGATAGCTATTTCTTTTGTGCTTGTTGATCTTCACTGTTTTATTTCAAGGCCATGGTGCTCCCTAACATGCAGGCATGCAAAAATAGGCAGAAGTACAGGGTCAAAAGTAGTTTAAGTGAACTGATAGCTGCATTTGATCTGATTTGCCCAAAATAACAGGTTGCTGTTGATACGGTTGTTCCAAAAGAGCAAATATAGCAACATATCTGGCTCCCTCTTGCACAAAATGCTTGCGTCTTTGAGTATCAACAGCAAAGTATTTAGTTTGACACTTAACTGATACCTCCAAGGTGTTTCAGATCATCTTTCCTGATCCTAGAATTTGTGATTACAGTAATGGCTAAATTCAATCCATCCCATTCCCCCTACCCCCCAAAAAATAAATACAGCAAGATCAGTGTGGTGAAGGTAGCTCTAGTAACGTAACATCCTTTTTTTTTTTTTTCCTGTACACACTTACAAAATATCCAGCTTAAGCCATAGTTGGATCCTCACCCATCAGAAACCTCAATTGAATGAATTTGTCAAACAATTGACTGAGTTTGTGGCTTGGCTTTGGGGCTCCCATTGTAGGATCTTTCCCATCCTGGAGCTGATTGCATCTGGCAAACGACTACTGAAAGATGCGCCTTCCCACCAGCAGAAGAACAAATAAATGCCTCCTAGAGGTCTCATACTTGTTTCTGGACAAGAATGTATCCTTAGCACACATTGATTAAGGACTTTTTCTGGAGGAGAAACACTAGGAGATGAAAAGATGCTGGGATGGGGGCTTATACCCTAGAAGTGGAGTATTTGGAGAGCTCCTGTGCACATACTGTGAGGCTCCTGAAGCCCCTTTTGCTCTCCTGGAGCAGTGGGACAGCTTAGGTGGCCTCATGAGCTTCTTTCCAAACCTCATTTTTCATTTCATTTCCTAACAGGAAATGAGACTGGCGTTATTTTGTTCGATGCTCTCATCAGCGTGAAAATTATGACATGAAAATATTTGCTAATGATTTTCTGCTCATTAAAATGAAGGAAAAAAAAAGAAATGACATCTCTGGACTCTCCTTTTTTTTTTTTCATTTTTTTAAATTTGGGGACATCTTGTTTGGATTTGCTTCCATTTGCCTACGTGTCCCAACTACTGTCGATAGTTTGGACATGAGGCAAGAAAAGAGCATGTAACAGGCAGACAGCAACAGCATTACTTACTGGGTCAGCTGACTGTTATCCCCAGTTGGGTTTATATGGTTTATACATTCAAGCGTGGGGATTATCTGTGCATATAAATGTTTATTTTAGCAAGTATAGCTAGGTGGTATTTTTAGTAGTGATAGTAGTTAGCAACAGTTTCATGCAAAAGTCTGTAGTTCATCAGCCTTCACCACCATGTATCTTATCTAGGAAATGCAAGCCTCTGTGGGGGAATATTGCGTGCAATGCTGTGCTCATTGCACCGCACTTAATTAATCTACACGCGATTTATTTATTTTAGCTGAGAGAGGAAGCAAATAACCCTCTGTGTGTCTAACTCCAAGTAACCGAATTAATGCTTCATGATAGAGTATTGCTGTGTTTAAGATGCATTTTATCCTTATTAAAAATAAAATAAAATAAAATAAAATAAAATAAAATAAAATAAAATAAAATAAAATAAAATAAAATAAACACGAAAGCAAAAATCCAGGCTCGTGGCAATGCAGCAAGAGGCTATCTAGCCTGGCCTGTTGTCTCGGGTGAGAACAGTGCCAGACGTGGTGGAGTTCAGTAGAACAACTCAGCAAGCAATTGCACAAAAGCATTTTTATTGAACCAGCTTCTTCCTAGTGGCTGCCACTGCTTCCTTTATACAGCAAAACATTGCCCACTTAGGTGTTTATTTTCATTGCTGTAACTAGCTGACATTTTAGTCATAATAGTGGTTAGCAATAATTCTTTTTTTTTTTAAAAAAGTGTTTAAGCTGTTTAGATCTGCTTAGCTCTATGTATGTGCCTTGCCATGAACTAGTGTAGGACCCTTAGCGCTAACGTAGGATGGCTAATTAGTTGTTGGCCATAGAGGTCCTGATAAGAATAAACAGAGAGTGAAATTAGCTCTGGATAAGACCCAGGAATTCGCAGTGTAAGCAAAATTCTTCCATGAGGTCATCAGGAATCCACCCAAAATCCACCCAGATGGCACATCGGGCTCTGGCTGAAAGGATGGGACAAGATGGCACAAAGTCCTGTTGCCTTGCCAGAAAGCCTTGGGCAAGTCATAGAGAAGGCTCTAATGGTGCTCAAGGAGGTGCCAATGTAAGTTTGAGATGGCCTGAGCAAAGCTCCTGGAGACAACACCCATGGCTGAATGGAAGGAGGAAGAGGATGAGCCACCTGCTCCAGGAAGCACGGGAAGGGGCTGCTGGGATCCAGATGGAGGTGGCTCTCCAGAGCAGTTTTCCTATCAAATCTCCGTGCTGAGCTGCTGCAGAAAATGTGATTTTTCTGATCGAGGAGACATGGAGCTCCTCACCGTTCTGGCATGTATTGCCATGACGTTGAGGTAATTGTCGTTACCTTTCTCTCCATCTTTCAGAATTAAGTGACCAATTTTGCCAACACTCCTCTTTAGGAGGAAAGCAATTTTCTGTAATTCAGTAAATAGTGTTATGCCTACGCTTTCACAACAGCAGTTAAGTGAGTATTATTTTTACTGTTACCACTGTTTGCTAACACCTTGCAGTTTGCTTTAGAAAATCATGGAACCGATGATAGAAAATAATGAAATGCAATCTCCCACTTTTCCCCAAAGGACTGTAAGAAGAGAGCAGAAGAATAAAGATAGATGTAACTAGACCGGCTACCTTGAAAACTCATCCAGTTCACCCTGGATGCCTTCGTCTTTGAGTGGGGGCTCTTTGACATGGTGAACGTCACAGACTGTCAGATGCCCATTTTTTTGGGGAAGGGGGTTGTGACATGCCTGTGTGAAGCCAGATCCAAGGTGCTATCAGATGATTTTGGGGCAGTTTCTGCCGGCGAACATGCTTGACAGCAAAGCGGATGATTAGTCTGCTCATAGAAGCCTTTGCCCAATTGCTTCCAAGTTGGAAGGGGTCCCATGCAGAATTCTGCATTTTCACATGTCTCCCTGCTTAGTGAAACAGCTGACATATCTCCTGTCTTGGGCCCCTTCTATTTCAAACATTTCAGTGATAACAAGGGGGAAAAAAAGTCCTCTTCCCCCAGGATCTTTGTCTTTTTCTATATAACAAGTAGCAGTGACACATCAGATGTCTATAGAACTTTTCTAATTTGGATCTCAATCTTCATAAAAGAGGAGAGGGAATACATAGTTTTCTTCCCCGTCTTGCAGATAGAGAAACTGAGGTTAGAGAGCTTTGACTAGCAGCAAGATCACCCAGCTAGCCTGTGGAGGAGCTGGCACACGAACAAAGCCCTCCTGATTTATCAGTAAGCATCCATCCTAGAAGTTGTTGCTCTTTTTTTTTTTTTTTACAGTAAAGTGGATGGACCTCTAATAGCACAGTTAATTAGTGGGTTGTTTCTTTCCTTTTTTTATTATTATTTAATCAGCTCATGTTGCACCTCCAAGACTTTCCATCCTTTTCCTTTGAGGACCAGTTCGAGGATGTCAGGAAATCACTTTTGTTCCTTGACTGCTCCAGGTGCCCGGTGGCCCCAGCGCTGTCTGCCCAGCGTTGTTCTAGTGCCAGCAATTTTAACTGCCTTCCTGCATGAAACTGCAAGTCATTTCATCGAGGCATGCCTTAAAAAAGATTTGGATAGGATCGACTGAGGATCTCAAGTGTTTCCTTGATCTCTGAGGACTTGGAATGACTGTGGAAAGCAACCGGAACAAACAAATCCCAATCTCTCAGAAAAACGGCAGTCGCGGCTCTCTACTGGGCGGCTCTCAGCCCGTGATGACTCAACCCTATTTCCGGGCATAAGCACTTGTCAACTAGCCAAATCCCAAACTAGATAATTATTTCCAGCTTTGCATCTCCAGGGCTCAGCCGTCTTCTTTAAAACCTATCCTAGGTGCCTCAAGTCTCTTGAATATCTTTTGATGATCACAGGCTGAGAGCAGCCAAGAGCTGGGAATTGCGTGGTCATGTAGCCCAAAAGGGCAAGGACCCCTGCCGTCACCCAAGTCCTTTATCCAAAGGTGGAAACCCTACCCTGAGATAACCCTGGCAGAGCAACAGCCACCAACACTTGGGACATAAAGATCCTGCAAAAATAAAGTTTCAAGATACTGATATGCTTACAATCCTCTTTCAGAGAGAAAAGCTGAATGTTTTCTGAGGATTTCAGGAAAGAGCAACATGCAGTATGTCCACTGCTCTGTGGACCTGGACCAGAAATGAGGAGAAAATAGAAACCAATGCCCTGAGGGTGCTACTTAAGGACTTCTTGGCCATTCAAAGCGTCTAAATCAGTACACCCCTCTGCTTTACCAAATATTAAATGGTAAAGGCTAGACATTTTTTAACATCGATTAAAAAGTGGTCATTAGCACACAAGAACAGCAGACAGTACTAAAATGGATGTTATAATTAGACACCAATAAATTATATCTAATTTATTCTTTTCTAAGGACAACTTTTTCTAAGGACACAAGTATGATGAGTAAGAAGATAAAGTCAATCTCACCACCTTTTCCAAGTTACACAGTTGTGATTTAAGATGAAGAGCAGAGCTCAATGCTCAATTCATATTGGATGTCCCAAAAGACAACAGGCTGCTGTTGTCAGTGTGGCTCAATGTACCACATGAGTTAGTTCAACCTTCTTGATCAGCTCAGTAGATAAAGGAGCAGAACAAATCTAATGGCGGCCATACACAACCAAAAAAACAACCCCATGTTGGAAATGTTGAGTCCAGTTATATATGGAACCAGCAACCTCTCCTTGTGGCTGTAGGTAGAATATACCTCTCCCATTCCCATCCGTCCATCAAGTGCCAAAAAATGAATATCTCATGCCCAGGTCATAAGAGGATTTAGACCTACCTAATAGGACCTGTGGAAGTGCAAAATACATCAAATATATTTGCGGATCAGGGCCACAGCTATACTGAAGTGCTGCATTTTAGGCATGTAGGATGAACTCATCTTCCCACACAGATCAAGCGCAAAATTTGCTAAACAGGATCCGGAAATATTTGGAAAACCACTGAGATGCATTTGCAGATGCTGCCAGATGGGGTCTCCACCCTTGGAGATATTCAGAAGCCACCTGGACAGGCTGTTGCAGTCAGTGGGAGCTGTCCATGCAGGCATCTACCCCAGCTACAGCATTTTACTCATGGTTCATGCACTCAGCGTCCCATGAGACCATGTACATCACATGCAAGCCATGATAGAGCCTGCTTGATTCTCCAACAAAATACAAGGAGCCTGTCATCTGCTAATGACCTCCTGCAGAGGAATGGCTTCTCCAGCGCTGAAGCAGACTTACAGACCCTTTAAGCATGGGATCACTCAATCCCCACTCTCCCTATTGTTGCTTATATATAAATGGCTGTGCAAGAGGAAGTTGGCAGGTAGACAAGGCCAGCAAAATATGTTGGGCAAGGCAACCTTCTCTTTAGGTTTTCATCCTGAAGTCAGGGTGCGCTCAAGCAGCTTCAGAGGCACTCGTGAAAGGATGCAAGGTGCTGCGTCCAGAAACATCCCCGCCCCACACAAATGACTGGGCAAGAATTGAACAAAGCTGTTTTTTCTCTCCCTCTCTTCTAGAAAAATAACAGACTTGCCATTTCCTTATCAAGCACTGATGGGCTATGTGCAGAGCCTGGTTTGCCCTTCCCCTCCATGCAGCCATGCGGCTAGTGCAACAGCACCAACAATTTAAACAGCTCAGGCTTCAGGCAGGTCCTGGATGGCAAAATAAAAAAATTAATTAAAGTAGTTCAGATTCTCCCTCACTCTCTCCTTAGATACTGGTTTTACAGAGGACATTTGTTTCTAAGGCTCAGCTGGATTTCTCTTAAGAAGTTCCCTAATCATTTTGGGTGCCATCTGTGCACCTCTGTTGTTCAAGTGCATTAGTCAAACTTCCCCAGTTCAATCTGAGTTGATAACTTTACCTAGTCCCCACCAGCAGCTGCTGGTGGACTTGTTTAATTTCCATTAGGGTGCTTTGGTTAAAACCCAAACTTGCATCCCTAGGAAAGCGTGACACA
>NW_010580595.1:889-11201 GCF_000705375.1 Tinamus guttatus | reverse complement strand
ACAAGAAGGACATTGAGCTTCTAGAGAGGGTCCAGCACAGAGCCAAGAAGATGATTAAGGGACTGGAGCATCTATCGTATGAGGAAAGACTAAGCGAGCTGGGCCTGTTTAGTCTGGAGAAGGCTGAGAGGAGATCTGATCAACATGCTCAAGTACCTGAGAGGAAAATGTAGAGAGGATGGGGCCACAGGGTAATAGGTGCAAGTTGAAACACAGGAAGTTCCATCTCCATGTGAGGAAGAACTTCTTTCCTGTGAGGGTGACAGAGCCCTGGAACAGGCTGCCCAGAGAGGCTGTAGAGTCTCCTTCTCTGGAGATCTTCCAAACCCGCCTGGATGCCACCTTGTGCCACATGCTCTAGGTGTCCCTGCTGGAGCAGGGGGGGTGGACTAGATGATCTCTAGAGGTCCCTTCCAACCTCAATCTTTCTGGGATAAGTTTTTTTTTTTTTTTTTCACTCCTAGAGAAAACGCTCTCACTTGGCTTGTCCTGCCCCGCACCATGGTATGATCTTGGCTTTGCTGGGATTTCACAGGCATCGTGCTCAGGACTTAGATTGTGACAAATACAAGCTAGGAACATCCAAAAAGAAAGTTCTTTAGGTTAACAACTTACCTGGGTTTGCGAACACGCTACGTAGCCTTGGAGGACTACACCAGAGCTCCATCCATTTGCTCACGTTATTTAATGACCATTTTAGACCCCCAAATTATACAAGGAGAGAAGAAATGAGAACACCTGACCTGGACACGGAGCAGAGCAGTTATGCTAAGATGAGAAGCTACATGAGCTGAACGGAAGTGGATAATCAAGATGCACTTGTTACTCCTTGAGACCAACAGTGCAGCAGTTACAAGGCACCTAACTTGAACTCTTCTGCTCTACCAGCTGCCTGATCTCAAGTCACTGCAGTTCCAGTCTGCTGAGTGTCCTGAAGTGAAACCAAGTTGTCTTAAGCTTTTGAGATCACTCAGAGCACTGGGTTTCAAACGAGATGGCCGTACCTTGGAGCTGCATGTGAATAACTGGGTAAAATGGGCCACGATGCCTTTGGCGTTTGGTACCAAACAACAGTGTTTCAGCTGCAAGGAGGCACAAAGTCAGAGCAGACCAGATGAATGTGGTCAATGAGGAATCTCAACCAGCCAGCCGACCACTAAAGGCATGACTGTCCTCAAAGGCATGGACAGCTTAGACTAGCAGCCCACCAAACTGCAGATTTAAGGGATTAGACTGGTCTCCTTACACCTTCAAAGACAGTGCAAAAGCCAGTTCCATGCTGTCCTTTAAAGTGACAAACACGACACACAATATCCATCTTCCCAACTTTATGGACTACTGCTAAATCAATATCACTTCCACAAAACAGAAGCAAAGGAAGAAGATGGAGGAAGGGGATAGAGAACAGCAGAGCATAGATTCTCTCCACCCCTAATTAATCCCCATCAGTATGAGCCACACATTCCCCAGCATGAGATATGTGACATCCTAGGCAGCTGCTGGGGCTCCTGGCCTGGTAATGTCTCCGATGAGTGAAGATATGGCTTGAAATCTTTAGCCTGTTGAGGCCAACGGCAAAAAAAAAATCCAGTGAGATGGGGATTTCTTCCCATGGATCTCTAAAATGCTGGGATATAGCAATGAACGTTTCAAGGACGAGGAAGAAAACAAGGCTGAAGCGCTCCATTCACTCTCAGTCTACAAAGGAAAATTTTATAGAGTGCTCTCTCCAAGTTAAAAGCATGGTTATTATTTTCTGCTGGAAAGGATTTTGGCTCATTTACAGTAAGAAACTGATACTACATGAGAAATAGTTTAAAGAACTATTCAAGAGCTTGCTAATGCATATTTTCCTACGCTGATGCTGCAATGATGTTCATATTACTCCTCAATAGGGAGGTGTCAGAAAAGTCTTAGTGCATTTCTAACTGGGTGCCCGGAAGACAAGTAAAAGAAAATAGCTGTTTCTGGTCCTTGTCAACAATGCCAAAAGTTGCTGTTTATTTTTTTCCACTCCCATGGAAGAATTTATAACCATTGCAATAAACTAAAGCTAAAATACTGTTTTAATTCCAAAACTGACTGACAGCTGCTATGTCAAAGGAAACTTAAGTTGTCTGATGAGCAGACAAAATGAGCTGCTGGAGGACCCTCTTCTCAATCATGCTGCAAAAAAAAAAAAAAAGTAAACAAAAATGTAGCCCTGTAGAAATTTCATAGCTAGAAGACACCTGTGGAGAGGTGGGGAGCATGTTCCCCTTTTCAAATCACCTTGAGAGTAACATAGAAATACGGCATTGGTTATAACATGAGCTCAGCTGGCTTCGGGAGCGCCCTGGTACACACCACGGCTGCCAGACCTGGCCACATGCAAACACACAATATGTTCAAATCAGCCATGACCTTATGGGCAAGAGGACTTGACCACACTGACAAAGACCCCAAATCTTGGCAGGCACAATTTTCAAAATCCACGCAAACCTTTACTGGAATGGCCACTGTATCAAGAGTTTTGGTTGCTTTTTTTGTTAAGAAATCCAAAACACATCCTTAATAAAGAAATATGCTGTATAAGTGACTTGCCACCCCATGCCAACATTTTAAAAGCCTTGTGTTCAGGAATGTGAAGTTTCAGGGTTTGTCGTTAACTGCAAATTTCAAGTTAAATTATGTTTCTAAGGGCTACAGAATAAATTTGCTTTCCCTAAAGCTTCCAAGTTGCTTGATTTCTTCTACCTTTTATTAGGGACACTTCTGAAAACGGAGCTCTGTTAGGATTTAATCTAGCTCATCAGCAGCATTTGCATTTTATCCAGCTCATCAGCAGCACTTGCATTATATGTAGCTACAAATGAGTTTCTCTAAAGACTGCTGAAACACATTTTAACCCATGGAAATTTCACAAAAGGAGTCAGCAAATTTCAGAGATTCTGCATGCACACATGCTAAAGCTAATTTAGTTTGGCGTTTGGTTTCCGTGCTGCTAAAAAAAAAAAAAAGTAATCAAGCATATAAATAGAAGTTTAAACAAGCTTAAGGGTTGCAATCTTGTTAATAAGTATACATGGACCTTATTGCAAAACTTTCTTACCATGCTCTGTTTAGTTAGTGTGTTTTTGCAAGCTACTCAAGTCCTATAAAGGAAGCATTTCTGATATGATGGAGCATTTGGGTATTTAAAGCATGCTAATAGTCACATTTTTTCAGCAATATTATTCACATACTCAAGTTAGATATTGTCTATGTTCAAGTTTGTGCCACTAAACTACATGGATTAAAACAATATAACTGTCTGCTTGGACATACTTCTTGCAGAACGGTGTCATTTGGTTTAGTTTGAACTCACTGTCAACAACTCGAGCAGCTGGGCTTGCATTAAAGTAAGAGCACCTGCATGAAGCTTTGCCCTGGTTCAGCCAGACAAGTTTATAATCCCAGTTAAAGATTAACTAGTGTCATCAGAGTGCAGGAGGTGCTGGCTGCCCACTCACAGCTCCACGCCAGGAAGTTCCTCATTGAGCATGAGGCTCATCAAAGCTTCCTAGATTTTTTTTTTTTCCTGGAATATGGATTACCCGCAATTATATTTCTCAAGGGATGGGGAATACATTTGTCTCTACCTGAGGTCTCCGAGAAGCTGACCTCTAAAAGCAATGCCTTCAAGTGCAACGCAAGTTATTACTCATCCCTTGCCGGGCAGCTCATTGGAAGCAGGCAAGTTTGACATCCCAATTCAGGATGCAAGTTGCCAGGAGGAAATACACAATCTGTAAATATTATTCTTAGCCAACGTTTGGGGCTGTGGAAAGGCCCCCAAAAGCACTTTGTTTAAAACGTTTCCTATGCTTCTCCTATTAATCTGGTCTTCTTCAGGTGAAGAGGCACCGAGGGTCAGGGAAGGAAGCCGGCACCACAGATGCTGCCTCCTGGCAGCCCCGAGGATGGATTAGACACAATCAGCTTCCACTGCAACAAGCTTCTTGACCCTTCAGTCAGAAAGACATAAATATCATGAAGAATTCCGATGAAAATTTTACTTTTAGGAAGCTTTCTGCCTCTCTTGCTAAGCACCATGCCCCAGAGTTCTGTAGCAGAGCTGCTGATCTCTGCAGCTCCTTCCCTGTGGACACGCAGTTATGTGCTCCTCCCTCTGCCTCAGGCCCAGGCCAGTGGAAGCAGTGCTATAAAAGTTAAACAAGTGCAAAAAAGAGTTATATGCAGCTGAAGAACTGCAGATCTGTCATAAAATTTCATTTAGATTATTGAAGATAGAAATTCTGCACCATGAAGCCTACCAGCATCTTGCTCTGGCCAAACAACCACAGAGCACCAAGGACACCAGCGACAGAAAGGACGGTCTCTCAGGAACCTCTGTTTCAAGGCATGAAATGCTTTAGAGCAGGGGGTCTCAAACTTTTAAAAGAGGGGGCCAGTTCACTGTCCCTCAGACACTGTCGGGGGACGGAGTATAGTTTGGAAAAAAATGAACGAATTCCTATGCACACTGCACATATATGCAGTAGTGCGCAAAAAACAGGAAAAAGAATGCAATATTTAAAATGAAGAACAATTGTAATCAACAAAAACAAATAATAATTCAATGTGAACTATGGGCCCGCTTTTGGCTAATGAGATGGTCAATGTTAGGTTCCATATTTGTCACTGCTAGTCGTAGCAAGTGATGCAAGTGTCACAAGTCTGTAGTTTGGCCAATTCCATTTGGTAAATCGCCAAAATTATCCCTTTTATTTTCTTACCTCTTTTCTTTAAGAAACAGACTTGGATAGTTGAGAATGTACTCTTTTTTATGACTAATTTTTCCCCTTGTGATTTTATTCTAAAGTATACACATTCCTTGGCCTTCTGTTCTTAGTGGAATTGAGAGTTGTCTGTTCTTTGCTTGTCAAGGGAGGGCTAGTTCTCACAGTCGGTGTGTGAACAAGGCTCCCCTGACTTTCCTTCAAAGACCCAAAGTGTTGAGAGTTAGGCAAGTGCTCTTCTCTCTTGCAAGCCAAGAGTAGGAATACAATTAAATGGTATTTTCAGAGAAGTTGAATTACAGGTCAGTGACTATCCTTTGCAGATAGTTTCTTTGAAAGGGCATGTACAAAATGACTTGTTCTCCAATGAAAATTCTACCAGTGGCAAGGTAGTATTATTCACAGGTGAAAAGGACATTTTTTTTCTAGTGTTTTTCTAGTCAGGTTTGTTTGTTTGAACAGTGTCCTTTTGTAACCAAAACCCTATTAATAAAATCTGTTTACTTCGTTCTTCATTGGATAAGCAGGTTTCTGGAAAATAAGGAAATTCATGATGGAAAGGAAGGGTGTACCTCGAATACTGTGCTCAGTTTAGGGCCCCTCACTAGAAGAAAGACATTGGGTCGCTGGAGCGTGTGCAGAGAAGGGCAAATAAGCTGGTGAAGGGGCTGGAGCACAGACCTTAGGTATTAGGAAAAATTGCTACACAGAAGGAGTGGTGAAGAATTGGGACAGGCTGTCCAGGGAAGTGCCACCACTGGCAGTGATCATCCCTGGAAGTGTTCAAGAAATGTATGGATGAGGCGCTTAGGGACCTGGTTTAGCAGGCAGGGTGATGGTGGGTTGTTGGGGCCTTGTTGGGGCCTTAGTAAGAATATAAGAAACTGGAGTAATGGGATTCACCCCGAGGAGAAGAACGTGTTCGCGGGCAAGCTTCAGGGGAACTGGACCGATGCCCGAGAGACCTAGCAACCAAGCACTGGGAGGAGCACCAATCAGCTGGGAGCCTGTAGCCGACCAATGAGAATGCTGCTTCTTAGCACATGCCCACGTGTACTGGTATAAAGCTCTGTTGCAGACGACAGCAGAGCGAGTTGAACCCACTTCATATAGAGGTGTTGTTCACTCTGGCTTGTGGAGTGAGCCTTGACATCTGGTGACCCTGACGTGATCGTGCGAGAATGCGAGGGATCCTGCAGCCAGCAGAGAAGTAGCTGGGTGCCTGAAGAAAGGCGGATTGTGGCCACGACTGATGTGGTGAGTCAGAACTGACCTGGTGAGTCAGGGAACAGGATGGGAATTGCTGCATCAGCAACTAGAATGAAAATTGCTGCATCAGCAATGGAACATGCTACTGTTGAATGTTTCTTAAGGCTCGCTTGAAAAACTAAGACTGAGATCTCAAAAACCGATTTAACTGACTTAGTGCTGTTTTGTAAGCAGAGAAAACTCATAGAAGAAACTTCTCAGGCATATAAGTTCGAGTCATGGGAACGAGTGGGAAAGGAACTATGGGATGGTGTGCAATTAGGTTCAGAGGAAGCTTGGTGACTCACGAAAACATATCGTCTTATATGGCCAATGTTTGAATGGTTAGTCGCTGTCGCTTTCTGGGAAGCGCTCCACGGAGAAAAAGGAGAGGAGAATGGGTTAGAAAGCTCTGAGTGGTCTAAAATTACTGAGCCGAGTCTATGCGAGAAAATAGATAATAAGAAAAAAGGGGCTTCATCTCAGCAGGCGTGTCCAGTAACTATAGCCAAACGAGAAGTATGGGGGGGAGTGGATGAGTATTTTCCCCCCCCCCCCCCCGGGGGGGGGGGGGGGGCGGGGGGGTTCTGTAAATACCGGCGGGCCGGATTGAGGACCCTGGGGGGCCGTAGTTTGAGGACCCCTGCTTTAGAGCTTATAACCACCACTGAACTGGACCTGCTCACTGGTGCCTTGATAATCAGGGGCAGCTTCCCTGTGAAATGCATGGAAGTTGAAGGACATCATTAATAAAAGGTAAACCTCTAAGAAGTGCTTTTAACACCTAAAGGAAAGCTTTTTTTTTTTTTTTTTTTGGTGTCAGGAGACCGAAGGCTTTTACTTCTGCTCCTTTTACATATTGTGTGATTTTTTAATGCTCAGGAAACTAGAATGCACTTGGATAAATATTAAATTTGGTACCATAGCGAAGAGGTGCAAGCTGAGAGTGTAATAGCATGTCTGCCTAATGCAACAAGAACATATGAACAAAATGCACATGGATGACAAAATACTGATTGACATAGGAGGAAAGAAAAAAAAAATCAGGAAAAGAATAAATGCTACTCAGAGTACATTCACAGAAATGAAATATGCTTGTGTTAAGTGGTTTAGTGGATGGGAAGTTTTCTTCTGAAACATTAAATGTGGCCCCTCGAGTCTGATCAGCCCCCGAACCCAAACATCAGCTCCCGGTCAATAGCTGGCATTCAAAACAAGTTTTCCCACTTATCATAGAGCAGTTATCTGCTGGCTAACTCTCCGTGGCAATGCCAGATAGCTTGGGCTCCAGGCGCAGCCCTGCTTCTCTCGTGCTCCTAATCCCGACAGCGCAGAGAGTTCTCCAAGGGGAAGACAGCCAGCCCTAAAAAAAAGGAAAGGAGGCAGCCAATTTTCACCTATCACTGTGATCTCTAAATTGCCTTTAATAAGCTTCCGCAATAAAGCAGGGAGACAGGATTGCCAGCTGCTCGTCTGCGAAGGAGACAGCTCTATCTCCAAACTGCGGCGTATCCGGCCCGCGGGCCGTAGTTTGAGGACCCCTGACCTAGAGCATGTTGACCAGAACCCTGTCCACATAGCTTCTGAGTATCTCCAAGAACAGAAAGTCTACAGCCTTTGTGGGTGGTGGCCATGCATCCTCTGCTGGAGGAAACAGCTCGGGAGCGTCTGTTCAAAGGAAAAAAGCAGCCCAGGCAGCAAGGCCAACTACTTTCACACTTTGAAGACCTCTTTGTCACAGGGTGACTTCAGTAGCCACTGACAAAGAAAATGGAAGAACTGTTCAGGGGGACATGCATGTATTTGAGTGAAGGTACAATTGTACAAACAGGTGTTTTTACCTTTACTTCGCATGCAACTTTACTGTTCACTATCTGGGCAACCTACAGTTAATGCACAACTCAACTCCTGGCCACATCCTTGTCCTCATCTTTTCTTCAACTTTTTGTCTTTCAGCTTCCACTCCTAAAATATTTCACACTAGAGCATTTTAATTTTTTGCCATTCTCCTATAATGTAAGATTTCCAGTCAAACTCTCCCAGACACTGATGGAAGCTCCCTTCTTCCTGTAATGGTTCTCAGTGATGCTTCACTCTCTCTGCACTGTCCACACTCTACCTGGTGTTGAGGTTTTTACAACTGGGAAACAAGTTTTTAACTCCTGCGCTGCACAGTACTCTGTGCAGCTAATGGTGGCATGGAAATTACTCTGCTAAAACTGGTGCCCAGTTAACCACTGAACAAAAACAGCCAGTAGACCTGAGTGCAGCTCTGCAAAATCACCCGAGTACCAAACTCAGGTGTTCAAGCTTCCAGCCCTATGGTCTCTCCTCCACACTTGCTTTTTGAGAAAATCTGTTCTGGCAATCTAGCAACACGAGCAGGAAGGACAGAAGGTGACCCCACTTTGCCAAACCTCCAGTCTGGTTATCAGGGAGATGTGACAAAGATCTCACACTTCCAAGGTGAATGCCAAGACTACAGAGCTCCTTACCCTATAAACAGGGCTCCTTTGTTTGAAAAGGAAAGAAATGACCAGTCATCTAGACCCAAAAGGGTGACTGAGGTGCCTATGTGCAGGACAGAAATTCAGACTGGCATTTTTGTGAGACTGCAGAAGGTGCTCCATTTTCCAGAGAATAGGATTTCAGATAGTTCCCCCACTTTTGCATTTCATCCCAGCTCAGAACTCCTTTTTTTTTTTTTCCAAACTGTGTTCTTGGGAACCTCTTCCCTTGACCTACTCTATAAATTTAGGCATTTAACTCAGGTACAGAATTCTACTTTGGAAGGGAAAAGGGTAACAAGTCTCATCCCCCAGTAATTATCAAGAGCAGCAAAATGACAAATTTTATACAAGTAGAAAATAATGCAAAGCCTGAATGATTTTAACACCTGCGGCCTTAGGAAAAATAAATGATTAGGGAAGGCATTCACTCAAGGTCAAGCTTAAGAGGCCAGGTTAAGTGTGCTTGGAAGTTCCCGTGTGAGGGGACCCACCGTGGTGCTCAGAAAATCCAACAGGTACCAGCCAGGGACTCGGTGCTACGTGGGCTATTCTAGAACATGATGTTTCCAAGCCAGACACAAGTGGGCAACAAAAAGCAAGCACTATTTATAAGAGCTAAACTAGTCATTTTATAGGGTACCACAAAACCAGGGAGGCAACTGTTGCTAGTGAAATTGTTAGCGACATTGTTCATCCTCAGAAAATTGATGCCGAAACTTTGTGAATCTGTGTTTATTCTGCAAATCATGCTTGAAATATTAATGAAGTCTTCTTGCTGCTGAAAGGATACGTGCTCTCTACAAACTCACTATTTCTCATTTAAATTAAGTAGCATTCCCTAGAGCTATGTGAAGATTTTGTTTAGCTTGACTAGTTTAACAGGAAAGGACAAGTTCCACATACAACCTTAACTCCACCATATAAAGATAAATAGATCATTATGATATAGTTTTTAATTAACGGAACCTGTCTACCTTTAGTAGACTTCAAGGACTTTGGAGATGTTACTCGAGAAAAACATTTTACATTATTTTACACATTTTAATGGTTTTGATAATTTAAGGCATGAGAGCATGGTTAGAAAATTAACTCAGAAATACAACTCTCCGAGAATAGTTGGTATGCATACTATATATTATATATACTATACCTATCTGAATTCTTTAAATTATATTAAATATTTTGAAAATTCAGGGGGATAGATAAACAAGGCTATTAGAAAGCTACCATCTTAAAAAAAATGGCATTATTGGTTTTCTGAAGTGATTTGCATCCAAAGGACTCATAAGCAAACCCTTTGGAAAGGTATAATGACACATTTTCATTTGTTTTCTCTTAGTTTACCACCTCTGCAACAGTGATCCCTGCTAGTAATGCTGTCATTTATTCTATCAAGCCTAGGACTGCTCTGAAAAATCACCAGTACCAGAATTGCAACCCACTTCTCCCAGGTTAAAGGAAAAGCAAACAGGGAGGAGGAGAAAAACAGATTTTTGAGAGCTGATAGCAGGGAAACCACATGAATGGAGTAACTTTGAGGTTAAATGCTGTCTTGATTACTTCCCAGCTCATTTTTAAACTGCATTCCCTGGGACACCAATAAGGGCTGTGCATCTATTCCGATGAACACTGAAGCTGATGACATGCTCAGCTTCCTTGCTATGGCGGGGAAGTACACAGCCATAGCATTAAATAATGCTAAAAACGAACATTTGACTGAGATTAACAAATATATATACAGAGTCTAAAAGTCTGTCTGCATAGGTATACAGCCTAAAATGAAAAAAAAAAAAA
>NW_010580593.1:144841-157253 GCF_000705375.1 Tinamus guttatus | reverse complement strand
CCTGCTTCCAAACAGAAAAAAAAAGTCATGCATTGAAATTCATGTTATCATTTTGACAGTCTTCACTGTCTCTAGATAACCAGAAGCAGAAATAAGAAATTTTCTGATGGGATAACCTTGTGAGGAAAGTTTGCATCCATCTGAAGGCTACAAGCTATGAGTCCAGCTCCTATTTCCCCCCTTGTTTTTCTCATTCCGTTCCTGTTTGTATCTAAGGATACAAACACACCAGTAGCACAGGGGCTATTAAAATAACTGGATTAAAGTGATATTCTGCTGCAGCGGAGGTGCAGGTTAACTTTCACGGCTCCCTGGAGGGGAAAGCATATCAGGAGCTGAGGCGTCCCCTGTGCCGCTCTGTGAACCTTGCCGTGATGTATGAAAAATGTCTTGAATTATTCAGCATTCCTTGCTAGTATTGCTGCTCCTCAGCTTCCTCGGTGCAGCTGATGTCCTCTGCTGAGGGGAGTCTTTGCATTTTCTCTTCTACTCTGTGCATAAGCCCAGAGTTATGAAAAAATTCTTTTTTATGTAGTGTTTGAGATAACATTTGATTGCAGATGCTTTCTATTTGTCCATCTTTTAGGCTATGAAATCTTTGGAAAACTTTAGAAATTGAGTTTTACCTCCTTCCTGAAACTTCCTACACTGGTAGAGGGGTATTGCTGAAAGTTGTTGCTACTTGCTTGTTAGTGATCTCGTCAGAAGCAGAGTGAGTATATTTTCCTGCTTTCACAAGAAAGAGATGTGTGGTTGTATGATTACAGGGCCTTAAAGCAAAGAACCAGGAAGGAACATTTGGTTCATCTTTGAAAAATTCAGAAAATGTCCCATTGTAAACTGAGAATTTTTTCACCTCTATTTTTATGAGTATCTGGAGGACAAGCACATCCATGCTAGACTGGTTGATCCATAGGAATGTGTAGCAGAGAAGGCCACATTTTAGCTTGACACCTATCCTGGCATTTTTTTTTGGAGAACAAGGAATTCATGCCCATCAGAAAGCTAAATGTTTCTTAACTAAGGAAAAAGTACTTTTTTTGTCTCTTCATAGAGAAAACTGTTTTTTTTTGTAGCATAATTGAGCCCATATGTCAATTCACACAAGAGTGTTATAATTGAAAATCTTAATTCTAGCTTTGCAAGGTCACCTTGATCCATTACAGAGAATTACATTGGAAGCCAGGGGACTGAGATGCTATTCCCAGAACTGCTTTTGCAGTTGCCTCATGTCTGTCTTTATTTCTCTTTTTCTTACTACTGTGTATTGTGGATCGTTCTGCTGTACACTCTCTTGGAGATTGGGATTGTTGATTTTAATGCACTGCTTAGTACACAGGTGTCCAAACTTGATTTGGACTCCTGTTCTCTTTGAAATGTCAAATGTGAGGAAAAAGAAGATTCAGACAGGCAAAAAACTGTTTGCATTTTATATTAATGGTTAACTTTGGAAAGAAACTGCAAAATGCATTTAGATAAGAGTTTCAGGTATGGTTCAAAGATAGATTCTGCTTCAATAAATGGATATAAAGTAACTCATCTGACTTCAGTATTAACAGTTTTGTAATAAATAAAATGGGTAATCTGATTTTATTATTCTTATTCAAATCTAACGATAGATTTTTAACACAGCATATAATGCTATTACAGCCCTTATTCCTTTCATTGCAAATTTTCTGTCCATCCCTGGCTCTGTATAAGCAGTAATTTAGTTTTACTGGAATAGCTGTAGTATCAAGTAGCTGTGGAGAGCTGTAGGTACACAACTCCTGTTGATGTTAGTGAAAAATGAATAACTAAAGCTGTATATTAGTGCCCTATATATACTATTGAATCTATTCCCCGATGCTTTGGGAGCTTACCAGAACAAATTCTGAATAAACCCCTTTTCAGTTTTTGCATGGTAAAACAGTTCATGATACAAGAGACGAGCAGGAATTCAAAGCTCGAAGTCCTTTGATATTTTTGTATAATCAAGCAGAAAAGGAACTTGTGCAAAGCTTTGGGGGCCAAAAGCTAATAGGAAAACCAATGCGTACTTTTCAAACCGAGAAAATAAAAATTGAAACTATGTTTTATTCAGAAATGAAGCTCTGAATGGCAATGCAGCTGTTCTGTTGTGCACATGTCCCTGCAACTCCAAATGTCATACTAATAAGATCTTGATCTACAATGCTCATAAAATTCTAAGGGAGCAACTTTTAAGCCTCCTTCCTTTTGACATAGCTTCATAGACCTTGCTCAGTAATTTGCAACCTCACTCCTACCTGCTGCTTTTAATAGACCTGGGAACCCTCATGATTGCTTTCTCATTCAGCAGAAGGGTTGCTGCTTCTGGTACCTGCTCGAAACCTCTAGCATTCCTTGTTTATCCTAGAGGAAAGATGTGTCCCCAAATGCTCTAGTATCTTGCAATTATAACTCAGCTCTGCAGGGCAGCTTAATAGGAGCCAGATGCAACTGCTACTGGAGGACTCCGTGAATTACAAGCTATTTTTATAAAAATATAAAGTTGATTTCAAAAAATAGTTCTGTGTCTCAACCTCCTGAGGCAGTGGAGAGCACAGTAGAATGTATGTTCTATAATGGAAATAAAGAAAAAATAATTTTAAAAAGAGCTCCCTTTTTTTCCATTCATGCTTTCCTCAGAGTCCTCCTTGCAAGCTAATCTAAACCTTTACGAATAAAAAGTGATTATCCAATCTGTTTACAGAGTTATATGGGCACTATGGCGGAAGTGTTTGAGACCTGATTGTTTTCTTCATTCTGCATGCTTAAGAATAACTTAGAAGGCAGTTTATGACTAGGATTTGTAGTCCTTTTTGGCAAACACCTCATGCTGAAGATACCCATGGTGATCATGAGCATCACCTGGACTTGGGGAAGGGGCTGTAGTAACTGCAGAACTCCTGCACCTTCCTCTTCGCTCCTACTCTTGCAGTCAAATATGTGACATACTGGCCTACCTGTCCAGTTCTTACTCTTCCTGTTTGGAGGTTACATGTGTATATGTACACAGATATGTAGATAGATGCTGATGTATAGAGATATGCATATGCACATATATGTATGTACATATATATGAATAGCAGCATTATAGATAAGTGTAAAACATTAGAAGGCTTGCATATTTGATACTATTACTATATTAACTACAATTTCCTGTAAACTGATGAAAAAACTAATGCAAAGACTTCAAAATTTGAATATTTAGAGCTGGCCCCTTAGTTCAAATTAAAGGTTCTGCCTAAGATTGCTCTGCAAGGAGACTGATGTACTTGGTAAATCAAAGGTACTTTGAAGTGCAATATGACATGAAGAGCAATGTGTTAATATTCTGATTTCACAAAGCACAGAAATGTCAGTTATCAAAATGGTGTTGATTATATTTCACAGCTGCTTATGCTGATTCCAGCAAAAAGAGCTGTGGGAAATTATTCCAAAGGATAAAACTAGCTCCTTTAGTACCTTTTTAAACATTTTAAACCATTACAAACAAAAGAGTGTCAATAAAAAACACTTAGTTCACACTTAGTTTGTGAATAACTTATGAATTGAATATAGATTAATTATTTTAGCTGTATTATAATACAGATGCTGAATATAGATTAATTATTTTAGCTGTATTATAATACAGATGCTTAGTTATAACAGTGATGAACACTATAAAATTTCTAAAAACTAATGTAAAGCACTTGAACTAATCTCTTAATTAAAATCTTGTGGGGATGAGGCCATCAGTCATGATCCGGGGAGACTGGTATGTTCATTTAGGTTTCAGTGTAGGGTTCAGAAGGTCATACAAAGCCAGTTTAGTTACTGATAATACGAGAATAAATTATATCTGCTTTCCAAAGAACTGTGAGTATGACTGTAGCAAGGTTTGTCTAGCCTTCAAAATGCTGTATAGATAATAAGCAATTTCATTTCATTACCATGGTGATACATAATTTCTGATGTAAAGTAAAAATTGGTAAGTACACAAGCCAGCAAGCACTTTACAGAGCATTTGTTTTTGGAAAAAGGAAAAAGAAAAAAAGAACTTTTTTGTCACTGAGCTGACTATTACAGCTAAAAATTGTGACTATTATTAACTCATTGAATGTGGTGCTTTGTACTCTTTGAATATTTAATATTAGGTTGTTTAGAATTTGTAGATGGGATAAACTCTGGTTTATAAAATTTATGGCACAAAGTGTTAGTAGGTAGATCCTACTCTTCAATAAAATTTTAAAAATAAATTTTAAAAAATCCATCTTTGTAGCCCTGTCCTCTTGAAATATTGGAGGAACTGATTAATGTGAAGCATTAAGTCTGCTTCAGCAAAGTGTAATCTGACATTGCACAAAAGTTAAAAATTATTTAAGCAGAAGATTAGTTGATATGCTAGTTCCTTTTCTTGTTCTTATTAACAGAAATCTGACCTGATAGGTAATAATGAAAACTCCATAATCTTGCACTGAAATTGATCTGGCCTGGAGGATTTTGATAATTAATTCATTAAAAGAAAGGTGGTTAATACATCTGAAGAAAAAAAAAAAGGTTAAGGATAATAATGATGTGGTAATAAATTTCCTTAGAGATATAGACAAAGTCTGAAAAATGGGTGTTCAGGTCTTCTGTGACCAAAATTAGAGCGAACTGCAGAATGCAGCTGTACCATGCACGTGCTACAGGGTATGATGGTGTATAGCAGAGTTGCACCAAGGGAGTATGGAGGGCCCTCGGTGAGGAAAAAATTGAGAAGAGACAGGTAGTTTTCCTGGTAGAATCAGAAGGAAACCTCTTTTAAGATGGACTATTAAATTAAGATGAGTTTTGGGAAGGAAGGGAAGCAATGCCCTCTTGACTGCCATCACTGGCAAGGTGAGAAGGTTGGTAGCGCTGGGATAGCTACCACCAGTGGGATATCCAGAAGCTCTGAAGAAATTTTTGATTTTTTTTTTTTAAACTCAGAAAAGTAAGGAAAAAAAGATGATGGTCACAGGGTTACAGCCAGAAAGTTCTGTCCATGGCAGTGGTCATGATAAACGGGTGGCATAAGAGCTGAGGAATGTGTGTGTGGTAATATTTTTCCACCCTCCAGCTTTTCAAGCCAGAGAATTTCTTTGATTAAAAAGAAATAATATTTGATTTCATTTTACCTCTTTTTTAATGACATACTCACTACCATCTCCATGTTAAGATTTCCAAGAATGGGGCAGAGAAGTTATTTAATTTTTATTCGGTTCTCTGATGCCACTTTTTGCTTTATATCTCCATTTTTCCTGTCCCTGCTTCCTCTTTATTGATTAATTTTCTTCTAAAGTAGGGATACAGAAGCATACTTACCTTAGCCAGATTTTATTTACATTTCTTTGATCTTTAGACCTTCTTAAAAAAAAATGGTATGACTTGTTTCCAGTTAGTGAGGAAAGGTCAATTTAATACTTTAGTCTTTGGATTTGAGAGGAATTTCTCTTTTATGTCTCTTTTCTCTTTTTTTTTTCTCCCTATCTCTTCTCTCTCTCTCTCTCTCTTTTTTTAATTTATTTTTTGTTGTTGTTTCCTCCTTGTTATTTTCACTTTCCTAGGGTTTCCAAATTTACAGTAATTTGCCTAAGTGTGATTTATGTCACTAACATTTTACCACCAGAGCCTCTGAAACTCACCAAGGAATAGATCAGTTCTTTTTGCTCATTGCAAAGGCTTTGGGGCAAGTGAATGAATTTAACACAATAATGTGACTGCAATATAGAAGCAGGCATAAACTGCTTAAGGAAACTTAAAATCTTATCAGCAGGATGTAGGTGTCTAGGCGTAGGCTTCTAGGGTATTCCAGATACCTTAGAGAAATTGAGACATCTATGTGAGGCAGCAGGTATGATGTAGGATTCATAGGAAATTTGAGCTCTTCAGAAGTGGCAGCTGGAGGCATCGAAGAGGTGCTGGATTCTCCCTCTCTTTCTACACCTCCATACATATGCATATATATATATATATATACACACACACACATGCACACATATATATGTATGTACATAGGTAGCTGAATATCATCCCAGTTTTTTTTATTTTCTGTTCCTAATAACTAAAATCTCAAAGTACAGTCTTAGGTATGTGCAGTGTTTGCAGTGTTCTACATCAAAAACTAACTTTCAGGGAATCCTCCCTTGTGTTTTGACAATTTCTCCCAAAACACCTATTAGTTGGGTTGGTGTTACACTGAAAAAATATGTGGTTGTCAAGAAGATAGATAAGTCCTTTTGGTTTTCCAAATAAGTAGGGATTTAAGTAGTGAAACCGAAAAATGGGAATTTGGTCTCCCCTTTGCTTTTGCAAACTATCTTAAGTATGTGTTGTCAAAACTCTCATTTTGAGAGAAACCTTTTTTTAGGTGTTTATTTTTAAAGGAAATTAAGGAAAATGGAGTTTTTGTAAAGATGAATTTTTCTGATTATAGGATTTTTTTATTTTGTATTGCAAAAGAGTTATATTTTTTAGGACTTAGTGAGTTTACACATAAAATCTGGTTTGTTCGAAATAACTGTGTAATTTTATTTTGTGTAAATTCCTCTATTAAGGGAGGTTCTCCAAACCTTCTTTTGACCTCCTGAGCATTAAAACTAGTGATTAGAAGTCCTCAATGTCCTTTATTGCCTGCATCAAATAACTTACTAATAAATAGAAATCAAAGGAAATAAGGTGAGGTAACAAAGAAGGTCGTCTTATCCATCCCTCTGATTCAAGAAAGGAGAAGATATTCCTGACAGATATTTTTCTGACATCATCTGAAAATTCAAACTTTTCCTATAGCCTTGCTGGACTATCTACTTCAGCACACCGAATATTTATGAAAACTCTCGCTCCAAATATTTTTTAGAAGTCTAAGAACTTTAGTATTAATAGAGCAAGTATATAAAAACAGCTTCTTCTTAGCAACAATCTTTTCTACATTAAAGGTATATTTATGAGTCCTCTTCTCTCTAGACTAAACAAATTCATTTTTCCTCATATTATTTTCAAGACTTTTGGCCATTCTTTTCTTTTCTCTCTTCTGGACTCTTAGCCATCAATCTACACTTTTCTTGAAGTTTTCAACTCAAAATCATTTTGCAGATAATGTTTTTCCAGTTGAGATTTCCTGTTGGCAAGTACTTTTTTTTTCTTATGAGCTGTCCTTAGGCATTGGCCCTATAAAATAGCACAATGATTCTTATATAAAAGCCTAAGGAAGCTTCTAAGAATTTTTTTTTAACTTGTTTAACTTTTTTTTAACTTTTCTTTAACTTTTAACTAAATGTTGGGAAAGGAAAAAGGAAACAGGCACCTCTGGTGAGGTCCTGCAAGAGTTTCTCTTGTTCTTGAAAGTTAAAGTATGATTCTTATTCAAAAGCTGGAGAAATCATACATTTTTATACTACACATGTATATATATTTGTATGTATACAATATAGACATATATTTTGTAACAAACAGAGGTGTGAATGCATTGGTGAAATTCTGCAAAAGCAATATTATAGAAATATTAGGAAAACAATTTTACAAGCTCTGAGGAAAATAGCCATGATAAAACTCTTTAATCAAGCCCAGTGGTAGGCAAGTCATGACAAAAATTAGCTGAGTGGAAAACATAGTGTTTTCCTTGTATTATATTCCTTTCCTTATGGTAATAATCTTAAACCAGTTTGTGCTACCAGACTGCCTTGATTTCATTTCTTTTGTCTGTATGAGACCAAGGACTTCCACCTGAAAGTGATATTTGGGCAGTTTAGTGGATTTTCTCTCAAATAAATGTGACTGAAATATTGACACACTTATATTTTGTTTCCCTCTCCTGCCCACAAAAAGGTTTGGAAAAAAAGGTTTTCCAAAGATTTTCCATAGCAAATCACTAAATTTCTGGCTTTTAGTGTTTTTGGTCATGTACCTGATATATTCTCCAGAAGTATCAAAAAGTATCTTTTCTTTTATACTCCTGTGCTGCTACTTAAAAACTAAACAACCAAACAAAGCTACTTCCATCAAATTCCCATAAATGAGAGTTTGTTTTCTGATAAACAGAGATCTCCCAATTTTCTTTTTAAAAACCTGTTGTTTGTTTACCTATAGTTTTCTTATCTCATTTAGATTGTTTGGTGTCAAAAAATGCAGTTTTTAAGTCTGTTACCACTTTTCCCTCACAGAGACCAATAATATGTCATCTTTCAAATTTCTTACTGTTCTCATTAAAATTGTCAAAAACTTTGAGTTTTCGGGAGTTGTTCAGGAATGTCCTGATTAATACTGCATTCATGGTAAATAATATCACAGGTAGATGTTTGGATACTAAATAGTTTAAGTCATCTCCTAAAAACAACCAATTACATGTTTGGTGTTCATACACGTGGAAAACTCATCTATCAGATGTTACCTGAAACAAAGACAATTGCGTGACTCGTGTGACTTATTATAGAAAATTAAGACTAATGCAGCAAAATTTGCAGGCAAATGTATTTTCAGTGGGTTTCAAAATGAAAAAAAAAAAAGTAAAAAACACAATCAGACAGTTTTTCCACAATTGCAACTTTGTTAGCTATAGTTTACCCTTTAGGCATTATTTTCCTGCTATTGTTTTGTGGTGCAGAGATATGACCTTGCACGTGTTCCAGACTTACGTGATTGATTTAAAAAAAAAAAAAATTACAACTCATCCAGTAGAATTTATAGCCCTCTGGCATTTAATTATGTGGCTTTGAACTATGTTCAGCGAGCTTTGTATTTATTTATTTATTTCCACAGCTTTTCCATAAGGATACTCCATCTCTATTGGCTGCATTGAATATGTGTCAATAGAGGTATTTTTCATGCTGCATGATTGCCCAGATGCCCTGATCTGCTTTTGGCAGCTATAAAATAGAAAGTGGTAACGTTATTACAATAGAGGAGGAAGAGCTCCAAGCACAGAAGTGAGAGCGCAGCTACCCGCTGCCTGCTTACACGAGTTGTTAATCATGGATCATGACCTTCTCGGAGGCTGTGGGATGGTCCAGATGAAAACGATAACCAATTTCGTGGAGCACGCATGACCGAAGCCCACTTTGGCAATGTGATATTAATAGCATCAGATGGCATAAATTACAGCAAAATTATTCTGTGTGTAGCTCCAACAGGACAGTTAGAGAACAGAATAGTGCAGTATATAGTAAACCAAAAACTGCTTCATAGGGCTGTGAAAAACAGAAATCTAAGCCAAATCTTTTATTTATTTATTTATTTAGAGTATTACAGTAAAAAAATATAAAAGGGAGATAAAATAGTTATCAGGAGACTGGCATTAAAAATGAACCATCTAGTGGTAAATAACTCTGCCTTGATAAACCACAGAGGGAGCGTACCTAGTGTAAGAGCAACAGCTCGTGAGGTTTTGCGTTCCCACTGCCAAAAAAGGTGTTCTTTGGACGGGCAGAAAGGAAAAACCCGAGAGCCGAGCCATCTGAAGTGGCCGTCGCTTCTTACCATTTTTAAATGGAGACAAACTTTGGGAGAGCGTCTGCTGGAGAAGCACAAAACTAGACTGAATTGTTTCCAGGTAATATGTCTGTTGAGAAAATGTTGGTTGCTGTTAGTAATTTGATTAAACATAATCAGCAAGTGAATGTGGTGGTGCCTAAGAGATATTAGATATGTTAAGTCATGTATAATTCCTAATTTGTACTAATGGTTTGGAAACTTGTGAATATTTTGGAGCAGGGGTGCATGGCCAAGTATAGATTGTTAATTTAAAAGACTAAGTCAGTTCTCACTGATGATTTCCAAAGTGTCAGCAAATCTCATTTATTAGGCTCTGCAGAAAATAATGGGGTCATCTTTGCAACATCTCAGAGGAGAGACCTGAAGAAAAGCATTGTTCATTTTGGATATAAATGTCGCTACATGAATTTTTGCAGGGCATATAACAAATGTTATGCAGAATTATGTTTCAGAGCTTACAAATGAAGTCATGTTTCACCATGTTGTCTGATAACTTTTCCATATTTGATTAAAAGCAATTGAAAATGAAATCATTTCTTGGAGTGATAATGATCATATATAAAGAATTTTGGCAACCAGAGTTATAGTTACGAGAGTGCGTGGGTTTTCACCAAGTTTTGGCTTCACAGTTCGGAGTCCCACATTGAACTTCATGAAAGAAATTTATATTTGGAAAACATCAAAAAATAAACAAAAAAAAGCAGTAGCTCCATATGACATAGTGAGAGCTTGGTTCACGTTGAAGGCTTCTGCTGGCTTCAATCTGTAAAAGTACTTCAATACCAGACTTGAGAAGTAATTTCATTTATCTCAGTATTAATCTCTAAGTACAACATTGTTATATTTATTATAAGCAGTGTTAACTTGAATATAAAAGTAGTATATAATGTTCTATATATTTGTTTTCAGTATATTTGTGCAGTGAACTTATTTTCTGCTATGAGGTTACTTCTCCAATTTAACAAGCATAACCCATTTCTATGCACTTTCTCATAGGTGAACAGTTGTAATTTGTGGATATAATGGCATCATGTTCTAAATTAACCTTCAAGCAGAAATCCTTTTAAATTTCAGAAGATACAACTTAACCATGCAAAAGAGTATAAAGCATTTTTAATGAGGAAGGGATTGAATTACAGTTTTGTTTGCAGTGCTTGAGTGATAAGAGTGAGCGGGTCATAGCAGCAGCATTCACAATTCCAGGCTTTTCAGAAGCTTCCCTTTTTAATATTAAATACAGTGCAGGCTCTCATAGAGGATTATTTTAAAGAATTTTTTTCCTATTAGGATTTGAAAAAATCACATACAGAATGAACTGCTTTGTACTCATTTAGAATCATAGAATCATAGAATGCTTAGGGTTGGAAGGGACCTCTAGAGATCATCTAGTCCAACCCCCCTGCACACACAGGGAAATTGACAATATTAAGCAGCAAAATCATGAAAAAAAACCTCCTTGCAAATGAAACTATTTTTTTTCCTTCTCTCACTTCCTTTTCTCTATCAAAAAAACCCAAAATCAACAAATTATACTTTTGAGATATTTTAAAATATAGTTTGTCTCCTTTTCTTGAAGCTAAACAGATGCCATTTACATATGCTATAAACCACTGCTGGTAAAACCATGTAATCTTTTTTCATCTTTTTATTATTAGTGTGTGCTAGCAAAGGCAAAAAAAGGCTGAAGAAAGCAACTTTACTGTGTAAAACTCAAATAGATTTCAAATAGCATAACGCTTAACATAGAAAAAGATATATATGTACTGGAATGCAAATAGATTTTCCAATCAATATAAACAAGACAATGTTTAGGATGCTATTGTGAATTTTCATATTGGGATACACATGAAATCTTTTGCAGATCTCTGTAGTTGATAAATTGGAAGTTTAGGCAAGAAAGACAGAGTCTGGACAATGATGAATTGCAAAAGGATCTTCTTAAGAGATGGAGGGATAACATTTCTGATGAAATATAGTATGAATAATTTCAAAACAGTTCATACTGTGCAGGAGATGGGGTTCATGGTGGGCTCCAAGTAGACCATTGCCACTTAGGAGAGAGATCTGAACAGACATGACTCTTCCTTGAAGCTCACCACTTGCTGGTGCAAATTTAGTGGTGCGTCATGTGGAAGGTGTGAGAAACATTGGGAGCATACATCCCTGAAAGGTTCTTATAGTAAGAGGACTGTGCCCACCAAAATGCCTTTGGCTTATGCCTTTGGTATATGATGAAGGGAGAGACCAGTGTGGAGAAAGCACAGGAGCGCTGCATTCCTGGCAGAAAGAAGTTGAGCAAGGGGGGCAGGAAACCTGCATAGATGGGCAAGGAGCAGCTGGGTAAACTTAATGAGAAAAAGAGCACATATGTAATGTGGAAGAAGGACCAGACTACATGGGAAGAATATAGGAACATTGTCAGAGAATGCCAGGATGCAACGAGGAAGGCCAAAGCCCGTTTGGAATTAGAGTTAGCGAGAGATGTCAGGGACAATAGGAAGGGCTTCTTCAAATAAATCAGCAGCAAGAGGAAGACTAGGGAAAATATTAGTCCCCTGCTGAATGGGGAGGGTGCCTTGGTGGCAGAGGATGCAAAAAAGGCAGACTTACTAAATGTTGCCTTTGCCTCTCTCTTTACTGGTAAGGCCAGTCCACATGAACTACAGAGCCCAGAGACAAGAGGGAGAACCAGGACAGAGGAGGAGTTGCCAGTGGTCGAGGAGGATTGGGTTACGGATTATTTAGGCAAACTGGACACCCATAAATCTATGGGTCTGTATGGATTGCAGCCAAGAGTGCCGGGGGAACTGGCGGGGGGTATTGCTCAGCTGCTCTTCATCATCTTTTAGAGGTCATGGAAAGCAGGGGAGGTGCCAGAGGACTGGAAGAAAGCCAATGTCACTCCAGTCTTCAAGAAGGG
>NW_010580593.1:118396-144495 GCF_000705375.1 Tinamus guttatus | reverse complement strand
CTGGCGTGATGGCAGAGCTCAGAGGGTGGTGATAAATGGGGCTGAGTCTGGTTGGAGGCGTGTGGCCAGCGGTGTCGCACAAGGGTCAGTACTGGACCCAGCGCTGTTCAACTTGTTTATCAATGACTCGGACGAGGGCACAGAGGGCACCCTCAGTAAGTCTGTAGGCGATACCAAACTAGGAGGTACAGGCTGGGGACCAACCTTCTGGAGAGCAACTCTGCAGAGACCAGCCTAGCCGTCATGGTGGATGACAAGTTGACCATGAAACAGCAATGTGCCCTCATGGCCAAAGCGGCCGATGGATCCTGGGGTCCGCATTAAGAGGAACATCTCCAGTAGGTCGAGGGAGGGGATCCTGCCCCTCTGCTCAGCTCTGATGAGGCTGCACCTGGAGTATTGGGTGCAGTTCTGGGCTGCCCAGGACAAGAGGGCTGTGGAGCTTCTAGAGAGGGTCCAGCGTAGAGTGACAAAGATGATTAAGGGACTGGAGCATTTGTCGTATGAGGAAAGACTAAGCGAGCTGGGCCTCTTTAGCCTGGAAAAGAGAGGAGATCTTATCAATATGTATAAGTACCTGAGGGGAGAATGTAGGGAGGATGGGGCCAGGCTCTTCTCCATGGTGGCCAGTGATAGGACAAGGGGTAATGGGTACAAGCTGAAACGCAGGAAATTCCATCTCCATGTGAAGAAGAACTTCTTTCCTGTGAGGGTAACAGAGCCCTGGAACAGGCTGCCCAGAGAGGTTGTGGAGTCTCCTTCTCTGGAGATCTTCCAACCCAGCTGGATTCAACACTGTGCCAAATGCTCTGGGTGTCCCTGCTGCAGCAGAGGCGTTGGACCAGATGATCTCTAGAGGTCCCTTGCAACCTTAACCATTCTGTGATTCTGTGTGCTTTTCTGTTTAAAAATAAGTGAGAAAAGCAAATTGGCTAATACAAATCTTTGCTCTGAACCTTTTCTTTTCAAAACCCTTTTCTTGAGGGGATACTGTGGGTAGTTTTGACATGAGGAGGTTATTGCATTGTCCAGTTTACATCCCATTAGAGTGGCATTGGATGTACCCATGACCCACAGAGTCCCTGACTTCTGTGAGCTGGGATGGAAGAAGGTCCCATTTACAACATTATGAGGATTGTGTCCAAGATGGTGTAAGTCCTGGTAAAGGTAATGTGATTATGAACTTCTTCCAGTGTCTGCATGGGAGGGTAGGAGACAAATTCTAAGACCAGGGGTGTGCACACATGGTTAGAGAAAATGGCTACGACTTGCATTTTCCTTCTCCTGGTAACTGTGGGTGAAAATATACTCGGGAAATGGGCACGTGATCCAAATCAGGAGCGTTATTACAGAGGAAGATGGAAAATCAGGTATTATCTTCTTACTTTTGATTGGGAGGTGACATCTTCAACACCCCTTTTTTTTTTTTTTAACAGACCTTGGCTTTTATCATGACCTATAATAGCTGAGAATAGAAAATTAATTTTACTCTAACTTCAACAGAGAACTTGATGAAAACTGTGATATTATTTAGTTTGCAGTGTGCTTGAAGAGCCTGTGAGAAGAAAAAAAGGAAGAAAGAAATTGAGAAAAAATATCAGATGAAAAAAGAAAAGGTGTCAGACACATGAGGTCTCATAATGTCTTATAGGATTTAGGATATAGACAGTCCAGCCTTTTTTTTTTTTTTTTAAGATTTGTGCCTGAGACTTGCTAGGTAGAAGAAAGCACAGAGGTGTGTGATTGCATTTTTGACTTCAAGAACCTTCATTTAAGAGTGCTGAATCAAGGTGTCTTTTCCCAGTGAAGTTTACTCTGCATACTAAGATTGAGACTTCGGCCTTTCTGCTGCTTGCCCAGCCTTGTGGACTTGGGTTAGCACCAAGGGATCCTGAACCAGCACAGCTGGTTACTGTACGCTCTTACTAACCTTGTCAGTCGTGTGTTGCACCTGTGCTTCAATAAGTAGGGCTTTTGTTTGGAGATACCTTTTCAGGGACCCTTTTCCTATGACTTTTTTTTTTTTTTTTTTTACCTCTGAGCATGAGAAATGGGTCCTACTACTTAGAAGTGTGAGAACCAGTGAAGTCCTTTGTTTCCTAAAGACTGTTGGGAACCCCTTTACTGACATATCCAGGGTTTTCTTTCACAGTCACAGTTGTGGTAGCAGCAATTTTGGCTTAAAGAACATGGATGTTCTATTTACATCAGATCAGATGCTCACTGCTTCTGCCTGTAGCATCCCTGAAGGGTCAGGATATACCTCAGAGTGTACCATGTGCCTAGTGTAAGTTTAAAATGAGGGTCCAGCATAAGAATTTATTATGTTTTAATAGGAAAAAATAATAATTGTAAGCATTTATCCTTCTTTATTTAATTTGCAATTCACTGCTTGCTACATGCTGTGCAACATGATTGCATGCAAAGAAGCTGTGCTGTTGGAAGGCAAGTCCTCAAATGTCAATGTTTAAAAGCAGCCTGAAATATTAGTCTTTGCCTGTATCTGTTGTATTTGATTGGACTTTAGGGTCACTTATTATAGAACTGAATAGAATAATAATAATAATAAAGTATTCAATTTCTTAATGTAATTTTTCTATAATTAGATAGGGAATGGAAACTACTCAATATAATTGTTCTACTGCATAAATCTTTCATATCCACAACAAATGGCTGAGGGAAGAAATAGAACCTTCCTTCCCCTCCTCCCCTGGTCTTCTCCCTCTGTCTTCATCTTCTCTTCTGATTTTGCTTTTTGAAGTACCAAAGTGAGGTTCACAAGGCCATAAACACGGCACTTATTTTGCACAAACAAAACAGTTGTCATCTGGAGACAGAGACTGCAACTTCCTTAAAATTTAGGGGTCCGTCATATCAGGATTTCTAGACTATACCAGAGACTAGGACTAGAACCGTAGTAGATGATGTAAAACATTAAGTGATGGCAGTTAGCACTCATTGAGTGATTTTCTAAACACATATGTTCCTGCCCCATTAGGCTTTCATTACATAAAAGCCACTGGTGAATTTTGCAAATTGATTGTGGAGAACAATATAGCAAAGGCAATAACTTGTCACTGTGTCCTTTTGGGGTGGAAGAGATCAAAAGGAGGAAGGTTGGCAAGCAGCGTCTGATCTCACAAGCTTCTCCCGTGGCATTTGGCAGTAGTCTGACTTGTGTAAGACATATTTAGCTTTTTCGATTTAATAAAATCCAACCTCAAGAAATATTCCTGGTCTGGAAAGAAAACATGAATAATTTTATTCAAGTGTAGGAGCATAAATAAGCAGCAGATTTGAGTGCTGTGGGTTGAAGTGGATATTGTCTTTCAGAATCCTGCCATTGTGAAAGATAAGCACCACATAAATGTACCTTTAATATTTGAAATCTAGAAACATTGCAGTTCAAAGAATTCTTAAGGGAGTTGAAGTATTGCTTTGTTAGCTCAATTGAAACATTTCATAATTATATAATTTGCACTAAAGAAAAAATAGCCTTGTAAAACATGAGGAAGAGCCATTTCAGCTTTTATATCAATGTTTGTTTAAAAACAAATCTTTCTGGGCACGTCAGTCTAGTATGCACTGTGGGAGAAGCAAAACTGATTTTTGCTTTCAAGTTTCTGATTGAAGGACTCCTCCTTCAATATTTTGTCATGTTAAATATGGCAAAAAATGGATCACAGAGGTGTTCTGAGGTAGAAAATATGTCCTCTCTGTTTCTTTTTTTCTTTTTTTTTCCTACTTTGGAGGTCTCTGTTTCATCCCAGTTCCTAATAAAGCTGTAGTCCAAGCCCTGAAAAACTTTGATGAAATGCAATTTTTTTTTTCTGGTCATCCCTAACAGTGACTGATTTAATGCCTAGGAGCTCATACTTAATACTAATGGCCATGACAAACTTTTCTCGCCTAGTGCTTTGCCTGAGTTGCCTTATTCAGGCTATTTAGCACAGGAAAGAAAATGTATTCACCAGACAGCATAGACATCATTGGTATTGTAGGAGTGATGCAGGAGTGTAGGTTTTCTATTACTGAGCAGGTTAATGCATAAGATAATAAGATTAAAGGCATTTGAATATACAGCATACTTGCTGGGACTTCTGTTGCATTAGTGTTTCCTAATCTACGATTCAGATTGTTTTATAAATCTGCTTTCTTTGCTGCTGTCAGATTTTACCCAGTAAAACATGCCCGTGAATACATGGTGTGTGTGCTGTCTTTAGGTGTCCTCGGTTGCAAGTGTGGAAATTCTATTTATTTTTATTTTTACTATTTTTTTTCCTGAAATCTTGTGTATAATAGTTGGAGTGGCTAAAATCATAGAGGCATCGTAGAAAGGGCTGGCTGTTGAGAAGATGGTAGGGATGGAAACGCGGCAGCTCGTGCTCTGCCCGCTTCCAGCACAGTCTCGTGGTTACACGGTGATATCCCTATAGCAAACAATGTGCCATCTTGTGGTTTCTATAGCCTCTGCAGTTAGATTAATAGAGAATGGTCAAGTGTTGGCTGAAATACATTTCAGGCCCCTTTTGCAACTTGACAAGTTGCATTCATGCTTTAGCTGAGAGTAGAGAGGGAACAGGGTCTTTTTGTGGGGGAGAACACTAAGGGTACTGGAAATATATTGAGATGAAGCATAGGAATTTTGAAATATGTTTTATTATTATTATTATTATTATTATTCTCTTTTTCTTCCCCTTCTCCTACTTTTTTCTGCCAGAACATGATCCATCAAGCAATTTGCTCTCATTGTTCATCCCCCATTCCAGTGTGATGATTTTTGCAACTGTGAGGTTGGTTTCTGTTTGTGCATTCTGCTTGCACTCTATAATTAAAATAATTAACATGCTGACTGCTGTGTCTTTTAGATGGAAGCTTTTAGCAGTGTCTAAACAGGCCACAGCTTTGGAAGGTACATCTTTTTACTTAACTAGCTTCAATATAGACAATCAATCGCATGTTTTTTTTTTTTTTTGTATTGCAAATAGTGCATCAATAACCAGGTTTATTCCAAAATGAAAGGTAATGCAAAGAAATGTGATTTAGTATAACATATATATATATATATAAACAAAAAAGAAACCCCAATTATTTTACAGCCTAGAGTCATACTTTTAAGAAAATCCTTGTCCCTCTTATGCTTCATTTCATAGCATATTTTGGCAGTTTTCCTAGACAAGGCTTTGAAACAGAATTTCTCCTGAAAAATTAAAATGTCTTTAATAAGAAACATAGTGCTATAGCTAGTAAGTCTATCTGCAGTGTCAGAGAGGACATATCTGAACCACAGAAGCAGAAAATGTGGCCAATGATGGGACATTTGTGTGGGCAGGAATTAGCTCATAGATCAATTCATGTGTTAAAAAATGTATCGTGCCACTTCTGCACAAACTCTCTGCAGAGTGACCTGCTCTTTCCAGGACAAGGAAGGAGAGGACGGGGCATCTTCCCCTTCCTCTTCTTCTCCCTCTTCTGCTTCCCCTTTCCCCTTCCTTTTCCCTTCCCTCCCTTCCCCTAGTTAAAATCTAGCATCGGGATTAATAAAAGAGTTGCACTATGAACAGACAGTGAGACTTCACAATTTCACTGCAAGCTGTAGATCTACTGACCTTTGAACTGCAAATGGTTCATTTTCATATCAAGAATTCACTTTCATCATACTTTATTCATCTGCAGGACACCTGGCACCTTTTCCGTTGTATGAAATTATCAAATAAACAAACTTCTTTGTCCAGATTTAACTGTATGAAAGAAAAACTTGTCAAAAGTGTTAGTTCTAGGCATCTTTCAGTCCAGATGAAGTCATTAACATTCCTGTTTGCTTTTTACAACTACATCCTCTCTGGTTTGAGTGTTTGCAAATGTTCAAAGTTTGTAGTTTAACCACTTTTTTTTTCAGGAAACCAACTGTAAGGCTTGGAATATAGACCTTGATAAATGCTCATCTATTTCTTAATTTCCTTTTCCGGAGATACTGTCAGAGGTTTCTGATGGAACAGCTCTGTCACAATATGGAGGATTCATACTTCCTTGTTCTTTGCTAGCAACTTTGGGGCAAACATACGGTATTTTGAAAGAGAACTGAAGTTTTCAACATATTCATACTTCTGTGAACAATCCTGTTCTGTCAGATTGTAATGAAAGACCAGGGAAAAAAAGGTTTCTCTCTATCTGCTCTGTGATTAAACAGAAGACTTGGGAATGTGAGACAATTGCTTTTCATAACCCTGTGTTATATCCAAAGAGAAAGTGTGTTACGCATTTCCAAAGACATCCAAACTCTTGTGCAAGAGCTGGTCAAGCCAGTGCATAGTTGGATCTAGCTTGGTCTCAGCAAGAATTTGGCACTGAGATTGCTTGACTCCATCTGAAGATTTGACACCTATGTGTGACTCATTCCTTAGCTAGATTATTTTTGCACATGTTTCTAATCAGATATCACTTTGTTTTTTCTGAGCAAGAAGGTTGTGAGCCTTTCAATATTAATTTTGGAAGACCAGGAGCATGTTTTGGCCTTCGTAAGCAGATGCAATCTCTCTTTAATCTCTGTACTGATGTGAAACACAGAGAATATTTGGGATGCATACTTTAGTGTGATACTTAATGCTTGGAAAAAAGTTCTGTGCCCATGGTCGTAATTTCACCTTTGAAACTTTAAAAAGGGGTTACACAAGTGCTGGGCAACAAAAGCAAACTTTTTTATACAAAAGCTTTAGACTACAGAAGACATAAGAAATCAAATGGAATTAATTTGTGAAGGAAGTATTTGAGGTCCAGGTCAGGAATTTATAGTTTAGATCAGCTTCATAAAACAGAAAGAAGCTAGAAGAACATATACAGCTGTGAGTATTAAAGCCTGTGGAAAAAAAGTGATAAAGAAAAAGAAGGAAAGAAAAGCAGAATGTTGATGAAGGCGAAGTATAAGAATGAAATATATGTTTCCCTATAGTCTTAAATATTATGCTATTCATAGTATTCTCCACATGAATGATTCAAGCTGTTATTTTAATATTTGAGATTCATAGTGTTTTGAGTAAGTATATCCTGTTTAGTTTAAAATAAAAGCATCTTAAATTGTAAGAAAATTAAAAAATCAGACTTCGAAGAGGCCTTGGGAGGATTCTAGTCCAACCTCCTGCGCAAAGCTGTGTCAACACCGATTTCAGACTACATTGGTGAGGGCTTTTTCCAGCCAAGTCTTAAAAACCTCCAAGGACCAACTCCACAGTCTCTCTAGACAAGCTGTTCCAGTGTTTAAATTCTTACAGTAGTCTGCAATAGATAGGCTGGCTGTGCATATGGTTGAGTTGCCAGCTTGGCCTTCTGATTCCTTCCTTGAAAACATGGTTCTCTGGATCGGTTCAGGTCTTGGCTGGAGTTTAATCAAAGCTAAGCCCCCCGCAAAAAGATAAATCTCAGTCATGAGACTGACACTGAAAGAATGCATCCAAAAAGAAGTCATTTTTTTAAAAAAAAACATTTAATTTAAAAAGAATCTAATTTATTTTATTTGGCTTGTCTGGGTTATTTTTAGGCCGCCTATTGCCACTATCATCTTTTGTAAACTGTGTTATTTTTTCTCTTTTGTTATTATCAGGGAGCAGATTTCCTTCTTAGTCTCCCCTTTTTTTCTCAGCACAGAGATATTTGGTATGTTATGCCAGACTTTTTATTTAATATAATTTGATGTTGTGCCAGACTTCTTAAACTTTTTTATTTCTTAAGATACTGTATGGCTGTAAGTTTTATTTTCCTTCTTTGCCCAGTTTCACATTTTGCAACCACAAGTGTGATCTCAGCAGTGAACTTCATTAAACTTCAATTCTTGGCTTAATTTTTGCTGTCTCTGGAACAGTAGGAAGTGAATATTCTTAAGTTTAGAAAACGTTGACATGAGGATATTCAGGAAACAAATCAACAATTGCCTAGTTTATTTTGGAGAAAACTTTCAAGAATGTAGTTTGGGCTTCTAAATTTCTTAGTTTTTTTTTTTGAAAAGCTTCCATTTACTGTAGCACGTGTAACAGTTTTGCAGGCAAATATATTTCTCAGCCAAGTGTGGAGTGTTGAAAAACACAAGATGTTTTTGCTTAATTTTTAATCCATTTTTTGTGGTACACTGAGTACTTCGTTGTCTGTATAGTGACCTTTTCAATTATGCAATCACTTTAAAAATATATTGTTAATAATATATCTGTTTTGGTCTAGTTGGACTGTCTGTGCAATCACTGAACATTAACCAAGGGAACACAAGATAGAACATATACAAAATTAAATGCTAAAAGTTAGGTTTGAAACTTGGAAAGTTACCTTCACAAGGATAGTGTGTGTGTTTACTAAACAGAGAACATCAAATATTCATAGTATATTATTCATAATATTCTGTAAGTAAGTGCAACAGAAATGATCAAGTGATAGAAACTCTTGGAGGACTCTTCAGAAGCAGAGAGATAAAAGGATAAAACAAAAGTAATATGATTTGCTAAAAGCATCTGGCAAAATGTCAGGGTTTTTTAAATCATTTGAAGCTATTCTTAGTGAATCATTATGTTTGATTAATTCTTTTCCAAAAAAAAAATATCTTTTGGAAAAAGAATTCAAATTTATGTAATCCATTATGCTTTAAATACCTTGTGTTTGATAATTAGCAAGGAATTTCAAAATTCACATATCAACATTAAGCAAATCAAAGTTCTGTTTAAATCAGAGTAATTTAAATATAAATGTACTTTGTGTAAATGCAACTGTTCTTAATCTGCCAAATTCACTGACTCAGATCGAAAAGGTTAAAAAACAACTTTCACATCAGGAGTTAACTGTTAGTAAGAAAAAAAGAAACAACAACAACCCTACACTACAAGAGGTCTGGACTTACTCTTAAATTTGCTATGTGTAGAAACTTGTTAAAACGGAGAAAATTTTATTTACCCCAAGCGTGTAGCTTACAGAAGATGAGATTTTCTCTTTCCATTTTCCCAGATACACTAGTAATAACCAAGCACAGATTATTTTGTTTTTTTAGCTTCTATCTTTATCCTGTTTGGAACCGCTTTCTTTGCTACATTGATTTGTTTGTGCATGGGGACTTCACTGTTTTACATATCCATGATGATCAGTCTTGTCTTTCCCTCTTCTCTCCTTTGCTTTTAGGAGCTGTGAGACATTACTCAACATGCTTTTTGTGTGTGTGTGTGTTTGGTTTGTGTGTATGTGTGTATAAAGGCTCAAAGAGTCTCATTTAACTGAGGTTAAATAACTGTATTTTTTCTTTAACTCTTGGACCTTGTCCACCCAAGCGATTTACTGAAGTGATGACTTCACATCAGCTCTGGGTTCTTCACCCAACACAAACTGCCCAAATAAATTGAGATGCCTGGGAGACATCCAATCTCCATCAAGTCTTGGAGATTCTGGGGTTTGGGGATGCTTGCATATACTGACATTGGAAAGGAAACCTTGCTGAAGGCAGGGCTGCTGATCATTTGGAATATTACTGGGAATATTCACTAAGGAAAATTGGACATTGGAGCATGTCCAAAGACAGACAACAAAGCTGGTGAAGCGGCTGGAGCACAGACCGTATGAGGAGCAGCTGAGGGAGCTGCGATTATTTAGTCCGGAGAACAGGACACTCAGGGGTAACCTTATCGCTCTCTACAACTACTTGAAAAGAGGTTGTAGTGAGGTGGAGGTTGATTTCTTCTCCAGATTAACTACCGACAGTACAGAAGGAAATGGCTTCTGGTTGCTCTGGGGAAGATTCTACACAGAAAGAGTAGTCAAGCATTGGAACAGGCTGCCCATGGAAGTGGTGGAGTCACCATCTCTCCATGGAGAGATGGCAGAGAGAGGCAGTGTTCAAGAAACGCACAGATAGTAACACTTAAGGTCTTGGTTTAGCAGGCATGATAGTGATGGTTTAAGGTTGGACTCAACCATCTTGAAGGTCTTTTCCAGCCATCATGATTCTATGATAATATAAGATATATAGCAGAACAGGGTCATGGGCTTCAGGTATTTGGTTCAATGCTTCTGTAGGCAATCCAGGACGTTGTTGCAACTTGCACAGATTTTTCATGTACGTTAAAAGTGTTAGAAATATTAGAAAAAGGTTTGACTGAATCTGACTGAAGCTGCCCCTCAGGCTGAGAGTTATGAACCATGTCTCAAAGAACTGTGGTGGAGCTCAAGATAACTCCAGCCAAATGGCTGCATGGCTCATTATGTGAAAAATGTGGTACCACCTTTCAAATGCCTTTCCACAGTTTCCCATGGTCAGTGGGGTTTAAACTGAATTTTGCACAAAAATATTAGGGCAGAATAACTTTGAAAGCTAGTGCCAGGTAGCTATGAGGTGAAAGTGTTAGCTCTTTTTAATGATGCCTGCACTATGTAGTCGATCCTTGAGACACAGCACACACTTTCATCTCTTGTTCTGGTCCATATTTGCCGAAGCTGAGCAGTTAACACCTACTATCAGTATCTCTGGCATCATAGGCTCACTAAATGAAACAGCTATTTGTTCAGAAACTCATATTTGCTTTTTTTTTAGTTTTATTAGCTACTAATGGCAAAACAAAATGAAAAGTGTTGGCATTAATATTCAGTAGGGGGTAAAATCAGCATCAGTCAAGTGTACAAGTTACACTAATAGACCTCTCTGTTTATCTGAGAGTGTGTTATGTAAGTCATCATTCTTCTTTTAAAAAGAGAAATCATGGAGTGATAAATAATGTATATTTAATAGCAATCATCCTTTGTCCTTATTAGAGCGCATCATACAAAAAGGTTTAAAATATTTAGGGCTCTGAAAAAATCAAATATGTTTGCATCTAAAGCATGTTTATTCAATTGTCATTTTTATTAGTAAACACTAATTATGTATTTCATCCTATTATTTATGATATCAACATGACTATATTCTGTGTTAATTGGTTGCATTTTATTAAGATACGTAGAATGTGAACTTCTGCAGGATCAGGATGGGAAGTATAAGACCAATTAAGTTAAAAAATGTTTTCCCCCCTGCAGCACCACCCAGGCTGTGTCTGAAAACACCTGGACTTAACATATATTAATTTTAATATGTTGAGGAACCTTCAGTCATATACTGCAGCATCCTTTAACAAGATGAATGCTAACTTTGCTTGCCTTAAAGAATCTCCTGTTGAAAGGATTATTATCTGAGTATCTTTAACACTATCAAAATGCAGGCAAGAAAGAGGATTGGGAAAGGTCTTCCAGCAGAAAGGCTTATAGTAGTAATAATGCAAAAAGATGTGAGGGTACTGATGTCTGAGCAAGGGGACTGGGAATGTGATCAGAAACTTGAGAAATGGAGGCTGAAAGAAGCTAGATTCAGGGAGTGAAGCTGGGTAAGCTACTGCTGGACTAGAACAGAGCTCGGCAGAAGCAGCTGGTCACAGGACTGAGGAACCTACCCTATATACAAAACAGTCTCCTGGAGTTTTAATCGAGTAGACCTTGGCAAAAGTCAAAATACTGATACTATAACAAGCAGATGATATTTTCTATATAGAAAACATTTATTATCAGTACATGTCAAAGAGAAAAAAAAAGATTTGAAATTTAGTAGAAAGGAAAGTTGCTTAGAAGGAAAGTTACAATTATTTAGTTATAGTTATGACAACTGCAGTACATGAATGTGGTGAGTAAGTAGAATGATAACATCTATTGGGAATGCTTCTTATTTCCTACAAAATCTTTTTTTTTTTTTGTTTCATAACTTTTGTCAGAGGTCACATACTAAGCTAAAATTTTCAGTGCTGTGTGCTTGTACTTTAAGGTGATTGATCTCATCATTTGTTTCTGTATTTTCACAGTTTCAACCAGAACAACTAAGTCATTTATGGAATTAGGTTAGGGAGGGAAGATACATTATGGTTTAGCAATTTAAATAATTAAATAAGCCTGCAAATATTTTTTTCTGTCTCCTTGATGTTCCTGCACTTTTGGAGATGCGAGATGACCTTTAAGGGTATGCCTTCACCCTTCCCTCTGAAAATGCAACCAAATTTGACTGAGTTTTAACCCAGAGTTCATATAGGCTCTGTTTATCTTTGCTAGAGATAATAATTAAGTTTTCAAAGAACTCATTTTCCTTGCACATTCTGAAGGTTATTACTTCTCTTTGTGCTAACTAACCAATGTGCATGCATGCTCTACTATATAGCTACTATATGCTATACTATATAGCGTACATGCATGCATAAAGCTATACTAAATAGCTTTAAAGCATGATTTGACCTCCAAGTTGTAACCAGCTTTTCTCATAACAACCTCTTGATCCTCGGATGTGAAATAGGCCCTGGGACTAAAAGCGCAGGGCCTTTCTTTTCTTGCACCCCAGAATAATAGCAGAATATTAATTTAGGTACAGCACTGTGTTAAGGTACTCTGGTAGAGACCCGGTGAGACTGGCATTAGTGTTTATACAAATCCATTTGTATAGATATACTCTGGGAATGAAAGGGCAAGGAGGTGGCAGCTGACATTGTGGTAGACGAAAGAAATCATAAGACTGAAGCTCACAAGGTAAACTAGAGCATGGAGAGATAAAGATAATAAATGAATATATAAATAAACCCTCATGCTAATCTTGGGTGCTTGATTTGAAATATCTATGGTCTGGTAGTTCAGAATTCTTGGTCTTGCAGATCACTTGAAATATATAAGACAATTAGTGTTCACCTCAGCTGCAGGCTTTTAGTTTTCTTTGATATTGCTGCAGATTATGTTTAATGCTTTTGAATTGTAGGTCAAGAAAATGAGGCACGTGCATTGTCCACATGTGAAAATGTTGGCCCAGCAGTGGTAGAAGAGGGCATCAAATCCAGTAGTGGACAGAATGATTCAGTGTTGTGAACCGTAAGATCTACTTGATATCCCTGACTCATTATCTGTAGATGAGATAGAGTTCTTAAAAGCAGCTTCATTCGCTTCATGTGTAATCTTAATTTATTTCCAGAGGAGCATGGAGAAAACAAGGACTCAGATTCCTAGTTTTTTCTTAGCTATTACAGATCACATTTTTTCTTCCAACCAATGAATGTGCTTTGCCCAGTTAAACAGTAGGTACATATGACGTTCCATATGGGTAAGCGACTTTAATGATCATTCTGAAATGCTTAATCAGATGGCAAATATAACATCTGTTTACATATCTCCTTTAGAGATAACATTCTAACATTCTTTTCAAAGTCACCCTGAGGGCTTGGGGAGATAATATCATGCGACAACTCAATGGTTCGTTATTGGAGAAATTGAGGATTATTCTTTTTGTAGTTAACATTGATAACTACAGAATTGCAAAAGGTCTTGTAAAATATAGAAATTACTACAAACAGAATGATTTAAAATCTGATAAGGTCTGTCTTTAGAAGTAGAAATGTGAGTGTAATGAGTATGGAAACACAAAGGGCCAAATTCTGAACTACTTGTGACTGCTTAACTATAGGATCTATTTGGAGAAAGAACCATTAATTTTCCTGATCATCCCATTAGCTTTATCCCATCCAAGGCATACATGTTAAGGTACAGTTTAGTGCTCTGTTTAGTGCTCAGGTGAAATTTGTTCTGGCCAAGGTGGCGTTCAACTTTTTGTGAAGTAGGATATTCACACATGTAAGGGTTACAAGCCCAAGGAAATAGGGACCTCTCATCATCAAATGAGTTTTCCTTATTATACGCTGTCTCAATGTGCATCCTGCCAGCTTGCAGATTTAAAATGAGATGAATTTAACTACTTCTCAGGACAAACTAAACTGGGTCTGGGATATTACTTTATGAATACATGATTATTACTTTATGAATACATGATATGTTTACATTTTACATGCAAATTGTTAACTTTTATTTGAAAAAAACATATCTGTAAATTGCTGCCACATTGCTAGTATCTCTATTAGAAGACCATCTATGTTGTGGTGAGTTGTTTTTTTCTTGAAGCACAATTGCAATAAAATGTCTCAGTCCTAGTCAGACTTCCTATGCTGTTAACTTGTCCATGTGATTTGTTCAAGCTCACTTGTTTAGGTTGACCCTTCTAGGTCACTTGTGAAGTTAGGTTCTCCTTCTAATATCTTTTCCTTATGACTGAAACCAGCTGTTGGGGTCTTACAGTCCAGGTTCTCCCACACTTCCTAATCTACTCTGTTCCCCATTGCTCCAGGCTTTTGGGTTCATTATTTCAGTTTTTGAGATGTGTGACAGTGAAAAACAAAAAGAGCTGAATATTGTAAATGGGCTTCCTATAACAGTAGTTAATTTTAAGCTACACTGGCACCCAGATTATTCCCCTAACCGATGAATCACTCAGCATGGTCTGCCTTGGAGATTAATCAAGTAATTACATGGGAAGTTCCGATGAACTGGACCTGCATAAAAATTTCAGTGCTATTCTTGGGCTACTGAGTAGTAAAATATGATAAGAGCTTAACTAAGAACTATCAGCGTTTTGTAGTTTTGTATGTTTGGAAACCGAGTAAACTGCCACATAACATATTTCTGACGATCCTGGAATTATTCCTAATTTCAGTAGAATTTGCTGAATAGTTTTCAATCTGAAAAACATTTTGGAGGCTTCGTTCACAGGAGAAGGTTTGAGAAAATAAGACAACAACACACAGTGCTTCGGGCAGTAATTTTAGCCAAGATCAGATCCTGCTTTGAACTGAGAAAGTAATCCAGTCTTCTCTGCATTGGAGTGTTCTGGAACTAAAATGGCTTCTTCGGAGTTCTTAAACATGCTTTGAGACCCAGAGCAAGCAGGAAAGAATGGTCCTAATTGACAGCAATTAGTACTGTTGTTTTGTTGCTGCCTCAGACACTTGGAGTTTAGCTGCCTTTCTCCTCTCTACTCATTGGCATTACATGCCAGTCCACATGTATTCATGTAGGACAAGGCCATGTGCTCAGCCATTTCTTGTGCTAGAGTAAGGGTCAGGTTGGTCACATCAGTTTAGTAATGGAGTATAGAGTAAATGTCATAGGACTCCTTGAACTCATGTTAAATGTGGCACTCAGAGCAGCACTGTATATTCCATATGTTCCAGACATGGTGGATATAAGAAAAGAGAAGACCCTATAATGACTCAACATAATGATTAATGAGTCTCATTGTTTTGTTTCTGGCAGAACTGAAGTGTATCCTACAGTGTTTGTTTGTGTTGCATATAAAAAGGAGTATCATTAAATTACTTTCACTGAAGTGATTGGGCTCAGACTGAGCTCCAGCGAAATGGGAGCCATCAATTTCACAGGTTCAAATTCAGTTTAGAAGCGTCTAGGACCATTAAATCCATTCTAACAGTTCGATTTTGTGGATTTGTGTCTACGTCTGAGTTCTCTGGTATCCTCCTGTATCTGCGCTCTTCCACACCACATTTTAATATAGCATCATAGAGAATTTAATCTATATTGAAGGCTTTTCCTATTAATGGCAAGATTGTATTTTGTGGGCCATGATCTGTCCACCACTCCCTGGGAACAGAAATCCCAGACCCAAGAGTCTCAATGTTATTGTGTTCCATCTGTCTTTGCTAAACAACTTGAGCAGGATCCTAAACTGAGATACCCAAAAGAGTGCAAAGGCTTGGGTTTATGTCAGGATATATCTGTTGAGTCAAGTCTAGTGTATGTTCAATACTCTTTACATGGAATGACATGGAAGACTTTCAACAGAGAAATCATTAGCATGGCTTTAGGTAGATAATTGTTTACTGACTTTTTCTGCCAAAATTCCAACTATACATAAATGCTCTTATGCCTGTAAAGGCTTGGAATATTACTTGGTCATGAAGAAATAAATATCTACAATTTCTGAATCTGCAGGGGTTACTCCCTACCTCTTAAACTTGTGCCAGAACTTTTAGAGGGAGGGAAAAAAAAATGCCTAGGTATCTGTATATGTATAGATATGTATATATAATTATGAGACTGAGTTAGTGTAGCAATTTTGTTTTTAAGCAGTTTCTTTAGTTTTCTCACATCTCAAAAAATACAAAACTATTGTCGTTGTTATTAAATAATTAGCTTTAGTGTGAATTAGGATGATTCGTACTAGCTGGGTGTCTCCTCAAAGGCTGGTGAAACATCTACTTCTCTGTTTGCCAAGTTAACCATGAGCCAGCAGCGTGCCCTTGTGTCCTACAAGGCCACTGGCATCCTGGCCTGCATCAGGAGGAGCGTTGCCAGCAGGTCGAGAGAGGGGATCCCGCCACTCTGTTCAGCTCTGGTGAGGCCACACCTGGAGTATTGGGTGCAGTTTTGGGAACAAGAGGGATGTGGAACTTCTAGAGAGGGTCCAGTGTAAAGCCACAAAGATGATTAAGGGATTGAAGCATCTATTGTATAAGGAAAGATTAAGTGTGCTGGGCCTGTTCAGCCTGGAGAAGAAAAGATTGAGAGGTGATCTTATCAATATGTACAAATACCTGAGGAGAGAATGTAAAGAGGATGGGGCCAAACTATTTTTGATGGTGGCCGATGGTAGGACAAGGGGTACAAATTGAAACACAGGAAGTTCCATCTCCATATGAGGAAGAACTTCTTTCCTGTGAGGGTGATGGAGCCCTGGAACAGGCTGCCCAGAGACATTGAGGGTCTCCTTCTCTGGAGATCTTCAAAACCCACTTGGATGCAACCCTGTGCCACATGCTCTGATGGGTTGGACCAGATGATCTCTAGAGGTCTCTTCCAACCTCAGCAATTCTGTGATTCTGTGATATTCAGAAACAATTTGGCATAAAAGCAGTTCACTAATTAGTCCATAGTCGTGAGAGAAAAAAATATTTTTGATTGAAATGGTAGATGGAAATGGCATCATGCTTTGCTCTGAACTCGTTAAAATATATATTTCTGAACTTTTTTGCATTTACTTGTGTGGTGTTTTCCTTATATAATTTAGTGAGTTGCAAAAATGTTGATAAATAAGAGGATATGCTGTATGTTTGGTAGTAGGACTAGAGAGAACTAGCAAAACAGCGTAAAGCTTTATTCTAGAATTATCTGCCAATAACACTGTTTATTTTTCTCAGGACTAGTCACTCAATGTTTTTTTTTTCATGGCCTGAAGTATATTTCTCTTTAAATTATAACATAACTATAGCTTACACCAAGGCTGCAAATTTATTTTTTGTTTTCTCCACTTACAGTGAGTTCCGTGAATTAATAAGGCATTGTAGAGAAATGTTTCAGTTGCATCTAATTGCTTAACTTTCAGTTTCCATGTCTTTTCTGGGTCTTCCTCTGAGTCAAGTAATTTACTTTGTTTATGGAATTCATATAACATTTACATATAAATGATATATATGGATAAAATGTAATCCTTATAATGAACAAAGATGCTGGTTTATCTGAAAAAGAGTGAAGATAGATAATGCATGGGATATCGCTGTAATCTATATAGGAATGAAAAAAAAAGTGAGGTTAGTGAAATCAAAGTTACCAGAAGTTAGTTAACTTCTATCAAAATGGGGTAAGGGTTCTTTAGCAGAGTATGATATTCATGGCACATTGCTAATTGAATTATAAAAAGATATGAATTATACAAACATAATAAATTCAAATAAAAAGAATAAAAATACAGAAAATTGCACAATTTCTTTTGATTTTACTTTGACCAGTGCATAGAATCTAGATTTGATGTAGAGGCCATAGTGTGTTAAATTTCATATTCTTACAGGAGCATGAGGAAAAAATCATAGTAGTATTAAACTTCAGAAAGAAAAGTTTAGAAAAATCAAGAAGCTACTTAAAATTAATAAAAAGCTAAAAGAGAATGTTTGAATGCATTAAATTCATGTTGTTTCTGTGCAAGAAAAATGTAGGTGTTAAGGGACTCTGGGTATTTGAATATGTAAATGATTCATATTCATATGTAGATGAATATGTTAAAGCATACTAAAAGATTTAATGGGAAAAAATGTATTTTTCCTTTCTCAAGCACATCAGAAGCATGTAGCTTCTGAAATCAGCAGCAGCAATCAATGGAAGAACAAAACACACAAATAAAATGATGAAAGGAGTCTAATTGTTTGCATCACTGTTCACTGTATAGAAATGTAGAAAGATTTGTTTTTTCTTTAAAGGTGAGAAGTTGGGGAAACTGTCAAAAATCAAAGTGTGAGTAAAGGAAGAACATAGTCAAATTAATAGTTGCATGCTGTTGGGATCGTGTGGTTTTAGCCCAGGAAAGTAATTGAAATTTAAAATGACTGAAGTATGAAAAAATATATATCTTAGTGCTTAAATTGTCTTCTGTAAGACAAGAGTGGAAGAGAAAAAATGCAACAATCTTAAAATGGATTTTAAAGGTGATTCAGAGAATTGCAGACTAAGTCTGTGTTCTATGATGTCTAAATTTATAGAAAATCTAAACAGTTCTCACAAAATTAACCAGCTGGTGCATAAATAGTTATGAAACTAGTTATGAAACTAAGTTATGAAAAAAGAAGAGTAAAGAATGATTTAAGGTGGTATTAGAGAATCAAAATAATTTAATGAAGCTAAGGAAATGGAAGTTGAAATTAATATCAGACAAATGTTTCTCAGAGTGAGAGCCATTTGACTGAAATATGGCTTTCCTCAGTGGTGGAGTTCACTGCAATCAATGAGGCAAAGCAAACTAATAGCAACAACAAAAAAAACACCTTGTGATATGCATCATTAGCCACATTTCAGTATATGACTCCTGAATTGTTCCTTGATTAGTTTTAACTTGTCTTTTAGGAACGTAATCTGTGATTTTGTGGGATCAAAAGACTGCTTCCTTCGATGTCTGACTGCAGGTTTCTTATGGCCATGATACCTCTGGGCCTGTTTACCCCCAAGAGATTAGAAAAGCAAAATGTCAGTGACTTCTAACAGGAGGAGAAAAAGACCAGACTTGTTTGAAGTAGCTAAATGTAATTTGCTACTTCATAATATACAACATCTCCATTTCCTTCACCAGCTAATGTGCTTTCCATGTGATCCAGTTATAGAGACCAGATGGTTATTCTAAGGTAGCAAATGCTTCCAAGAGAAGGCATGTGTTTTGTCACTAAGGATTTACTTTCATGGATGTTTTTATAACAATAAAAATCATTGGCGTACTCTAAAGGGAGAAAAGTGCTCTCTTCTATCCCCCCTTGTTGTAATCATCAACACAGCAGAAAGTGGCTCAGGCACGTGGCCAGGGCCTGATCTGCTGTATCCTGGATACCTTATTCCAAAGTGTCATTTTGAGAAGCATATTTAGTTTTCCCTTCTCTTCCTGAAACCAGACACAATCCTAAAATATCTACAACAAGCAAACTGCCTTTATTTCCTCTAATACAAGGAGACTGCAGTTTATTTTAGCCCTTTCAATGGCTTCATTCATACGTACATATAATCCTAGCCAGACTATTGTGACAATCTGGTTTGACCTCCTGTGTAACTCCAGCCCTAGATTTTTACCTTGCCAGTTCTGCAGTGAGCACAGTAAATTACAGCTGAAGCAAAGCAAAGGGCAATTGGCCCAGTACCTTGAGGTCACTGGGGATGGAGATGGCATAATGCAATATGTGCTCCAAATGATATGAATAGCTTGTTTTTATTGTTCAAAATAATGAAGACAGAGATTTAAAAGGAAAAAAAAATAATATAAACCTCTTAAATCTAAAGTGGCTGTTATTATGGATAAAGTCCTTTTAAATATGAAATGGTACTGGATCTTCACATCTTAATTCACATACTGATATTGTCATATAAATGCATGAAGGAAGGGAAGGGAAGGGAAGGGAAGGGAAGGGAAGGGAAGGGAAGGGAAGGGAAGGGAGAGGGAAGAGAAGAGGATCAACCCCAGGTTTTCAGGGATACCTTTTTAGACTTTTTTTTTTTTTTTTTAGAATGTTACATGCATCTGGAGTGAAATCTCCAGATTAGCTGTGGTATTCAGATCTATAGACAAAAATGACAGTATTCCAGCATTCTTTTAACATTGAATCAATAGTGTTCTGGTTAAATGAATTTGTGTTTGTGGTAAAAGTTATGTTAGACAGTTAAAACAAGCTGTTATTTTCCAAAGGCTGAAGAAGGAACATAGTAACTTTGAATACTCACTAATATATGCTTTAAACCTTGTCTTTTTGGCTGGGCTATGTGATCACATGCCCTTGTTTTCTGTTCATTAGTAGTGATAGCTTACAACTGGTCAAAGACAAAACAGTGTCAGAGCTGCTCCAAACAATTTAAAAATGTGTTTGTGTTGTTATGTACATAAAACAGATAGCTTCCTAGGGAAGAAAAAATATCTCATTGCAAGCTAATTGATTTGAGCTAAGTTCTTTCCATATGAGTTTAATTTTAAGCAATTGGTTGGAAATGAGATACTCCAGAAGGCATTACACCTGAAAAAGATTGCCTGAATTGGCTCATTTGCAATCTTTATTTGCTACCTGAACTGCCAACATGGAAATAATAACATTGCAAAAATTCTGGTTTGGTTATATTGTCCTCTTTTTTTATGTTGCTCTTCATGTATCTTAATGCATCTTGAACTGTGTAATAAAGCTGCTAATTAATTTGTTTTACAGATATCTCATGGGTATTTATGGTATATAATTAAAGCTTAGGTTAGTGTCTAAATGGAGACCCAACATAGCTGAATTTCTCCTTCAAAATTAAGCATCACCATCAAGTAAATAACATGCTGTTTTATTCCTAGATGAACAGAGAAACAGTTAAGTGTTGCTTAAGGTAGCGAGCAGCTTCATGCACTGGAAATGATGATATGAATTTCATGTAACTATGAGATAAAAAGATTTCATCTCCTTTTTTTATTATATGCAAAACAGTGCTGGAGTATTAGCCTGATCCTGCAGTTCTGAAATGCAGTTCCTAAAGAATAGAAAATCAGATCTCATAAAGGTTGTCTTAAGCTTGCCAGGCGGCACAAACCACATCCTGCAAGTTGAAGGGACACTGAAGGGGTTAAGATTCCTTGGACCCGGTGATGCTTGTCTCTATACTGCGTGGCCAAAGGCACTTCATGAAAGGAAGCCTCTTTTCTGTGATCATGAGTAGAGGTAAAGGTTCAATTTGTGTGTTTTGTGAAAGTCTTGACTTGGGTTCTCTTCAATCTCAAGAGCGCGTAGTGAAAAAGACTTCAATAAAGACAACCACCATAGTAGAAATGCTGCTCGTTGCAATCCTTGCTATCCTTTATGCCCTCTGCATTCAATCCATCTTTTCCAAACAGAGCATTTTGCATTTTCATCTAAGCTAGGTTCTGTCAAATTGATGGGAAAAGCCTGATTTGTATCACAGGCACAAGCAACAGATCAAAGCAGAATGACCCCAGATATGACAGTACATGGACTGGGGTCAGGGAAACTTCTTATTTTTCCTAATGGTTTTACATGAATGCTATTTTAACTAAACTAAAACACTAAAATAAAGTTTTAAAGCAGAGTTTGCCAGAGGGTAGCACTTCACAACCTGTTCTATGTCTTTACCCTGAAACTGGCTCTTCCTTTCAGGTAGATTTCTGTAATGGCATGGAAATGCTCCTTTGGTTAAGTCTTTCCACTGCAATTTTAGAATTCTTTGATTCACTGAGATGCAAAATTGGTAAATCTACTGCTCTGCTCCCAACCAACTTTTATGTGATTGCTTTTGACTTAATATTCCCAGCTGAGGGTTGTTTTTCTGTTGATATGCTTCCCATCCAACTCCCGTTGTTCTTCTTTTTCATTGTATCTTGATTTCTGAATTACCATCCTTATGTAAAACCATAGAATGTTCATTGAGAGTGGGCATGTTTGTGTGTGTACTTCCTCCTCCTTTTCTGTCCTGTCATAGAAATCAAGTGAATGTGCCTCGATAAGTAGAGACATTGCACAGGTAGCCGTGCCTCAGATAGGGCTATGTGTATCTCTTTGTAGAAAACTTCACAGCCTGTAATTCATCTTTTTTTTTGGGGGGGGGGGGGGGCCGCGGGGTGCCCCACAGCTTTTTTAATAAATAAAAATATCACACCTAGACATCGTAGACAGATTTTCAGTAAAATTTTTGTAATTAAATTTCCAATCAATTTTTTAAATAAGTATTTCTTTTTATTTATTTTTCCTTGAGCACCTGCAGGCAAGGAGGGCTTGGAAGGCTTGAGGTCGATCCTCAGCTGCCGTGTTTGAGAAGAGTCCTTCCCACTCCTTAGATTGTGGCATCTTTAAATGAAGTTTTTGTTTGTTTGTTTGTTTGTTTTTCATTTTGAATATGAGTATTCACTAAAATCAAACAATTTACCCAGGGACCCTGTAGCAGCAATGAGTTGTGCCTGACATATCATCACGAGACTGTTTTATATTCTATGTAAAAATGATTTGTTTCCCAAAAGGCAAAGAAAATTCATTCGACTGATTTTAGTAGCCTTGACATCATATTAATGATTTTCCTTTTTGCTATTTTTCATTCTAGCAACATATTTTTAGAAATTTGGGACCCCTACATGTCATTTCTCAAGCTGTGATCTACTCCAGGCTTATTACATTTACTTCATTCTGTATTTTTTGCAGTTGCATAATGTTGCCTTCCTGGTTGGAGGGAAAAATCTGTTACTACGTCTAAATCATCTTCTCCCATGCTTCTAGCTTCCCTTTCACTACTCTATTAATAATTTTTTTTCCCATATGCACTTTTTTTGTTTCCCATATGCACATTTTTGCCTGAAGCAAACTCTTCTCAGCATTTGTTATTGGTGCGGGTCCAACATTGCTGTAATCCAGTTACAGTTATTTGTGCAGCTAGAATATCAACTAAATGCATTTGCTTCATTTTGTTATGCCTACTTAATATTTTCAAAAGAAAATTAGTGAGATTTTTCCGTGCAAACTGTATCGGGTCAAACACAGGTCACACACTATAGTGTACGATACTCTGTTTTGCTTTGTGCACCAGTTATTATTAAATCAGGATAAGAGCTGGGCATGTGGACTTGAGCCATGTGTTAATCCAAGTTCAGCCAGAAGTGCGTGCCATCCCATATTTAGTGTAATGGTTCAATTACTGCTGATGAAATTGTATTATCTTCTGAATCCATCTTACCCTATTGTCTAGCAATTAGCTGCACATGCACGTCCCATGTCGGAGTCATCTCCTCTGACACAGGCAGTGTCAAAACCAAAAAAAAAAAAAAGACTTTTTTTTAAATAGATAAATCTTTTATTAATAGGGAAAAATTGCATAAATTTATAGGTGAAATGGCACAGGGATGTAGAAGAGGCTCAGGGCAAGTTCAGTGGCACCAAATTCTTTTGAAAATAAACTTTTCATGTTCCTTTTAGAAGTGATTTCCAATACAGCATCTTAGCAGTGTATGGATAAAGGCTACAATCAGTGGGATGCTTTAGCATTGCTGTGACTGGGGGGTTTAGTAAAGCTGACTAAAAGCTACCCAATATTTTAAAATATAAGGTTATGTGCGTGTGTGTGTGTTTTGTTTTTTTATTTTCATAAATATTTTAGTTCTCTGATACAGGTGATTTTGTCTGCTGCTTATGAATGTAGATGTGTGTCTGGTCACACAGTGTGATAGCAATGACTGTACGTTCTCCTGCTCTCCAACCATGTTGTAGCTGTAGCTTTTTTAGGCTTTTCTAAACTTCTGTGTGAACCTTTTGACATTTTGAGGCAGATCTCTGCAGATACTTTTCATTGAAATGTTTAAAGTGTTTAGATTGTAACTACTCAAAGCTGACATTAAAGAAAGCTGCAAGTGTGTCCTCAAATGGATTGGGCCACTTGCCACATTATTCTTTGTTGCTAATTGTTAAAAAAAAAAAAAAAAAAAAAGAAGAAAAGGAAACACAGACTGCCTTTTTTCTCTTAAGCTGATTATTTTCTGCTAATACACCTCTATCATGATGAAAATGAAATCTGTATTTGGCTTTGTTAATGTTTTTCTTTATGTGTATTTATTTATATGATATATAAATATACATATATATTTATATGATATATGAATATTATTATTTTTATATGATTAATAGAATAAATTAATGGTAATATATGTATTACGTAGAAGTGGAAACTGTTGAAAATGATGGAAGAGTGGTTTAGGTTTTCTTCTGTTAGATGGTGTTTTTAGGTGCTCAGTGTTGAGTACCCTTGAGGAGTGAGAGAATGCAGATATCTGGACAGCTTGCACAACGTTACACCTTGTGTACAAGCAAAAAGTTTCAGGACACCTAGATTCAGTCTAAATATCCTTACCCTTACCTTAATTGTAGGTAACCCTGCACACTTAGTTACCTAGCTGGCATTTTTAAATGATGGCTCCCATAGCTGCACCTGCAATTCAGAAGTACATTAGTATTTGTTTTTCAAACATGAAGTGACCTTAACTATATGCAAAACTATGTGAATAATGGCATTTGGGCACTTGCTATGCAAGGAGGCACAGCCAAGGGTAAGATTTTTGTTTGACAGTTCTAGATAGAAGTGCACTTCTATCTGCACTTCCTTCTGCTTTCTCTTTTAATCTCTTTGCTAATAGTAGCTTTAAGTCAGCGTACAGTCTGGGCCATTTTATGGGCAAACCATTACATTAATTCTACAATTTTGGAGAAAGTATCTGCAATCTTCCATCACATGAAATTTCTACATACTGTCTTATCTTTGCTCTTTTCCCATCTTGAAGGCAAATTTATTTGAAGTTCTGAATAAATTCAACTTGTAAAGTGATTACAGTGTATTTTGTGACTAGCACCTTGAAAGAAAATGCTTTTAAAACCAATCCCAGTTTCGCATGCTATGGTTTGAGTTGAAAAACTGCCAAAATATTTTCTCTACTGTAAGAGAGAAACTGTACTGTAAGGCTCTACTGTAAGCCTTGCCATAATTTTTCATTAAGACTTAGTGCTAGTTTGTGTCACTACTTATTTTAGCAGGATCTAAGCTTTGAGGAAAATAGGGTAATAATTTAGAAAGAAACAAATAACTGAATCAAATTTTATTGCATAAAGCATTTGGAAAAATTAATTTATCTCATTAGAAAGTATATTTGTAGACAGTCTCTGGCTGTCTCTCTTTGGAATATTTAAATCTAGTTTCCTTTTGTCTTTGAAATGTAAATCTATATGTCTTGTTTATGAATTGTATGTAATTTTGGTGTATGTACACTTCAATTGGTCACCACTAGAAATAATAACAAAAAAAAAGGATTCTGTGAAACAGGCCTGTATTTGATTTTCAAAATCAGGTGCTTATATTCTGTGATTAAAAATACCTGAGGTTGACGTCAGCTAAAAGAAAATCTCTGAAAAATTCGTAGGGAGTCCAAATGCATTGACTCCCAGTGAATCCAAAGGGACTAAAGATGTAGTAACCTGAGGCTTGAGTGTATCTTGGAATCTCATCAGGAGCTTGATAAATAATTATCCCAGATTTTTAACATTTTACACCGCTGCAGCTCCTGTGAGAAGAATGGCTAAAAAATTCCTGTGAATAATGGGTGTGGTTGAATTTAGGGAAAAGAGATTGCAGGAACAAGCAAAACCTTTGAGTGTATTGACCAGAAATGATGTACAGGCCATTGGCGAGCACCAAGGAACTTGTAGAAGGTTCAAAAGAGGGGAAAATTACGCATCAATCATAATTTTGAAGACCTTAACGCAAAAATAACCTATCTCTACCACTCAATGTATGACCTGTTAAAGACATGCAGATTCTGAGAGTCACAGAATCGTACAATCATGGTATAGATCTTATTCTAAGCGGCTGTATTTTCACATTTAAAGGCTCGCTCTCCTTCTGTGTGTTTGCGCCCACAACACAGCTCAAAGTTTATCTTTTAGCATCGCAGGTAGATAATGCTCTTGCCAAACTGGTCGTTTCCAGCCATGTAGAAAAGGAAATGAAAAAAAATGTCTGTTTGTTTGTGGTCAAGGAGTTTCTTTGTTTTGTGTCTTTTCAACGATGTCCGTGGAAGCGCGTTGCCCTCCAAGCCTGCACGGGTCTAAGGGCTCCCGTCACGTCGCAGGGATGGGGCTGCTGGCCCTGGCCGCGCTCGCTCCGGCGCTTCGCCGCGGCGGCCCCGTCCCCGGGGGGCCGCGGGC
>NW_010580593.1:43236-118373 GCF_000705375.1 Tinamus guttatus | reverse complement strand
CCCCGCTGCAGCCGCCCGGCCGGGGGACCGGGGGCGTCGGCATCCCGCCGATGGCGAGGGATGCCCGTTGTGCCTGCAGTTGGCACCAGCACCATGGACGTGGCCCGCTCCTTTCCGGCACCGTCAGCAGGACCAAGGTGGCGGCACCTGTGTGGGACAGCGGGCGGAAGAGCCCCCCAAAAGCCCTCGGCAAGGCCAAGGGCAGCGCGGGCGAGTGGTGGCCCGAGTGCTCCTGTAGGCACGGCCGGCACCACCCGGGCCAGGTGAGCTGCTGCTTCTCCATCCAAGCAAGGTAGAGGTTGCGAGGGCTCGGGGACGGCGGCAACTTTCTGGGCTCTCTCTAGATTTCGGTTAGTGGCACCTCCTGGGGAAAAACCAACACACACGCACATATATATATATTAATATATACATATATATGTTTGATGTGTGGCGTTTGGCTGCTGGCCATGGAAATAATGGGGGACCACCTGGCAGAGCTCCCTTGTGAAAGCGCTTGGTTTTGTTTCTGTAGCTTCTCTGGACTTTGCACGTCAGGGTGATGTGTTATCCATCTGGGATAGTGGGGTTTGCTGGCTTCCCTAAACAGCATGCTTCCCAGTCCTGCATGCAGTTAAATAGGGTATTTTAAAGAAGAAACGTAGGTGTTGGTGGAGTTTTTTTAGATTTATGAATACAAAAAAAATCTGCTTTGTTTCTCCTCCTTTGAGTCTTATTTAATGGTCAGGCAGTGTGTTTTGAAGTATACAGTGACCAGAATCTAGGATGTGTACAGATCTAGGATGTGTACGGATTGTTCTGAGCACTTACACTGAGAAAGATCATATGCCAGATAACCCAAAACTGTGAAACGAAAATCACAGGGACACTTGGATAGAAGTTAATATTCCTTTCTTTCTTTTTTAATTAACTTCACCAAAGCAAAGCAGAATGTAGTATGTAAAGGTATTTTTGAAATGTACTTTTACTTGCTGAAATAATGGATGCAAGAGGTTGACTAGCCTTAGCCCACAGTCACCGTGTGCACCCTCTCTAGAGACTAAATCAATTCTCTGATGGAAATGATTTTAATATATTTTTAAGTGAACAGGGAAGTGATAAGGCACAGGGGTTGTGAGATAGTACAGCTATGCTTTGTTTTGTCTTATGGTCTGAAAAGGTGATGCTCTGTTGACTGAAAATGATTGATGTATATAGAAAGAAGCTTCATTTTTCACCTGAAATTGATTTTAAACTGGAAGCCTAAGTTTTTGTTATATTTTAGAGTAATAAAAATGTTGCATGTGACTACAGAATATATGTTATGCATTTTCTGTTATGAATCATATAAACAAAGCACATGTGACTATTTATGCCAGAATAAATTCCATCATTAGTGTATGTTTAAATGTTCCTTCCCTAAAACTGTCTCTTTTAATTATGAAAAGCTCTGACATTTTCTTAGACTGAGTATTTTTATGTTTTTTTCAGAAAAAGCTTGAAGAAAAATCCCTTGTACAGCAAAGACTTTCAAAGATGTAGAACATATGAAGGAAAGATGCAGCTGTGTGTTTTGTTTTTGTTTTTAATTTTGCCAGTTCTAATATTAGTTCTGTACACAGATTATATATGCATTAGAAAGCAACTTGGGTGTTATTAGTGCCTTTGAAATTGTTTAGGTTCTTCCTATGTAGGTCCTTCCTCATAGCTAATTTCGGACTCTGCACTGAAAACTATATTTACTCCAGATTCTTAATGCCAACTACCTTTTTTTCTGTGTAGGAAAATCCCTTTCTTGAGTCCTGCCTATAATCATTTTAATGATTTATATCAGCCCTGTAACACAAAGTGATGTTCTGTGCATTGGGATGGACTAGTCTAATTTGGCAAACACTTTGTGGCTTTTATGTCATACAGTTTTAAGGCAGCCCATTTCAAATTATTTTTGTTGGTTGTTGCTGTTGTCCTCTGTGCAAAGTGTGTGTGTGTTATTTGTATGTACATGTGCATAGATGATTATTGCTTTTAAACCCTGGGTAAGTTGGTAATGCCGGAGAAATAGCTGGTAAATGGTGATTTACCCCCAAGTGTTCAGTGTTCACAGGACATTGCATTGTCTATAAAAGAAAAGATACAATATATCAAAGCATAACAGAGGAATAATAGTACAGAGGAAAAGAAAGTGTTCCTGAGCTGCTCTTAAGGCCCGTAATTTAGGGATACAAGTCGAAGACATTCAGGTGTTTTGAGGAGGGTGTTGATCTCGAAAATAGTCTTTCTACTCTTCTTAAAAAGAAACATCAAAAGTGTAGTTAGTTATATTTTCTACGCTCTTCTACTACTCAAGATACATAAATATGTACAAAAACACAGAGACTGATTAAAAAAAAAAGTCAATCAAATTTCAGTCAATTCAACTCAGAGTAAAACCTGATGACAGGTTCAAAAGTGGAGGGTTTTTTTCGCAAAGTTCTGAACAGTTCTTTTTTTCTTTCAATAGATAGTACAGTAAATAGCAGTTTTATTTGTGTAATTTCATTATATGGAAACATAACACCATATGATTGTAGTACCAAGGATCCTGGATGAATTAGCCCTACAAATGTGTACATAAGTTTTATTTTGAAAATCTATGCAAAAGATTTTTCACTTATATTTTCCTTTATTCTTAAAGCATATAGTGTCAATATCAGCTGCATTTTTTATATATATATATTTTTTCCAACAATATCAAAAAAGATTTTTTTTGCAGTCAACATGTCTTTTAAAATAAATAGCATTATAGAACTCCTTTTTGCCAGTGTTAGAAAGGTTTATTAGCTAAATCCTAATTTATAGATGCAGTATGAAAAATGGGAACAACCGAATTCTGAAGTATGAGTTTAGAATGGTCTTCTGTCTTTGGAGGTCTTCAGAGCTATTGCAGAAATTTCAGTATATCATTTGAGAGCTCTTTGCACGGTTGGATGAAATGAGTTAGCTTTGAGATATATCACCAAAGGAGATCTATTCCAAGAAACACTTGTCCTTCTAACACTATAGAGAAATGATTTGTTATTGGTTGTGTTTTTCAAGCTTATATTCAAGGTTTGAAGACTCCAGCATAAGACTGACCATTTTTTGTCAAGTTGTTCCAGTCAACAGAGATATGTATAAGGTTATATTGAAGGGAATATAAGTAGTAGTGAAGGGAATCTTCTCACTCTGTGTTGGCACTCTGAACTACCAACAGCAGTTAAAGAATACCAAATAATACTGATATTTTGATATTTTAATTGATATTTTAATTGTTTTAATTAAACAATTATTTTTTTTTAAATTTAATATTTTTAATTGTTTTTGGTTTGATATTTTAATCAATATTTTAATATTGATATTTTAATTGTTTTTGGTTTGATCTGTGTTGTTTTGCTTTGCAAACTCTTCAAGATTATTGAAAGAGATGCCATAAGTCAAGAGTTAAAATTCAAACATGATAAGGAGGAGAAACCCAGAATAACTAGGCAACTTATAACGTAGAAAGCTGATATAATTTTGTCAGTGGATTTAGGGGCTAGCTCATAATTCATAAGTTTTTGGAAGATGCATGTAATCTGGTATATTGTCTTGGGTGGCCGTTATCTCACATTTCCAAAAGTAAAATCATTTGTACATCTTTTAAGCGACAGCTGCATAGATTGCAGACAATGTTTCAAAGCAAAATGCAGAAATACAAAAGCCATTAGCTTGTTCTTTCCCAAGATGACTAATACTGGGTTATGATGATTTGTGTATCCAGTCCCACTGACTGACAGAAAACCTTTAAGTTTTCAGCCTTCTGTGTGACAACTGTTCATAGTGGGTGCCTCTCTGGACAGCCACTTGAGAAAACAATATACTTTTGCCTTCAGTATTTAACCTATTTCTTCTACCCCAAACAGAAAAGCACTGTTAATGTTGAATTTACAGTATTTAGGTTACCTTTGGCAGAATGAGGAGATCGAAGAATAGCAGTGGTGGCCTTTGAGTGCTAGCAACTGATGCTAGAAATCACATTAGCAGTGTAAGGGTCATACCCCATGGGAAAGTACATGAACACTTGTTCATGTAATGTTCATGTTTTGTTACATGAAGCACTTTGTGATATATGTTGGCAAATGTGGACTCCTTCATGTAGTGCTTGCTCATGTGATTCAGCTTTGAAAGATGAGCAGTGTTTCATGAAAAGACTAGAAAGCTAAGAATACTGAGAGATATTTAGTCTTTCTCTAAAAAAAAATGTGGTTTAGAAAAAAGAAAACAAAAATAAAGGAAAGAATGCTCAGCACTAATCATGAGGCTCTGTGCTCTGCAGGCTGAGGAAGCTGGGGATGTGTCAGTCATCCCAGATGTCCCTTCATGTCTCAAGGGGGACCTTCTGCAACCTCTGCCCCGGGAAATACTGTGCCATTGCTTCACAGGAGCAGCTGGGATTGAAAGAAAAGTGAATATTATTTTCTTTTGTCATGTAATGCTGTATTGCTGTATCAGGTCTTTCATCGGTGCTAATCGTTTAAGTGGCTTCAGATAGCAGCAAAAAGAGCTGAGAAATAGCTGTGATTGATAACATACACAGGTCATGAATGTATTTGTGCACAGGATGTTCTATGCTTTTCATATAAATACCAAAAAGGGGTAAAAATGTGCCATATACAGTGCAGCAATGATAAATGTAAAGATTTATAGTTTATCTACACGTATTTTGGCTCCTGCTGGCTGTTGTTCAGTCCTTAAATATGTTAATGCTTAATTTGCACAATTTGTTGTGCCAGATTTATATTGCATTTAATTAATCCCAAATTTCAAAGCTTCTTCTAGTCGCATTGAGGAGCCAAGAATATTTTCTCCCTTGACATCTTGATTTGGCTTCTCTCTTTTTTCTGGGGGATGGAAGGGAGCAGGAGAAGGGGATTGCAGTCTGAGGGGAGAGGAAGGTCTGTTTGCAGCTTTGGTAACTGGCCATAACTACAAAATTTCTTGGGGTTGTCTTCCTGCTATGGATAAATTTCTCTGCTGGTTTGTTCTTCATATTCACCAATGCATAAACCCATCACCATATCTGAGATCAGAAAGGGATTTTCCTAGACTGGTTAGAGTTACAGATTGCTGGAAGTGTTTTGTGGCATGTCAATAGGATTCACAGACTGAAGCTGCTCCGGACCAAAGACTTTACACGCTTGTCTAAGACGTTAGGAATCAGACTGGATAACCCAGATGATTGTCCTTTCCCATCTGAAATTCTACTGCATTGAAATGAAGCTTTCAAAGATGCAGATGGTTTTATAGCCAGGTAGAGGAAGATGCACATATTTTTATGGCTATTTGCCGAACACTGGCTGAGATTGAGGTAGAGCTTGTCTCAACAGCAGATTTCGGTTTTGGAAGAGGCTGTCTTCCCTAGCTTTGGGAATTTGTGTCAATTGTGAAAATGTTAGAGTTCTCCACAAAACAGACAAACAAACAAAACCCCTAAGGAAGTTCCTAGTTATCATAGGACTCACAGATCCTGTAAATTTAGCTCTCTGTTTCTTGGCATCTGTATGCACCTTTTGCATGGTACAAGGGAAGGAGTTACATCTGCAGTATCTTGGCTTTTAAGGATGATGTTTGTCTTTGAACAAGTCACAGATTGTTGCAATATATTTTATATATTCAGTAATATACATTCATTCATTTTTTCATGCAAGTAATTTTTATAAATTATTGAAGTTAAGCAGATGAATCAGCTCAGTGATCACCTACTTTTGAAAACTTGCACTGTTTTGACAGTTAGTTAGAAAACTGGAGGTCAAAAGGACTTTATGTATTCAAAATGCAGGTTTTGTAGTATCTAAAGTGAATAACAAAAAAACACAAACGAAATAATCCTTTTTTCCCTAAAGTTCAGTTCAGGTATAAACTGTTCTGGTCACAGGAGCCAGCAATGAATGTAGCACAAAATTTAACTTAGCAAAATTACACCTGGTTTTGTTTGAGATATATTCTCCTTTTAATATTGAGTATTACCTTTCTGATTAAATATTTCTACAAGAAGAAGCAAGCAGGTTACTTCAGCAGCTAAAATTTCTCGTATAATTGGTCAAACAGAACATCAGCCAAATGATTTTCATTACATATTTGAAATGCGAGCAGTATGGAGTAGGGCCATGGATTTTCAGCTGCACTGGAAATTCCAGTGCAATATGGATTTCCACATTGCAGAGCAGCTGCACACATATATGGAAAAAAAATGATCAGAGGCTTTTAGAGACTCCTAGTTTAACTTTGTTTTTCTTTTTAAATTCTCCCTCTATAAATTTGTTGCATTTATCCTCATGGAAAACTTTGCTATTTATCTGCCAGCTGATTTACCTAAGTTCTTATGTTGCAGTCACTACTTACCTGATATCCAAGCACATTAAATATTTACTGTATGTAGGAGGTCTAAGCTGTATTTTTCCTTTTCTCCATTATATAAAGGCTGATCTTGTGAAATATGTGATTTTGGCGATTTTGTCAACATGAGAGGCAGCTGTGCTTTCATGGTCCCCAAAGCTGATCTACGTCAGCGAGACTGCTTTTTTTATGGTTGCATCGTGAGTAGATATGAGAACTGATATGGCAGAAAATTAAAATTAAAAACAAAAAAAAGATGTCCAAGAGTCCTATTTCATGGTCCAGCCTAATGTCCATTAGCAGAGCTTCCCCTGCAAGGTCAAGGCTGAGGACAGATCCATGTGACAAGGAACAGGCCACAGAGATCAGCACAGAGGCACCTCTTCCTCTGACACTCGCACTTAATGTCCCCTTTTATCTGTGCGTTTTGTTTCCAGCACCTGGGGCCTCCCTGCGCTAAGAGCAGAAACATGTTTTAAGTTCATTGCTGCCTCTAAGAACTCAGAAAAAAAGTATTTCACTTCAGATATTGAGAGTTTTGTGGACATGGTGTTCTCGCTCCCTTCCCATTCCCACATTCTTTCCAGCAGACATATCTGGGTCCCCTTGAAATCTGTCAATCTTGAGGATATGAGTGCAAAAGTCACTAGTCACAGGTCAACTTTTGCTGTTGAAATTAGCTCTATTAAACTGTTAATTAAACAGTGAGGCAGGCTCTTGCAGGCAAAAAAAAATACTAAAACTTCCTATTCAGTTATTCAGTAAGAAGACAGTAAAATAACTCACTTCTTTTTCATTATATATATAATTGTATATGTATAAGGTTCTGTGTAAAAATAGAAAAAGCATACTAGTGAGTGCATACATTCACAACATACAAGACTTTGGCACGTATATAGTTTGATACAGGTAATGTTTTCATAGATTTAGGTAGAAGATCATGTGTTATGCAGCTGTGCACAAAGCAAAGCAGGGCAGGTATTCGGGTCACATCTTCTAAGGATGAGTAAAGCAAGGGCTTTGTTTAAAGCTGCTGGGAACATGGAGTTATTTCAAAAGGAAAGATCCAAGCCTTTTGCTCATCGTCAGTTTGTTCATGGTTGTCTCTGACATATCAGAACTCTTGGTGCAGAGCTCCTGGTTTGAGGCTTAGAGAAACTGCAGTAAATTCCTCTCTGCTGGGAAAAGTGGGTATGGGAAAGTAAATACGTACTTTTTATCCTGAGAATCTGTGAAATGTTTGGATAAATCCTGGTTCAGCTGAAGTTCGTTGTTTTTTTGTTTGGTTGATTGGGTTTTTTTTTGGTAATTCATCTTAATGCATGTGTGTTTGTGTGTGAAATACCTGAAAAGTTTTGTAGTAACAATATTAATTACTGACAAACCTATATCCTCTGTGCCCATTGATTCAGTCTTTCAGGAACGGCTTTTTAGCCGTCCTGGCAGCAGTGTCAAAGTATTCATTACGGTAGAAATTTAACGTAGATGAGTAACCACTAAAAACAGATTTAGGGCACAGGTGGGCCAGATTTGTGCAGGATGTGAAAAATAGAAAAAAAAGGGATAGGTAAATTTAACAGGGAAAGATGGTGCTAAGACTCATTCTTTTAAGGAGTCTTTTTTTTTGGGAAAGCACTCACTTAGAAAGCATCCTTAAACAGGGAACAGATAAATCATTGGGAGTTTCTAAAAAGCCTGGCCTACGGTATTTTCAACAAATGAGAACATGCAGAGTTTACTATGATTTATTTTTCCTAATAGCTCCATTATTTAAATCATTAATGATTCCAAAGTAGTCTACAGAAATATGTGGAGGAAGAGTAGCAGTTCAATTTGAGTATAACATGCGTGCTCTGCAACACACCACGTATATACTTCATGGAAAAAACAGTCATGATATATTCTGTTTGCCTCTGGGGCTGCAATTTTCTTGATCAGACATTAAAGGTATAAAGGTTGTAGTGATCTGATCACTTCTGATATAAATCTGCAAAAAAAAACACCTTTTGTAGATTTTTTTTTTCTTTGAGTTGTCATGACTATTCTCAGTGGATCTTGTTTTTGAACGGAGAGGCGTCTATGTAATGTAATAAAGTAAATGTAATGTAAAAAAGTCTATGTAACGAGTACAAGTTCACAACTGATATATTACTCTTTAAATAACTGATGCTGAAGCTTGAGCTTATGCTTGCCAGTAGTTTTGGACTGAAGCACTGATTTTTGTCCATTAGCTAAACTGGTCTTAGTACCAAGAAATAAAACATTATGCTAATCAAACTGAAAATACAGAAAGGAATTGATCTGTTCTTTACAGTAGATGAAAATGCAGAATTGCAGAAGTATCTGTGGAGCTGTTAAGCATCTGGAACAACAACAACAATGATAATAATAATAATAATAAAAAGCTGTCCATATTCGTGTTTCTTGGGAATGAAATCTTCTAATGATTTCCAAGGTCTTTGACCAAAAGGCTGCCTTCTGCTCATTTTATGCAATTCCCTTTCCAAACATGTTTTGGTACTGCAGAAAATTAAGGTTGTGTTTTCTTTCTTCTCACCTCCCTCCTATTCCTTCTTCTTCACGAAGAACCCCATTACGTCTACATTATTTTTTTTCATACCTCATCCTTATTTTCCTGCATTTTAGAACTGCCGAAGCAGCAGTGGCCTTGCTGTGTTTACCTGTGTGCTCTTTGCCTCATTTCCAGATGGAGGTCTTTTTTTCCTTTGTGGTTCACTTGCCAGGATTTGCCCTCAGGTGGTAATAACTTTAATGTGCTTTCTGCCAGCTTCTATCTCATCACGTTGCTTCTTGCACCTGAGGGTTCGGCCAACCTGACAGAACGGGGAATTGCCACGTCACGGACATTTGGTGGCAGAGGGACGCGGGAGCGCTCGGTGGGTAGGTCTGCCCAACGCGGGCCGGTCCGCAGCAGTGAGCTCTGTCTATGAGGAACCCCGGGCCGTCCATCGCCCTCGTGGTGTAACGGCCATTCCAGCAACAGACACAAAGCAGAGAAAATTGTGCAGACCCTGGTACAGCCCAGTACAACCTGTGCCCTAAGCACGGTGCACTCATTCTTGGTAGTGGGACTTCACATTGCAGGGGATACTTCGAATGCTTAAGTCAACTCAAAAGTTAAAAGTACTCCATTTGGACTCTAGTACTCTTACCTGCAATTAAATGGACTGATTAGGTACATTTTAAAATCTTTTTTTTTTTCTTCTTTTGTATATACCATTGTCTTTTCCATTCTTACGTGCAAGTAAACACAAAGAAGAAAATTCTACTCCCCCCCCCAAAAGAAGGGATATTTAAATTGTCAGGATTTCCTATCTTAATTAAACAGTTTTCAAAGCTAAGCATATCAAACTTACTGGAAACGCTACTCCCATTTGTATTTATTTATTTTTACATTATCTTGAAACCACAATGAGTAAGAAAACCACTATTTATTGGCAGAAGATGGGAGGAAGGAAAAATTACATTTGTGCTGGCATCTTGCATTTGTATTCAATATGCCAAAAGAATTCCACGTCCACAAAAGACATGTTAGTGGATGCCACAACTGATCTTTAACTATGGCAGCACTAGCAGGGAATGCTAATGAAGTTGGATTTCAGTTGGTCTGAAAATATTATAAAACAAAATTACTGCTTTTGCTTTTTAGATGTAGAGGTTGAACCACAATGGTGCAGGAGTTTTGGACTGGAACTCAGAAATCACTATATTCTTACCCGTCTTTGAATGAAATCGTAATAAAAATAACCCGGAAAGCCCTTCAGACATAACAACACAAGCATTTATGCAACTATGAATAAACATGTAAATAAAACTACATTATTACATTCTTCTTGTTTTTGTAATGTAAAATACAGTGTGAACCACTCAGTTATGTCAGTCTTTTGGTTTTAATATAGTAGAGGATTTAAAGCAACCTGTTGGGCACATTCCAGCAAAGCTTTGCAGAAGCTATTCCCCACTATAATTTATTTAAAAACTGAGTATTTTAATATTTCATAGGAAAGCAGTAATCTACTTGGAGAAATGAAAAGGGTGAGGTACAGTTAAGTAATTTCTAAAATACCCTGCTGGAGACATGGCAGAGTATTCCCAGTTGATCTGTTATATCAAATTATAAAATGTAATCTTACTGGTTGAATTATTTAACATTTACTTGATTTATAGGAGTGCTTATTTTCATAGAAATAAATACACATTAAAAATGAAGTTATACATGAAAAGACGTAAAAGAAATTGGAATGGTATTTTTCCTGTAAAAATATAAGAGATACCTGATACAACTGTGCCTTTGGATATAGACTGTATAAACTTGTATTTGATGTGGTTACATCATCGTTAATGATACTTTGATTTTTATTCATCATGAGTTCTGTATTCATGTTTTGTCATTACTGTCTTGAACTGAGGTATTACATTATTTATAGCGGTGTTGAAGAGATACTATAAAACCTCTAGGTGTTGCATAAAATCTGTGTTTGAATGTGATGGGAATTCTCCTGAAATGTACCTTAATTGGTGCCATCATGCATCAAGTCAAATAAGAAGCTTTATGTAGCTTTTCTCACTATAGCCATTTCCCAATAAGAGATCTGATTTACGTCCTGCAACTTAAGGGTTTAATCATTAGCCATTCAAGTTGATGAGTTGATTCAAGGTGATGAAGAGTGGGCTATTTACTTTCTTTATTAAAAATAATAATAAGACTTCCACTTTTCTGAGAAGCAGCTGGTATTGACTGTATAGTAAGGAGATCTGAGCAGCTGTACAGGGTCAAACCAAAGGTCTATCCAAGATGTTATACTAAATCAAATAGTTGTCAGTAGTGAAAGCTTATGGAGATGTTTTAAATGAAAAGAAATATTGAGTTGTCTGTGCATGGGTATATGCAGTTCCCAGATCTCAGAATTTGTGCTAAAAGGACCTGCTCAGTTGTTCAAATATGGTATTGTCTGCAATATGTGTTTGCAAGTGAATTACACCTCCACTTTAGATTCAGAAATTAGGTTAAATGCTAATCCTATGGGGCATTTAATGTAGAAATTTCTGTGTAACAATTTTATTAAAAATCAAAAACAACAACAACAAAAAAAAAACCCAATTATACCCAGAAGTTCTCAATCTCCCTCCCCTCACCTCCACTCCATGAATCTGTGTGATGTTTTCTTTGAGTCTTTTCAGATTTTTTTGTTTTGGTAAAAGTTGAAGAAATGTAATTGGCTATATTGTGAAACATTTTAATAATTTTTTTTGAAATAAAAATCCTAAACCGGGCAAAGCTTTAACATTTTTAATGTTTTTCCTTACCTTAATTTCATTTTTATCAGCATCACTTGCTAAACTTGACAGGATTTTATGAACAACTTGGCCCTTATGACGTTTTTTTTTTCAGTTAATTTTGGTCAACCCTCCTTCCCCCTGCCCCCTACTCTAGATCATGAGTATTTGGTGTCTTAAAATGGATTCTTACTAGCAGAGAGAGAAAGGTTAGTTTGACTTGTTTCTTGCCCTTGTTCCTACTACTGCATAGTTCTCAATATTCTTCTCTCCTCTTACCCCTTTTCTCTCTCCACAAATACTTCTTGCTTCCTTTTGGAAAGCCATTTTTATGAGAAGGTGAAGACTTGTGGAGTTTAAAGAATGTTTCTTTCCAGGATGTCATCCTTCATATCTGATATTTCTCTTTCATCATGTCATCGTGTTTCTAAAAAATATTTTGCTCTCTCTATAACTAGTTGTTACAAAGCATGACAGAAAGCCTTCTTGGAGAAGGGAGAAAGGACATTTTAGAGAGGAGAGAATAAAGGAAGAGACAGCAGTTTCTGAAATCTTATCCATTCTGGCCATTCTAAAGTAGCCAGGACTTCCTAACAACTCTGAGATTCAGAGATCATTAAGAGATCTCTTGGGATCTTTAAGACTCATGTGGGCTCTGAATTTCCCGTAGTTAGAATAAACACAACTCTTCGCAGATGGATGGAGGTACTAGTGTCTCTGCAGTGTGATAACACCACCCATAAGTATGGGAAAACAGGCAAACAGAGAAGTTCATCTAAAAAGGTAAAGAGGGAAATCGATTGAAGCTGTTCAGCATACTTTTAGGAACAGAGGTGGGTGGAAATGGCACCCTTTGGGGAGAGAGAAGAAATCATCCCTCTCTATCCTTTGGCTGTTAGAATATGTTTTCTTGGATTTAGTCACATTGCATAAACTTTTGTGTCTTCATTCTTATTTTTTTGTCACCAGAAGTCCTTGTAAGTCCTTTGTCTCTTGTTAATTCTGTTAACTTACCATCCTTATGAACATATTTTGGCCACACTTTTAGAGGCGTGTGAGATTTGGGCACCAGCTGCACCTGAGTATAAATAACTACAGAGCTCCTAAAATCCACAGGGAAAAACAGCAGTGCACAATTTAGTCCTAAGGGACTACCCAGAGGGAACATTTTAATTTCCATACATTTATTTTCACTCCTGAATAGTAGAACAACCTCTAGCTAAGCAGTCGTGTCATTATCCCAAAGTGAAACATCTGTCTTGGCTCTAATCTTGCCCTGCTATCCTTCCAGCGAGGCTTTCTGATTAACTTTTTTATTCTTAGGATAGTAATTTGTACCAGAGATCTAATTAAGAACTTTATGTAACACATCCAAAGTCCTCCTTTTGCGAGGCTGTCTCACCTCAGTGCTGCTAATATTTCAGCTGTCGGTATGGAGCGTTCGGAAATGTCTGATATCGCAAGCTATCTCTTCTGGCTGAAAACAATTTCAGCTATTGAGCAACGTGAACAGGACGCACTTTATTCTTTTGTCCCGGTAAGGAAAACTGTAGCAGTATCTCTAAAGTGAGTCATGTATTTAAATTAAAATTCCGAAGTTTTCCAGAATCTTAATATTAGCAACCTGACTGTTAGTCTTCTTTTGTTTGCAGGGAGAAATGGATAAACTGAACTTCTCTATCGAGCTGAGTAAACTCAGATCTCTGACTTCAGGGCTCTTAGATAATTATGTCCTGCCTTTGAAGAAAGGCTGGTGACTCTGAGGGAGAAAACACGTAGGGAAGTTAAAGTTAACAGATATTGCTGACATTTTTACTATATCATTACCTTAAGATTTGTTTGGAAACAGGGATTGCTTGTACTAAATAAGATTGCTATTTTCAAAAATGTACATAATTGAAGCAGAGCTTGTAAATGAGGAATTATTTATCAAATGAAGTTGTTAAAGATGAATAGAAGATACAGGTATTGCTTACTGCAGAATGACATGTTGTAATATGGCATTTGTGTGTTGTGTTTATTGAGACAAAAAAGGTTGAATGTTGTCTACAGTATTTACATCCATATCAGTGGATAATTTTAGTCATATTTTGCTTGTGAATATAACATATTAGTGTCATGTGCCCTGGAAATATTGATTTTCCTGTATGCTGTTGCAGGTGCTGAATGATGTTGTCTTTGCTGATAGGGCTGGGTGGGTGAGATAGGGTGTGCTGGAGAGGAAAGAACAGAGCATCCTGGTTTCTTCCATGCATCTTCATTTCAAGTGACGCATAAATTTGATAGGGCATCTTGACATGAAAATATAGCAATATTGTGGAGGAGAAACAGTTACTTGGACTGTTGACTGTTAAGCGTAGGTATCAACTGTCTGAAGAGATATGCAGCTACTAACTCTACCTGCCCAGCCCTGAGCTAATAAGTAAATATGTCTGACTGCCTTTGGCACTTGATAGACTGATACCCAAAGATCCTTGGATCCTTTTTTTTGTGTAGGAGTAAAGAATTTATACAATAATTGAAACAGATGTTTCAAAATGTGTCACAAAGTATATTCTGGCACATGAAAGATGGGCTGAGTTTAACTTTGGAGTGTCTTGATTTCTCCTTGTTCCAGATGCCCTAAAAACTCTGGCTGCCTCCTGCAGGCTCTGTGTTCTTCTCACTGCAAAATTTTCTATGTCATTTTTCTCCCTTTCCTCAGAAGCACATGATGCTCCCATTTCTTGCCCTTCCAACCAAACGTTTATTTAGTATCAGGGTCAGGCTGGCAGCAGGATTTTTGTATATTCGTGCTCAGAACGGGCACCATGAAAATGGTTGACTTTTGGAAAGGACCCCCACATCTGGGGGTCATTTTCCCCACTAGGTTGTGAACCGTGGTCTCTAAGTAAGTCAGGTATTAGGATTTACTGAACAGGGACTGTGTTAAAAACACCCCATTTCAATGGTAAAGTAGGGATGGACCCTAGAAAGATGAGACATGAGGGGAAGTCCTGCCCTGCATCCTGGCCGTGTAGTCTGGGTTGCAATGCTTTCGCATGTTGTGATCCTGAATCTCAGACTGATCAGTCCTGCATTAAGGAATGAGTGTTTCTTTTAATTGCAAGCAGCCTGGGGACTGTGTTTTGTACTACCAGTGTCTGCTAGGTGTTTTCTGAGCATAACTAATGGATCCATCCAAGGAGGTCTGAAGCCTAATATCAAATAGGCATTCAGTTGGTTTTTTTTACGTCTAAGGTCAAAGCACCATTGTATGGGCAGAGAGGAAATCTAAGTACTTAATGTTGACTCCTGAGGGCTGTACTCTTGGTTCTGGATTTCGACAACCTACCCACATGGTGCCTTAAATAGCCAGCTCCTTCTGCATTTCTCTATATGTTGTATTTTTAAGGCAGTCTCTCATATTACCAGGTATAAACTGCTTCCTCTGTCAGATTATGCTTTTTCTTTCTCCCTCCCAGTAATCCAAGTGTGCATCTGAAGATCCTCTCCTGGAGATTTTCCAGTTACTAAAAACTGGAGACAAAAAAAATCATATCAGACATAGACACCGAGGAGCTTTTTTTTTTTTTTTTTTTTTTTTTTTTCCAGTTGCAGGCTATGAACTACTTAATTTTCAAGTGTTTTGGGGAACTGGGGAACCAATAAAGTGAGGAAAGGTTGTTGTAATATCTAAAGTTCCTCTAACTGATTTGCAAACCCATCTCCTCAGTCCTGGTAGATTGGTTTGACACTCTGGGTTTTACTTCTCCGTGATGACCACATTTATTGTTCGATACAGTGACAGCGAGAGGTCAGTGTTGCCCAAGTCCACGAGGAAGGTCGAGATGTTTCCTTTGGTAGATTAAGTGGCTTTTAGTTATGCAATTTCATGCAGTAAATCCACAGAGGGCAGAGCTCTCCCCAATCTGCCCAGGTCACTGTGAGTATGGCCTAAGATTAGCAGCCTCTTGGGTTTGTGTGTGTTACACAGCAGGAAATGTATTTGCAGATCAATACTAAAAGATATTGTATAGTCTCAGACCAGTTCCATTTCAGAGTCTTATACAGCCGCAGTCATATTTCAGAGTGATGCTTTGTGGTATTTTCTCTGATTTCCTCTAAGTCATGGTACTTGCTGCCAGAAAAGTCATTGTTAAAATTGCCCCTGTCTCTACTTTTATTCAGTTTTTAGATAATATATTTTCTTTACTCAGAGTTTCTATATCCAATTCCAGCTGAAGCAACATGTTTAGAAATGACAGAATACTCTAATTTAATGATGGGGAAAGACCTCATAGGTCATCTTGCCCATCTGCCAGAGCATGAGCACTCCCCAGAGGACGTATTTCAGTTTTTGATCCAAGCTTATACAAAGAATTTTAAGGCAATAAGGCTTCTCTCTCTCCTCTTGGGACATTATATTATAGTTTGATGAAATTGACACATGGCTATATCAAACAGGATAGAAAATCTGCTTATCTACCCTTGGCATGAAATTGAAAAATAGTGCCAGGTTAAAAATAAAAATAGGAAAATATTTGTTGAAAAACATACAAGTGATTCTTAGCATTGTTCACAACTTCTGAGAAGTTTTTGACATTTCTCCTTTTTGTTTTTAGTCCAACTTCTTAAATCTGTCTTATTTTTTGGTTTGACCTACCTCTTTGCACTCCTATCTAAAACTGTCAACTTCATAAGGATGCTCCAGCCTTCCATATTTTCTGACAATACTCAATTTGGGGGGACATCTTAATTTAAATAAAGGATAATTTTGAGGCCTGCACTACTGCTTTGAAAAACTGTCAGTCTTGCAGTCGTGCTGTTTGCACTTGTCTCTCTTAAAGTGGTCCCAGGAGCTTGCTTTACTTATGCAATGGCATATGGTAGAGCTGCTCTTAGTGCACTGCTAGGACTCCTCTTGGGTTCAGTTCTTCTACGTGATTAGATAATTCTCCAAACATGTGCTGCCTTGCTGTATTCATATTTTACTTTGAAAATTTTCTGTAAATGCTGTCTGTAGGAATTTAAGAGGTTAATGGCAATACCAGTTTTATACACTATATTTTAGCAGTGCAAAGTATAGCTTTCCTTCTCTGTAGTAAGTACTTTTATGGAAAATAATCAGTTGCTACAAGATCCAAAGGCTTGAAAATGCTGCCTTCTTCTACAGTAGCACAATGCAATTTTTTAACTGTGAAAGAAACAGAGGGCAGTCTTCAAAAAGCTCTAAAACCAATAAGATTCCAGATGCCAACCTGTAAAACTGAAAAAGTGGCCATTTCAGCATGTCTTGTTTTGTAAGCCACCCATGGAGTGCCCAGATTTCCTAAAACTGAAAGACTTTAGTGAGAAATCTGAAGTAATCCCTGCAGTAAACTACTTAAACTACCCTAATCCCTCTGGTAAAATACCTAATAGCTGTAGATTAAAATAATGTTCTCCATTGAGAAATTTATTTTATACTGCATGAGATGAAGCCCTGTAAAAAGTCTGGCTCATGCTTAACTCTGGTTTGCTTTGCTTTATACATTGAATTTTCTTAACTTTGGAGATGAAGTATTGTGAGAGTAGTAGTTTTTTACTGATTTGGGGTTTGAAGTATGCTGTTGGCGAGCAATACATTTGAAATTATTTTAATAATATTCATCTGGTAGTGATTCTGGGACATGTAGGGACATTCTGGGGCATCAATCAAAACCTTTTAGAGGACATTACTTCAGAAGCTTGCTTATATTGACATCAAAATTCAGGTCCAACTCTAAACAACTTGATTTTGATTTTGTGACAGATATTCAAAAATAAAGTTTAATTGGTTAAGTTTTTCCTAATTACTGTTAAATATATGTCCATTCATTAAAACGCATCCAGGAAAATAGTTTTGCGCCTGTAGATATTTACCCGAAACAAAAAAGGATGGACAAAGGTGTTTGCCAGCTCTTCTCCCAATGACTTCAGTGTTGAAACAGGATTAATGTTGATATTACTACTTTTCCTATTTTACCCAAGAAGCTTTCTAAAACTATGCCTCTCTCAAGAAATTTTCTTCTGTATTTCATATGCTTTGCCCTGAATATGCGTTTCAGATGTAGGACCAGTAAATCTTGGTCTTTTCTCACCTTTCCAAATGGAGGTCAGTACTGTTTGACACTTGCTCACTCATTATATTCATTTTGGGCTACTGCACATCGTGGCCACTATGAACTATTCATTACTGCAAGCAGGTGCTTACACATACGTACACCAGGGTTTATGCATGTTAATGTGCATATTTTTGTAGAACATCTATATACATACAAATGTATACATATCTTAGTGTAGGTGTTTTCTGAAAAATAGGCTAAAAAAATCAATTGGAAAAAAAATATATAAGTATGTGAAGTAGAATGTGCTTCTGTCCAATACTGTACTGTACTACACAATATTTTTCAGTTAGAAATACTCAACCAGTTCTTGAGATGACTTTTGATGCTGAGATGCTCTTTCCATTGTGCAGCTCTTGTTCAGGCTTACACTGTTTGAAAAATATATCAAGCCATTGTTAATAACACTAATGATCAAAAAAAAAACCTGTATAAAAGTAAAATCATCAATGGTTAAGTAGAAGTGGGAATGCTCAAGTCAAAGATACAATTTGATTTTGTCAACAAGTCTAAAAAGTTTAAAAGTTCAAATAAAATTAAAAAAAGTTCAAATACAAAACTATTTGAAAAGAGAGTATCTGTCTGTAGAAGTAGTTCTAAGTAATGCTTTTTTGCAGATTTATATATTACAGTCTTATTTCCAATGCATTTTAAATATAAAAGAATAAGCAACTTTCATGCAAAAAGCGGGGGAGAGAGGGAACAAAATTCCTCATTATTTGGAAACTTGCACTGGAGTTGCCTTATTTCCATGAAACAGGTGACCAAATATGTGCATGTTGTATAAATGCTACCTGGAGATTAGAAAAAGCAAAACCTAATCTTAAATAGAAATATTAGCTTAAACTTTGATTCCACTAAAGAAAATCAGTGTTTTATGATTAACTCAGTTAGTTAGGCAAAGAATTTTACCCAGAAATTTTTATATCTGTTAGATGCAGTGGAATGACATTAGGAAGTTTAAAATTGAAGATGTCACCTGCTTTGAACATTTCATAGTAGAAAGTAAATTAGTTTAACTTTTTGTGTGTGAGTGTCATCATTCCATAAGAATTATTTTTGCAGTTTATCTTTCTGAGTAACACTGATTGTAGGATCAAGTCAGATTTTTCAAATATTTCATATTGTAATTTTTTTTTGAGTCATGTTAAATCCTAAAAGTCTTATATAACAAATGTATCATATCAGTTATCTGAGGTTTGCACTGGATAATGCACTTTGAAAAAAGATCATACGGACTGGATTTCTTTTTTTTTTTTTTTTGTCTTTGCTTCAGACGGTTATAAATTCACTCTCAGGAAAGTCCCAGAAGGTGCCATTGCTTATGTTGATTAAAATCTGTTATTTTCTGAAGAGACACACTATGGTACTGAATTTGGGAAAATTTCTGAAGGAAAGCGGAGATCAGATCAGAGACCTAGATACTAAATGAACATTTATGGCCCATTCCCTTTCCAAATACCATGAGCAGGTGCTAAGGCAATATTGCTAAGTACAGCTTTTAGATCTCTCTGAGACAGAGCCTTTATGGAAGTCACTTTGCATTAATTCCTTTGGTGGGTCAGTTGAGAAGTGTTAATGGGACCTCCATGAGAGCTTTACTCCATGACACACCTTTGGCATCCTGGAACGAGACAGATGGGTCCACCCTATCTAGAGGCAGGAAGGTTGTCACCTCAAAATGTAATGGGTAATAACACTTAGCTGAACAATATCTTCACTGAAATTTCGAGTTTATCATAATTATCTCCCATTCTCCATAGAGCTTTTGCCATTGACATTTCTGGGTCCTTCACCAAATCAGATATTGGGCAAGTTTCTCTTATTACTTCAAACATAGAGCACCTACTGTAGAGTGGTTGAAATTTCACCCATAGTGATACATGATACCTGGAAAACACCACTTCCTCTGGCATTTGCTGACAGAAACATTGGGTTTTATAAAATATAAAATATAAAAATAAAGGTGAACCTTTATTTTTGTTTAAGAAACATCACAGCTAATACATTTTTAAATAAGAATTTATTCCTATTCCTTAAGTAAAGTAAACATAGACCACCAAAATCAATAAGTAAGCCTTTTTCTCTCTCTCTCTTTTTTTTTTCTGACAGAGACTATTTACCTTTAAGTTAGAATGGCTTTATATGACGTTGCATTATATATGTACAGAAAGGCCTTGAGGCTTTCTTGAGGCATTTTTCTTGTAGTCTTGACAGCTGCAGCCTGCAAGCGAAGATACTTTTGACTTCTGTTTTATCTCTCTAAGTAGAGATAGGGTTGTTTGCTGAGAAGACATTCTTTAGATGTTCAAAGGGGCTTACTATCTTTTTACTTTCTATTTAATAAAAAGCAAATTACTTTTTCTCCCTCTTTGTATCACAATTTGTAGTTCCATGGTAAATATGATGAAGGTTCTGCATGTTCTGTGATCTTGAGGCTGTGCAGCATGACAGAGAATGTGTATTTTGACATATGAGTTATCGTTTAGTCTTTCCTTCCATCAAGGTACATCTATTTCTTATAATTGTGAAAGAAACACGTAAAAATGTGAATTTTAAATGACTTCAGCACTGCCTTCTTGAGGCCTCAAACAGTCTGAAGCAATATATCTGGGAGACGACTAGAGCCTCATTCATTTAGGAATATTGGGGTTGACTCACCTTGTATCATAAAAATAAAACATAAAAAAGACACTTTTAAAGTAAAATGAGACTAGAACTGAAAATTGAAGAGAGTGCTCTTGAAATTAGGGTTGACTCTTGGAAGATGAGTCTTTAACTTGGATTTACAGTTCACAGAGTCAGGTCTTTCCAAAACATGGTAATAAGTCACTGACAACCGATTTTACCTTTTAAATGCTAATGCATATACTGCTGTATTACTCTAAATCTCATCACCATTTTATTTGGTGTTTTTTAAATGTACATAATGATGGTCATGGTTTCCAAATTAAAATGACCCAAATTAAAATTTTAACTAGGAATAAGTATGGGTGAATAGGTTCAAATTGATCACATATTTGTTTTAATGTTTCCCAGTAAAGAAGTAATGTTCTGTGCTTGTTATTTGCATAATGTCTCTGTTACCATATACCAAGTAGTTTCATGGTCTGGTGCATTGCATAGCAGGAGCAATTAAAACTGGGAGTGGTGAATGCTCCAAAAAGAATGAAATTCAATAGAATATGGATAGTCTATAAAACTATAAATGCTTTGAGTAAAATCAGTGAACCAGGATAACGCTAGCACTCATGGCAGAAGGAAAGTTCATCTCGTCGAGAGGTATGAGTCAGGTAGTACATTTGTACAGAAATGGTGTCGGAATAAAAGTTCGTGAACTAAAAAGTGTGGCTTTTTGTTCTTTTTTTCACCTGGTTCAAGTGCTTTCACTATATGTGTCTTTTAAGTTAGTGTGCTGGTGGGAAAGTAACTGTCTGATGGCCTGACTGACTGCAGCTGAATGATCTCGTACAAACTTGCAGAAGACTGTTGGGCTCAAGCTCTTTAGAAAGAAAAAAAAAAATCTTGTTTCTTTTTTTTTCCCTCCCTTTCCCGTGAGGGTGACAGAGCCCTGGAACAGGCTGCCCAGAGAGGTTGTGGAGTCTCCTTCTCTGGAGATCTTCAAAACCTGCTGGGACACCACCCTGTGCCCCGTGCTCTGGGTGTCCCTGCTGGAGTAGAGAAGTTGGACTAGATGATCTCTAGAGGTCCCTCCCAACCTCAACCATCCTGTGATTCTGTGATTCTGTGATAGTTATGGATTAGGGCAGAAAGTGTCCTGGAAATGAGGAAGAGGACCACTCAATTGATTCTACTTGTTTTGGAAATTGGTCTGGATTTATTTTGCTGCTGCAGAATTGTGAATACACTCTCTTGGGCCTCTGTCCTTCTTTAAAATCTAATTATAGAGTCTGGGAGCTCTCTATTCTACCTGTTTTATGAGGGCTGTCTCTTTCATGAACTACTTGTTACTGATTTGAATTCATGCTGCAGGGAAGGCAATTAGACATTTAAGCTTTTAGAACTCCCTCTTTACAGATAGATTATTTAGTACACATAGATTATTTAGTACTTACTACCTTTTTGTTTGTTTGTTTGTTTTTCTGACAGGGAAAAGCCAGGTTAATAGTAATTAAATATCTTAAGATCACAAAGCAGGTAAACTACAAATAGAGCCCCTATCCTTGTCTTCGAGACAGCACTTTCGTCTTCTCGCCCAGTTTCAAATTTATGTAGATGGTTTATATATGTGCAGATATAAAGCGTGGGAAGTGCTGTCCCGAAAACAGTGTAGGCAGAGGTTTTAGAGTTTGTTTTTGCGCTTGTTAATTTATGCAAATCTGAAAGTGTTCTTGATAAGCTGATGAATACTGTGATGGAATTCTCTGTGTTCTCCACAAGATCTCTGAGTATCTGTTTTAAGAATTTGTTGTATCCAAGAATGCGGTTTATATTTAAGTCAGAATAGATATAGCCACATCATCCTAGGAAATAAAATCCTTCTGGCTTTATGTTGCTGCTGATCTTCTCTTGACCTATCCCTTGAGTACCTCTACAGTGATTACAGGATTATTTTGATGTTATTGTGTGCTTCATGGCTTGCACTATATTTAGTGTTCCCCGCAGTGGTTGCAAGCTCTTTCTTCTCAACTCTGCACAATAAAATCCTGCCATTTTTTTGTTAAAGCATAAGCTGCAAACAGGGCATAAGTATCAGATGCATTTCTTGTGCTTTTGTTAAATGCAATGTGCTACCTCAGGAGATCAATGTTTTTCAAATTGTTCCACATTAAATTGAAACAAAATGTTTATGTTAAATGTTTATGTTAAATTAATTTTCTCTATTCCCCCCAAAAACACACCCCACAAACAAAGACATGTGCACATGCACACCCATGTAGATACACACACACGCAAATAGAAAGAGGAATAACAGAAATGGAAAACACACCGATGATATTAGCTGTGAGTGAATGATTACAGTCACTGTCTCCATCTGAAACTGTTACTCTTTTGGTGGACTTTCTGATGCTACTTTCTTTGATCAGGATGAATACCTTGGAAATTAAAAGCCACCAAAAGTCTGATAGTTTAACTATTCCAATCAGTAATGGAGTAATCCTTGCGATAAAATGAACCCTGAAGTATACTCTTGATAGAAAGCCAGTTGGGAGCCTGGGGGTCAGGATCAGATAGAAAGACAACAAAATGTCTTGGTGGATGCCTCCGGGAAGCCTTGTTGATTCAGCCCATGCTTAGAGGTGCTTAGAAAGAGGCAGCATGGATTTACCAAAGGTGAATTGTGCCTGGACAGTCTGAGACTGCATCTCAAGTATTGTACCTAATTCTAGGTTCTCTAATATGCAAAACTGTATTTTCTGGAGGATAACAAAGCTGGTGGAAGGGTGCGTGCAGAGTACAAGAGAAGGCTGAGAGCTTGGTTTGTTCAGTCTAGAGAACAAGAGGCTGTAAGAAGATTCCGGTTGCCATCCTCAATTACATAAGTTAAAAAGGAGAAGAAGCCACACTCCTCTTGGAGATGCACAGCAAAAGGGCAAGAGGCAACATACACAAGTTACGTTAGGGGAAATTTTGATTGTATATAAGCAAAAAATTATTTACAGTGAGGATGGTTAAGCACTGAAACAGGGAACCTGGTCTCAAGCTCTAAGACTTTTCTGTTTCTCCCATGATGATCATCCACAGTCTTCCTGAAGGTGACTGAGCAGTAACAGGGGTGAGCAGATTCTGCCTGTGATCCTAAGTCATCCCCTAACTATTACTGTTTTGTGGTGTCCCCATGATTACTACTTTTTGATTCAGAAATCAGCCACATCAGAGCCTGGCTTTGAATTACTGAGCCCTGGCAGGGGAAGGGGAAAAGCTTATGGCATTTCAAGGGGCTTCAAAGTTGGGCATGGGTTTCATGAGTAAGTCACAGAGCAGGCTAACTGGCTTTACAAATTCATAAATATTTATTAAACAGGTCCATATTTCAAATTAAACATCAGCTGAGTTATGCTTGAGTGATGCAGGAGATAGTTAGCTATGATATAGATAAGTGGTATCTGTATGCGTGCAAAAATGATATTTATGCCGTATACATAAGTAATAGAAGCATATAAAATATTGTATTTTGACCTCTGCAAAGATCGACTGATCATCTTTGTTTTGTCCAAAACCAAAAAATGAATTTGTAAAATATGGGAAATTCAACCTTTCATTGAACCTTTAAGGTGAATATTTCATGTATTTTACAGCTTTACTCAAAGTTAAACAATATAATCTGCTCAGTTGGTGATCCAAAGCATAATGTAGGGAGAAAGAAGAAACACAGGGAGTTGTGAATTGGAGATTTTTAATGTTTTCTTCTGTCCTGAAACTGACTGAACACTATCTGAAATGTGAGTTCAATGGAAAACTAGGTTCAATGGAAAAGCTGTGCTTTTAACATATCATTAGAGGTATTTCAATATTAAATTTCTCTTTTTTTTTTTTATCTTTCAGGCGAGCCCTGCCCCTATAATTGTCAACACAGATACATTGGACACAATCCCTTATGTAAGTATTATTTTTTTTGATATATTTAATATATGATACACTTAAACAATTCATATATATATATACAAATAAACATTTGTTTTCACAATTTTTGCAAAAAGATCTTTTCATTATTGGATAAAATTATAAACAAATCATTTAATTAATTGTGTCTTTTACAGTTACCCAGTTAATTATTTTCCAGAAGAACAAATCAAGAGTGGCAATTGCACTCTGGTGGATTATAGTACATTACATGCACACATTTATTACTTCAGACTTCAATGCACATACTGTAACTTATTTAAATTACCATTTTTCAAAATATTCTGTGGGTTCATTAAGTCTTTCCTCCTTGCAAGTCACATAAAATATGAAGATTTCTTTTAGAGCATCAAGAGCCTTTCTAGATTATTAAGAAGATATCTAAAAGCACACTATAATATTAAAATGGTGTAGATCGCTCTTATTTTTGTTGTCTCTGTTTCTTCTGAAGACAAAAGCTACTCCTGATAAAGAAATTAGCATCAAACAGAAGACTATGTGTTTTCTTATCAATGTCTTTTAATTTTTATGGCTTTTTTTACCCCCAAATAAATGCATCCTTTCCTTATAATAGTAAAAAACCCACATTTTTTTCTACAAGCATTTGATAACATTGTCATTTTTAGACTGCAGAAGTAACTGCAGCTAAAAATAAAGAGCAGAGAAAGACAAAGAGAATGCATAATAAAGAGATTAAGCTTAAATGATCAGAAGCATGTAACTAATAAGCTAGCCAGGCAGTTTCTAATCTTTCTGTTAGCTCTACCATTGCTTATCTTTTTAAAGCTCCTAATTAACGTCCCTCATCTGTCATTTTTTTTATCCACATCTGTTTCTCCTGGTTCCCATGCATGAAGGTAATTATTTCTCCAAACAACCAACCAGATTGCTGGGTTCTGTCTTTTTAGGAAAATATCATTGCTTAATAGCAGTTGTTTTTGCCAGATGATTGTTTGTTCCTGACAAACTTAGAAATTATTGTGCAGAGCATATATAAGGACCATAGCCAAGAGCAACTAGGGGAATGAAATCGGTGAAAGCAGAGTAGAATCAAGTCCATTTGCTGGGAATTTTAACCTTTGGAAAGGTGGAAAAGTTAGCTCAGATTTCTGTGTTCCTTTGCGCTCAGCTTTCTTAAAAGATTTCCTGGCTTCTTTTTTAAGTCTGTTTTCATTTCAAAAATCAGAACTTGACTTTCTGGTTTTGCCTCCTATAGGTCTGGCTTTAATGAAATTGTGTACTTATTTTACACCTACTCTAGTCTGGTTTCCACCAAGGAGGAGCCCCAGTTGTCATTTCTAGTGCCAGACCTAGACCCTGGACAGTTTGTAGCCACAGTTACAATGTTAGAAGCCATAAATGCAGATGCATTTATATGAGTGATAAGATGTTCAGTCAACATGACTAATTCTCATAAACAATTTATCAATGCTTATATGCTTTTATACCAATTTTGTATTAGTATCTATTTTTCTTAAAAAACAAAAATAAAAAATAAAAATAAAGCAACAAAACACTTTAAAGAGAAAAAATGACAGTAGAATGAAAAGAGCCTGTGGACTGTGTTTCAATTCCCAATTTATTATGTGTATTAAAAAGCAGAAGGTGGCTGTTGTGAAAAGAGACGATTCTAAATTAGCCACCTCGTTCCTACACAATGCATGGGAAGGGTTATGTCCCTTAGAAATGGGACACATTAGGGCTACCAAAGAGGGACTTAGGCTAGCCAATAAGAAACATCAAGATGAAAAATAACTGGTGAGCCCAGATTAATGTAGTGCCCGACAGCATGTTCAATCTTTGCAAATAGGCTTTTCTTTCTGATCAGGATGTGCATGCTTGAACACTCTCTAAAATGAGGCAGACAGGCAAATCCATGGAAAAACCTCTTCCTCTAGCATAATACCTGGAAGAGTAGGCTGGAGGGCCTGGGTTTCTCAAGACCGTTTTGGTTTGGTACAAGCTTCTTCAGTTTTGTGGTGTTATCTTGGCTAAGAAAATAATCACGGGATAGCCATGCACTTTTGCCTCTATGTGCAGCCTCTCCTGCCCCAGGAAGCACATTAAAATCAAGCTTACAGGCACCGTTGCCCTACAGTACAAGGTAGCAGTGAGCCTTAGTCTGTCTGCTAAATATTGCAAAAGATGGAGGAAAATCCGCTGAAACTAGATGGGCTCTGCAAGTTTATAATAATGCACCTATCAGCATATCATTTAGCTTAAAGGGAATATAATTCAGCAGATGATAGGCTCCAAAATGGCTTTCCAGATAAGGCAGCTCAGAGAGTGATAAAATGTTAAATGTAATTATTATGATTTTGACATTTCAATATGAGTTGAGCACCTAACTTTTCAGCACTGTCAGGCGTTTCAGATATGCCCAAGGGAAGGATGTCGATGCCTACAGATGTCCCTGGTGAACGTTTCCTCAGCAAATTATTTCATTTAATTATAGGCTCACCAGCACAAGAAAACTTTCTCCCTGTTTATTTTTTTACATAATATAGACGGACCTTGAAGGTACCTTCAATGCAGTTCTATTTCATTAGTAGCATTGGTAATTGGCCTTGCTCCAAAAATCTTTGAGTGCCTTCAAACAGAAGCAGGGGGGAAGTCACTCACCAGAGTGACCAGTATTCATAAAGCTATTTCAGACATAATGTTTCTAGTCGTCTGCCAAAGATAAATTTCTTTTTTCTAGTTGTTAAAATCCCTGGTTTGTCTCACTAATACGCTAATTATTTTTGTTCGTGTATTTAAATCTTTTAGTATTATTGCAAATAATTATATGCCTTATATGTCTTTCAACTCAACAGTTTGAGCAAATACCGTCTTGTGACGAATCATCCTTGTTTTGCTTAAAAGAGATTTGCTTTTCTTAAACGAGATAAAGGAAAAGGTCTTATCATATTGTATGCTGTTCTTTGTAATCTGGACCTGCAGGAAATAGAAAAAAGAGCTAATTACCTCTTTTCTAGGCTCAGTGACTTGGAAAAAAAATTGGCTTGCTAAGCTTGGGACATGGAAGTAAATTTGATAGGAAGTTTCAGTGATACAAAATGGATTATTCGGTGGTGTTTTAAGCACAATTAAACATTCGTGGGAGTTTTCTTGTTCTTTATTCTTTGGCTGTAAATTTTAGATCTCTTTGTATAATGAGAACCACTAATTTAATACTGTATGAATCATCTCAATTTCTCTATTGCACAGAATAAACCTTATTTATTTCTTCTAATTGCCTTCCGAAATGCTGTAGAATTAAGTAAAACCTAACTTGGATGCCAGCTTTGCTGCATCACTTGCAAAAGTCTATTTAATTTATATTGCAATTCTATTAATTTATAATGCAATTTCATTTTAAGCTACATTTGCTTCCATCTTTGTGTCTTATTGCATCTAAGTTGGCCTAGGTACCTGATCCCTTCCACCCCCTGCTTCCATCACACTGCTAAGAGCTAGAGAAGGACGTTATGCTGCTTTTGTTCCCAATGGATTCCTCATATGGATTCTTCAGTCTCCCATTGCTCTTCCAAATCATTATAATTATTAATGCTTTGCTATTAATGTGCTATTAGTGCTCTTTCAAATTAATATTATTAATAATTAATTATTAGTGCTCTTAATGCTAACCTGTGCTGCTGCAGGTACACACAAGTTGTTTGCTATGGAAGTTAGGTTGTATATTCATGAGTTATAACCAGATTTCAAAATGTTTTACCTATACCTGATCATGCAGCTCTTTCGGAGCATTCCTGTTTAGGGTTGTCCAGAGCTCAGAACTTTTTGACAATACCAGAATAGGGAGCTGAGGCTCTCTTGGCTCTCTCCTTGGCTCTCTTCCCTGTCACCCAAGTCAAGCCAACATACGTGAATTCAGCACATGAAAGGTGTTTAAATAAATGATGCAGAGAAAAAAAATATTCTTCTTGGTTTGATTGTAAGAAGAAGATGGGGAAAAATAATGCATTTCTGAGAAACGATGCTCTAAACTTTTGCCAAATAGGTGCAGTCTAGCCCAGGGGGAGCAAACTGGAAGAGAGAAGTGGCTTTACATAGATATATAATAAAGCGTAAATGACATAGCACTGCATAATAAATATAAAATTTGATATAAAACTATGAGTGATAAACAAATATTTCAACAGAATGGTAATGGGGCATAAAAAGAAATCCTTCTTTGTCTAAAGCTGCTAAGATCATGAATTTCACAAAGCTTGATAGTTCTTAGAGTTCTTGAATAAATGAGTGTTTAATATATTTTCTTTTTTTGCTGCGACTCTGAATAAATTTGTTGCTTATGACAGCTTCTTTATAATTAGTTTGAACAGTTTGAGAAGTTAGATTTTACATCTTACCCTCTCAAACACCTCTATTTTTTTCCATTTTGAGGAAAAAAAAATGTTTGATTTTTATATTTATCTTTTATTCTCTCAGTTACCATTCATTACCCTGGAAAACAGACACTGGGTAATGCTCTGTGCTAGCTTTTAAAGCTGCATTGGCTTCTTCTGTGCTTTGGCCCTTGAATCGAATCATGGTGATGCTGTTTGCTGTAGTAATAGCTGTTGTGCTCTAAATGGCACCGTTTCTGCAGTGGGCTAAGTGAATTTTCTCTTATAATAGGAGCATTATGAAGATTGATTTAATTTACATTTGTAAAATATTTAGGCAACACGCATGAAAATATGCTACATAACAGAAAACTGACAAATTAACATAAAATAGATCCCCCTGAAACAGATATAAACAGAAAAATCTTCCTCCTGCCATGTGAGGACTTGAATAGATTTTAGCATGATGAATAGTGGTAACATTAAAGATGTTTTCTTGAGCTTCAAAACCCAAAGCGAAAGTATGGAATGGACCAGATTTATTTTGTTTCTGTTTCCTATCTATTATTTTTCTTTCTGAAAACTTGTATTTCATTCATTTTGTTTTAAATAGACCACTTCAGACAAGAATATCTTTACATAAAAGCAGAAGTGATTTAAAAGTAAGAATGTCTTTGTTTTTGCTGGTCTTCTCTCTTAAATTCCCAATATGATTTTGAATATTTAAGTCTCATCATGTGTATAATCTTTAACCAGGGAAGAAAGTACCTTTTGTAATTAAAAATGTTTAAGATTTGGGGATTTCTTTTCATTTCCTCAGGAATGAGTATTGCCTTGTGTATTTGATAGCTACATATCATATTACATGAATCAGAAGAAAACCTTAACTGTACCCAGCTCTTGGTATAAATAGAAGCAACTTGTCAATTCATCATGTTGAACCTTCCTTGGCCATGTATCTCATTATACCTAGGCACTTTTATTCTGCAGACCTATAGTACTTTCAATTTTCAATTACCTGCAAATAACCCTGGCCTTTAGATTCAATTAAGAAACTAGATGTAGATGTTTGTAGATGTAGATGTTTGACTGAGACCCTGCCATTAACACAATGGGGAAAAGGTGCTTCTTGAATTGTATAGCGTATGGACAGACGTTCCACGGACAATCGTGTCTGTGTCCCTTCTGCTTCAGGTAACCACAGCAGGGAACTGTGTTTTGTCTTTAACTCACCCAAGAGGTCTTGTCCGATAGGTGTGCTGTAGAATCCAGAGCAGACTGTGTCTATATTAGAGCTCTTCGAACTGCTTAGAGATTTGAGTCAGCCTAGAATTTTATGGCCTGAACTGACCTAAATTAAATGTAGTTTGAATTGGTTTTTGTCTTGCTCCGCCTGACCTTGAGTTAGCTTCTGCTTTTGTGTCACTTTTGATATATTACAGCAGAAGTCCATAGCCAGTGTTACTGGATTTTGTAGTAGTCAGCTGAAGCCAGTAGGGTCTATGGATTTGCATATGACATCTTGAAAATATGCTTTTAAGGTATAGTTAGTAGTCTTAAGCTATCAAACTCATTATGTCCTCTAAATGTTTCTGTTCATTCCTATAGAAAACATAATTAAGGAAATATTCAAACAATTGATAAAGCTCTTCAAGCAAGTGCATGTGAAGCTGTTTTTTCATGGTCACGGCTGTATCTGAATTGCTCTGTCATGAAGTCAGAGTTCTTAACTGAGATGGGAAAGCCAGCACACGATTACAGAAAGTGCAGGGGAGCAATTACTTTACCTACAGGCTTGATTTCTTTGTGGTTCGAGATAATGGCACTGAACTAGACAGATTTCAATACATCAGAAAAGTGTTGAAGTTAACTGAAGAGTGTTTTCAAAAGTGAAAGGAAAGTTAGCAGAGATGTCATTATCTTAGTAGTTTCAATTATATGAAAGGAAGAAGGAGCTTTACTGTAATATATGACTTAATTTTGAAGGGTCTCAAGGTTTAGACAAGATTTAGAACACTGTTGTCATTGATACAAGGATTCCTTTGATCTCAGATAACCTGAGAAGTAAAGAGAAAGTAAATGTGTTCAGTATTGTTTAGAAAACTAATTTTGGTTAGAAATGGAAAATATATTATTGTTTCATATTTTAATGGAAGGACTTAATTTCTGTGAAGCTTCTGTGCTTTTAGATGAGATATAGCCTCAATTTATTTGTAAGACAAACCTTGGTAAGTTCAAGGCTTTTATTTTTTATGTCTAGAACTGTTTCACTTTATAGAGTAACTTTTAAATTTCAGCCAAAGCAAGGTTGCTCTTATCTTGGCAGCATATAATGCAGCATTAGTAACAACATCAGATAGAAAAAGTTCCCTTCATTCATAATCTTTTATGTATTGCTCTTAACAGTATCCACAGTGTTTCTTACAGGAAAGTTGTTTCACATTTTCTAGGTTAACTTATTAAAAACCTTAAAATGCCTGCAGTATGTTCCCAGTCTTTCATATCGGCATATAAATCTGAACAGAAACCTTTTTTTGCTTTAAAAAATGCAAAGGTAACTATTTATGTTCCCTCTCATTTTCCCTATCAATAGCTAGATGATCTAGCCGTAAAGCTAACATGCTCTCATCAGCCTTGTTCCAGGAAATGTTTTGAAGCCAAGTCCCCACTTTTGGAATCTGTCAATGCTGACTGTGTCACGTTTTAAGTGACCCATTTCCACATTTTGCTTAATAAAATATTGTGCCACTTTTTAATGCAGTGATCTGATGAATTGACCTCAATGGTGAATGATATTTTAATCAGTGTTTAGACAGCCTAGCTCTGCATATGGTAGCAAATCCATATATACCGCATAAAATATCTGTTTTTGTGATCGTAAAAATCCCTGCTCTCATAATTTTCTTCAGAAGATTGACTTAGTTTGAGGATAATAAAAAGTAAAGATGCCTCCATGAGATAATTTTCATTTTTTGGAGATTATTTTTAATGAGAAATGGTAACTTAGGTGCAATTGTCTTTGTATCCTATATCAACATAGGCAATTGCTGCACAGTGAATTGTGCTTGTAAATTGTTCTCCATGAAGATGGAAATAGTTTTGGATTCTCTTTAGTGGCACGTTATTTTTCCTGACAATATTATTCTTCATATTAGCTTAATGGAAAATTTTATTGGGTTTTGGCAAGAGCAATGTTTGTTTGGACCATTATGTGATCATAACAAAATAAATCTGTAATTTCCAAATTCAGGGCTTTAAATCTGCAGAGGTGATGTAAAGGTGAAGATAATACTCTGGGTTTATCCTGAAACCATTGATAGATATGACACTTTTCAAACTGGAAGCCATCAAACTCCAGAAGCTATTTGCATGACTTCAGTTGACCAAGCTCATAAATAAGACCAAACTCATATATAAGTTGATCTTTATCCATTACTGGATGCCAGCCTTTCAGTTACAGCTGTCTCAGTGAATTGCTTCTCTTTATCCAGGCCAGTTGGAAGAAAACAAATGATACTTGACTTTCTACCTGGTTCTTGAATTCCACATCATTGTGATTTGTCTGTTTCTAAAACTCAAATTACTTTCTTGTAGGCAGGCTCCTGCTTTGCAGAAATAAAAGCTTTAGCACTGCAAATAGTGTGGCCTTATATATAGTTTGAGTCCTGTTCCTTTTTTTCTGGCCTCTTTCTGGGGATTTTTTCCCACTCTTATTGAAGATTGATTCAAAAGGATTACGGCAATGGCTCTTTCTGTCACTCTTTTAATCTGTCCACTTTAGGGGAAATTGAAGATACATAACAATGAATAAAGCCCTGCAAAGTTAAACATACTTTTTTCTTATTCTTTTTTTTTTCTTTTTTTTTTCAGTTTAGCCTTGTGGTCTGTGACACCAAAAATTGTAATGCTTACAATATGTGTGCACGAATAGCTATTCCAAATCAAGGATGAGTAGAAAGAAATGCAATCCTGAAAAATAGGCAGTTAGTATTTCTTTGCCTCATATAAACCTCTTTTAATGCAGAAATTATCTTCTGAAATATCTTCAGAACTTAATTGAGCCCAGGAAGGCCTGCTTAATAGCATCACGGTTATCAGAGCATTCCATGGCCAGGAGATATAATATATACAGAATTATATTCTGTATGTAAGGAATTACATACATCAATCACTGGAGACTGTACTTTATTATGATTTATTGATAATGGTGAGATATGAAATGATATATTATCAAAATCTCTGCTACCATAGAATTTACAGATTAGATATGGAAATCATAAGATGTAGTATTTCCTGAAAGCTATGGGAGACATATTAAAAATAGAACATGTAATATGTAATATGCAAATTATTCCTTATTTCTGAAAATAGATGAAGCAATATTTGAATTGGTGGTATTTAAGTGGTGGTATTCAAAGTATTTTCAAAGTATTGTTTCTATATTGCAATAGTGTATTTTTGTATATTTAAAATATTCTTAGGGTGTTTTTTCTGCCACACTGTTTTTCCCACAACATTTTCTTAATCTGAGGGAACTTGTTAGGCAGCAGAATACCTTGTTCCACGGAGCGTCATGTGTCAGCATTTTTCTCAAGCTTTCTTTTGTCTTTTTTCCCGATGCATCAATGAAGTAGTTCTGCTGTTATATAGAGTAGTAGATAGCAGATAACCTTAAAAATATTATACCTTGTTTTCGAAAAGTACACCGAAAGTATTTCAAAATTAACGTTAAGGTTGTCCTTTTAAGGTTTCATATAGGAAACTACAAGGTTTCATTTGGCACTGAAAATTAAATAGGTGTGGGTTTTTTTTCCCTTTCCTCTTTAGATTTAAGTTGATGAAATTTCTCTTAGATTGATGTGAAACACCTTATAGTCCCAAGAAAATAGCTATTTTTGCTGGGCTTTGATTGTGACTGATGATGCTCAGTCATGCAGTATTAGCTGCTCCTCAGGATGCAAGTTGCTAATCCCTGAGAACAACAATGACATTGATTTTATTTCTGGGAGCCAGTAAGAAGGAATAGAAAACATATTTGAATTTGAATTGTGCATTCAAGTTGTTTTTTTTTCTGTAGAAAAAATAAATGGGCATCAAGGAACTGGTCCCTCATGTTCTTAGCTATAGAGTGATGAATACTATGACTTCTTGCTGATATATGCACTAAAGATACTACAAGGAATTTATGAGAAACAGTGAATTTTTCAGTCACTGTAAAAATAATAGTAATACATGAAATTTTTGCATATGTGTGGTCCTGTTAAAAGCAAATATGTTTTAATAATGTATGCTCATGTTATTTATGACAATATTCATTTCTATTCATTATTATTTTTTGTGTGAGTGTTTTCTTTTTTCAGATCCTTCTCTCTCCTGCAGGCAGCACATACACAGGTGGATAAATGTAACACTAGCTACACCAACATAAGCCCAGTGACACTGCTGGGATTGTACCAGTGTTGCTGAGAGTGTAATTGAGCCTTCAGTACTTGTGCTAGATTTAACAAAAGGAAAGAAAAGATCCCAGGTGAATTCACTGACCAGCTTTCACTCTGGGGATCAGGGAAGGAAATACTAACTCACAAAACTGTTGTGATATTGGGTTTGGTATGGGAGAGACCATTCTAGACATAAAAATGTTGAGTCAGAGTAAACTCTCCTTTAACACATTGCAAAAGTTGCAACTATGCAAAGTTATGAAGATAAATGTCAGCAACACAGGAGCCAATTTTATGGCCAGAAATAATTGTATTTGGTTCTCTGTAATGTGCCTTTTGAAATTCGTGCATTGATGTATATTACAAATTTACAATGCAAGGATATTAGGAATATTAAGAAATTATTCTTTTTGGATGCAAATTCTAAAAATCTGAATTGTTCCCACAGAGTCAGTGAGCAGACACAGGTTCCTCAAACAGCAGTTCCATCTGCAGTCTGAGATGGAAGTCGTAAATCACAAACAGGGTGATGCCTTTTTCTCTCTAGTGCCTGTAAAGAAAAGCCTATATGATCATTTCACATAGATATACAGCTGTTTGATAGCAACAGGAGGTTGAACATCCCAAAGGTGAAATCTGCAGATTTTTTCTTTTATTGGTTCTTATTTCATGCAACTTGGAAGTGCTAGCCTAACGGTACTTATATAGAGAGTTATTTCATTTCCAGATTCTGTGACCCCATACGAAACAACAATCTCTGAATTATGCTGCTAATACTACTAGTCTGGGAGCTCTGCAAAGGGTCACTGCCAGGTGCCGTGACCCCATACGAAACAACAATCTCTGTTTTGAGCCGCTCCATGAATTATGCTGCTAATACTACTAGTAGGGTCACTGTCAGGTGCATGGAGCACTTACATAAGTGTAAGCACTTTCCTTCTCTGGTGGATATGGTTAGCTACACAGTGCTGACAAAGTATGTGAAAAGGAGACAAAAGAATGTTCGATGCCTCCAAAGATGGAGTATTATCTAAAAGCAACATGCAAGGATAGAAATACTTCAGAGAAGGGCAACAAGATATATTCTTTTTGTGGGAAGATGAGTAGAAAATGACAGATCTGAGGAGATAGAACAGCTTAAAAAAGATCTAAATGGTCACTGAATGGAGGAAACTTTACATTCACTTGGAAAAATACTGAAAGGATATCAGAACATTTTTTGACAACAGGCTTTGGTGATTAATGAAGAACGAAACTACATATCAAGATGGTGAAGGGCTGAACAAAGGAACATCTTTAGTCTTGTTGATACAACAAAAATCATGGACTCTTTAATTCTTATTGCTGTTTAACTAGACAAATGGCCTTGGTGTTTCTGAGATGTGGAATGGACTGCCTTAATAATGCAGCAAATAAATAAGAAATCTTTAAAAGACAAATATATCCTAGGGTCACTTGTAACACAAGGATTTGGCAATCATGTATTCTGCTGAGATTGCTGGTTAAGCAACTGATGAAACCTTGTAGCAAAAAGAATCAAAAATACTCACTGAATAAAAATCCCAGTAAATATGTGATAATACAAATAGAAGAAGTTATCTTCTCTCTTGAAGACAGCTGAAAAACAATATCCAATTAAGTCTAATTAAAATGGAAATTTGTTTGTAATAGAAGTCTACAGATGTAATTTTTCAGCAAAACATTCTCTTCTTGAAAATAAGATTAAGTACAAACAAACATCTCTGATGACACCATTTTGTTATAAAGAATAGGTGCAGTGATCTCAGAGCACTGCAGTTGTATAAATTCTGAGTGTTTTGGTGATGTTATTGCTGCTATTGTTATGCAGTTTTTATCATAAAAATTCATGTGATGACATCTTTATCTTATTGCATGGATGGAAGCAGTGATAGATGTGTAGAAGAAAGAAAGATTTAGACAATGCTAATTTGAATGTAAAAAGGTCTCGTCAAATCAATTTTTGGCACTTTCTCATTGCAGTATAAAAAGGGTATTAAGTTATCATTGTGAGAAAAAAAATAAAAAAGCATACATATAAATGTCTGTAGAACTGAATTTTATTAAGGGAGTGCTTCAGTGGTTTCTGTCATCCTGAAACTACACAAAACAAAACAAAGTTCGTGGACAGTCATAGTAAAATTCTTCATGGAAAGGAAGAAAATAACTGAGGTTTTCAGTGTGCTGTGTGCTAAACTTTATTTCAGACTTTTGCCAAACAGCATATAAAGAACCTCTTCTTACCTGTTCTTATTTTTCATTCCTCTCAACGCAAGCAATTCATCTCTGTCCTCTGCAGATGACTCATGATTTCTTCTTAGGAAGACAAGTCGTCTCAGTAGTGATCTTTGACAGTGATTATTGCTTCACTAAGTTACAGCTCTTGAATGCTAGAATTTAGAAGGTTACTATATATTACAAATCTTTCTTAAAAAAGCTTCCTATTCAAAAGTTGGGGAGTGTCTTCCAGCATAACGGTTGTGTCTGTAAATGTATGACAACACTTACTCTGCCTTTGCAAACAGTTGCTTTAAATATTGGGATTTAGTTGAGTTGTAATAATTTATTTTACAGGAGCTTTAAGCTCCTGGGTGCTCCAGATCACACTCTGGATTACAGACATGTGTTAGGCCAGGAGGCTGAACAGTCTTCCTTCATCGGAAGTGTATGTTGGTGATGTTGTTGAAAAGCACTTCAAGGTCCTCAGAAGTTCTCTTAAGGTTCTGTGAGGACCCAGTGTTGACTTTTATCAGTGCATTTTGTCCTGTACAACCATATTTTTTGTGACCTTCTCAAAATAAAGTACAAGAATAAAATAAAAGAAGTATTTTCCCTTCAAATTCTGCCTCAAAGAAGGGCTTTGGTTGGTTACATTCTTCCCTTCATCTGAACTTGTACTTTTCTTACCTCTACCACAGTCCGCTGAGAAAAGGTGGTGCCTTCCCAGAGCTGTTACTGTCAGAGGTGCCGCTGAGCACTCCTTTCCCAAGGAAGTGATATGTGTGTCATGAGCAGTATTGGAGAGGTAAAACGGTGTATCTTGACTCTGAGCTTTTGGATAAGTGGAGAGACTGTCCATAGAGGCATCCAAGCCAGTCAGTCTTGTGGGATGTGGTGCTCTATATTACGCTGCCCATGTGCTGCCAGGAAGAGATGCAGACAAGTCTCCAAAAAGGAGTAGGAAAAGCTGCTAATCCAGAGATCTTGCCTTTTTCCGGTGTGTACTTGTGAAAGAGAGATGACGTCCCTCAGGATGGACTGTGGGACTGCGTTACCCATCTAGAGTTAGGAGAACTGCAGAGAAATCAGATTCAAATGCTCAGCTAACACATCTTCTATAGACTCTGTTTTCACTTAGAGAAAGGAAACTTCAGAGTCACAATATCCTGTCTGACATTTCTACTACAGGATGAAATGAATTAAGAATGCCTAGAAATGAGTATAAAGGGAGATAGATGATACCTCAGATGTCAGCATTATAGACATCAAATTCAGCTAAAGTTCAAGCCATTAGTTGTGTCAAGCTTGCAGATCTGAAAGTTGAGAAATAATATTTCCAGGCAATCTGGGGAATACTTATGATTTCTTTAGCTTCAGAGAAGAAAAAGGAAAAATCCTATGAAACAGTTTGGGATTTTTTCATAGGTATCTAAAATCATACAGGAGATGATTGTAAATTTTGCTATGAGTTTTTGCTGCAGTCTGATCTAACAGCAGAAACTGGAAAACTCTCACAAAGAAGGACAGAACAGGTTCCCACTGCAAGAAATAGAAGCTGCTGTTCCAAACAGCCTGATTACAAGCCTAGTCAGTCCAGAGAACTGCCATAATTATATTTTATGCTAAATAAGAGGACCAGCAGGTCAGTTTCAGCATTGGACCCTTTCACTCTCCTCATGCTTCACTTCTGCATCAGTCATCAGCTATTTCTTTCCAGCAAGCTCCAAGCTGGCTTTAAGCAATGAGATTTGACTGCATGCTGTATATAATTTATCAGTATAGGTGCAGCCAGGCTACAGACAAATGGTACTACATACATCATTATTCCACCTGCCCTAGGTAGATGCAAGATCTTCTTCTGTCCTTCAAGAAATAGCTATGTTGGGGTCTCAGCACGCACCAGCAAAATGAGTAGGGCGAGGAACTGAACACCCTGTATAAATATATATCCTAATTAACAGAAGGAATTGGATCAAAGTTACTTTTTAATTCATATCATCCATGCTGCTATGACACCTGAAAATGGATCTCTGCTGTGATGAATGGAGAGCTGAAGACTTTTGAGGGATTCATGACAAGGGAGAATAAAAGGGGCCCCTTCAGATTATAGGAATTGAGACTGTGTTTGTGTGCAAATGCAAGTTGAGATTTAGGCCTGTTTTATTCTCCTTTCATCTTTATACAGAGGTTACTTACTTCTTGTGTTCCTCTTTTTTCCCCATTTGCTGCACTAATGAGTTTTTAATGCAAAGGACAAGTGATTATAAGCAGTGAAGCAAAGACAGCCTTATAGAGCGAGACTGAGGAATTGAAGACATAGATCAGAGATTTCCACTAACCTAAGATAAAAGAAAAATTCATGAAGACAGAGACATGTAGATAGCTTTGATTTTATTAACATTAGACAAGAAAGGACAAAAATGTAGAATAGCTATAAAGCTGTTCATACCCATAAGTTGCCTATATGAATGAGACTATACAGAAAGGACTAAAATGCTAATATAGAATAGGAAAATGTTCCATAGGAGTATTTATGTTCATATTGGGTTTAGTATAGTGGAATGTGACTACCAGACAGCAGTCATGTAAGAAGTATAAATATTATGTATGTATTAAATATTTTATTCATCAGTGCTGTGTTTCAGTGTTTCAGTGTTAAGTATTTATCTTTTGAACAGAGATTCTGCATGTATGTATTAAATATTTTATTCATCAATGCTGTGTTTCAGTGTTTCAGTGCTAAGTATGGGTTATTTATCTTTTGAACAGAGATTCTGTGGATTGTATTTCTATTACTGGTTTCATGGTTTATCAAATATTGAATTGCATACAAATTAAATTGCTAGCTTTTATAGGATGCCTTTGGTTGGTAGATACATGTGTCTTATAATAATATTCACCACAGAAGTACCTAATTACATCTGAAAGATGCCTGACTAGATAATGTGTGATCTGCATACAGTACTTTCTGATCAAAATTCAAAAGCTAACATAGGAATTAGCAGTGGCTGAAGAACTCTTGGTAGGCTCTTGTCCTGCAACAATTCTGACTATTTTTCTCCCTTCTTGACATTAGGACAGAAATTTAAAACATTGACATTTTGGTAGTGGGAGGAGGTTTAATGGTGAACTGATTTTCGGAAGGAAAAATACAAGGTTGTTCCTCAAAGATTAGGTCAATCATAATGCTTCATCTCATGTTTTCTCCTGTAATCTACATTTAATTTTCTGTAAGTATAAATCAAATAAAATACAGTGAAACTGTTTTCATGGAAGCATCTTTTCAACAATAACGCAATGATTTGTTGGCAATATCTTTAATTTTGATTTTAATGTATTCTGGCAAAATTCAAAACTTTCTGACTAGCTAAGGGATACTTTGAGCAATTCTAAGAGTTTTTAATAATAAAAGTACTCTCATTACTGTACAGTTTACTTAAACAGTCAGATTTTATAGCTTTCTCAGATCCAACACTCTTCCCCATTTAGGAAATGAGGAAACTATGAAAGGGTTATGAAGTGTGTTGCCTAAAGGGACAGAAAAAATCCATGCCAGACCAGGAACAAGGTTTCAGAGTACTGCTTAAATCAGTGTCATGTCTTTGCCTGATAGATTTCTTGTCCGGTGCAATCCATTTTGATGCCCTACATTTTGTAGTTTAATTTATTGTGATACTGAAATTCACTGTAAGAATTGCATTAACATTTTGTGCCTTTTTGCTCTTCAGCTGTCTAGAACAAAGGTCCTCTGTCATGTTTTTGCCTTAGGTTAACATCATATGCAAGGTATATTCCAGTATCTGTATCAGGAAGTTATTTTCACACAAGTATTCGTCTCGTATTGTGCTGTGGAGTAAATTGGAGCTAGCAAGGGGATGAATAATTAATCTTTCTTCTATTGATGAGAATAATTTTCAAAAGCAGTTCTTCTGTTTCTGATATGAAATAATACTTTGGACACACTTCAAATATTTGCACAAAGTCCACAGACACACTGCATCAGATATAAAGCCAGTTGTTTAAATGACTTAGTTATCTGTTAGCTCAGTGCTTTACGTACTAACTGCTACATTCCTCAAGTTTGTAGGCTTGATTACATGCCATTAGGGACAAAGCGAAGCCAAATAGTCTACAACTTGGATATTTTGGTGTGTATGTTGAAAAAATATGTTTCAGAAAACTGATCGCATGGGAATACCTGTAAAATATCCCTACCAAACTACCGTCTACATGCATTTAATGGATTTTCTGATTTTATTTTGTTTAGGTCAATGGAACAGAAATTGAGTATGAATTTGAAGAAATTACGTTGGAGAGGGTAAGTGTAATTTATTATTTTCTTATGGGCAAAATATTTTCTATGGCGCAAATATCTATGAAATTGAAAAGGATTATAAACAAAAAAAATACCTTTTGGATGAGGACTTACACTATGCATCCTTTCACGTTAAAATGCGAGTAATGCATTAGGATAAGCCTTTCATATTTTTAAGGTATTTCAGGTGTAGGGACTTGAAGAACAGCATCCAGAATGCTTTCCTTCCTCCAACTGCATAAGTGCTTGACTAGACATTTGGTCATTAGCAAGAAGCCATGTGACTTGGTAACTCTCTTTTGCTTGTGAATTGGAAATGCAGAAGCTTTTCACACTTAACCTCTTTGATTTCCTTGCATGGGTGCATGTTAATAAAAGACATGCAGTCTTCATTTATAAAACAAGAGTTGCAAAAGATTTTTTGTGCGTTCAAGTGAATCTATAAAAGCTGAAGGCTGTATCTATGTGTAAAGGCTGTATCTATGTGTAAAGGATGATATTTTTATCCAAGTCTGAATTGCATCAGTAGTATTCAGGGCTGGCAGTGAAGCCTTTGTTAGCAGTAGCACAAAAATAGAAGGATATTTAAAAGTTGCATTGCATCCTATATGAATTCTTAGCTTTGTTTTTTCCTTGCCTTTTTTTTTGTTTACATAACTGCTTTCTTTAGACTACAGACTTTCTTTATCACAAGGACAACACCAGATGGCCAAGAAAGTCTTAGCTTTCTCATTTACAGTAGTGCTTAGAAGGACTGCTAATGGATTCAAGACTGTCATTGCCAAATTCCTTCAATATTCTGCCCATATTCTGGTAATAGGACGTTTTATCATTTTGGAGAAAACAGTTAGGCTTCTTTGTACATAAAATGTTCGAATGCAAGGTGTGATTTATCCAAATGTGACTGGTACCTTTTGAGCTGATGCCTATAAGGTAGCTAAGACTATACAATTCGTTGCACTTCTGCATGCTGTGTTTTTAATTGCCCAGGATAATGAATTTCATAACCATTCAACTTAAAGGGATACAAGCATATATTCTCATTGATTTGATCTCTCAGGCAAATTATAAAATACCAATATGTCTTTTTACTGTAGTCACTCTCTGCGCAGTCTCATAACAGAAAATGTATAAGGTTATGGGCACTTTTTATCTACTGTCTCTCAAGTTATTTGCACATCACTACTTATTCATTGGACTAGAGTTTCCAAAGGTCACTGAACAGAACACATGCCTCCTGGGTGATATTCTGAAAACCACTTTATTTTTAATAGATGTGTAAGTTATCGGTGTATGTACAGCAGAACCAATGCAATTTGTATCTATTCAGCCTGTCTCATCCAGAACAGATAATTGGTAATTCAAAATGTAATAAAGAAATTAAAGATAAGCAACAGCAAACAAAGCTATAGATTTTAATGGAGGAAAGCTCAGTTGTTTACTGAATGCTACTGAATCTGTGGGTTTTGGTTATTACTGCTTGAAATGCTCTGCCACATGTATCAGTGTTTTGTCTCAAAGACAGGGTACTGTGTCTGGTGTTTTTTGTGAGAGATATAAAACACAAGTGATTGCCTTTAAATGACTGTCATTTATGATAGACTGAAAGCATTTTTCAGAAGAAAGACATTCTCCACGTTGATTACCCATTTTCTTCCACAAAACCTCCTTTAGAAATTAGTTGGAAAATCATCTCTCTGTATTTAATGGCAAAGCTGCAAAATGTATTACAGTTGCTGCCTTTGAGAGAGAAAAATGTAGCCTGTCCATATGAAATACTTGGTAATAAACTTCCCATTTTATTCCTGTTATTCAAGTTATGAATTCTGCATCCCCAAAATAATCAAAGGTTTTCTTTATGACATTTATCCACGTTTTGAATAATTAAAATAATTTTGCAATCAAAAACAACAAAAAAGTGCTTTTTGCTGTTATTAGGTCTTTTGCACTCTATTTCTGACAAAAGGGAAGGCATTGTTCATATCAGAGCACCTCCAGGCTCCATAAACTTCATGGTAACTCCTTTAATTTAAGGGTTGGGGGAATATCTTCCTGAGAGCAGTTGCTTGGTTAGGTCTGACACCTGCCCCCAGATTGAGAGATGGCTCCTTCTTTTGGGTAACGTAACAGGCACAAGTAGGCAGAATGTCTCCCATGCAGAGCTGGGTCTTGTATGCCAGAAGTGACTGCAAGGATGTAATGAGCTTATGCAGAAAGGTTATTTTATTATCATTATTGTTTCTGCTCAATTTGACATAATCTCATTCAGTTGGTTCCATTTAAAACTTTAGCTGTCCTTATTTATAGCCTACTAAGACTTTAGTCTTTGAGCTTACAAGGCTTGGGTAAAAGCTCGGGAGGGTGAGTTTGGGGCAGATCTGTCATAAAAGTACAATTAGCTTGAAGTTTTTCCCCTATGAATAAAAGAGGTTGTACCTATGCATTTGTCAGTCCCTTTTGTCTCTGGCAGCGTTGCACACCTTTAATCCTCATTAGCTCTTCAGATAGATACTGTCCTAAATCACTGAGCCTAGGGACCACTGTTAGCTGAGTGCCTATTAACATAGCACAATTGCACAGTTAAGAGAAATTCTTAAAATATTCTTTATATTTACATATACATACATACATAATATATAGGTTAGTTTTCTTCATCCACCTCAATGAATATGTGAATTTCTCTGACAACTTAAGGTCATAAAATGCAGATCCAGGAGTAAAATAAGACTTGGTGATTTGTAATAAACTGAAATGTCTAAAAGTATGCCTAGACAAAATTACCTAAAATATGCCATTATCTTGCTCTAGTTTGAATAACAAAGACATAAAATGACTCGTATTGGTGCAGTATTAAAAAAATGTATCCAGTGCTATGAAGAGAGAGATTTACACTTGTAAATCATAGTCAGTATAAAAGTAACTGAATAGGCTCTGTCAAAGCCTGGCCTAAATTCTCTAAGCTAGCAGAAGGTTTTAATTAATTGACTACTTGATACAGTGCTGTGCTTGGGGACACTTGCTGAAGAGGTGGTTTTAGTAGAAGTTGATGGAACATTAGCCAATATTAATAGTCACCTTGAAGAATAGTAAAGAAAGACAGTGGGTCACTTAATGAGTCATGTTGGACTCATGCTGAGTTCAACGTCTGAGGTCAGACCTTTTGCTCATCTAACCTTGCCTATTTTATAGATTTTAGAAGGAAAAAAAAGAGGGCAGTAATGATTAGTAATGCTGTTTTCACAGAATCTTTTGATGCCTCAGCACATATTTTCATTCTGTAGCTGTATAAAGGTAAATTTTTATTACTTTTTGTGGAATAGAGTGTTTAGAAAAGTTCTATCACCTTTAGAACTAAAGAAGCCAGGTTTCCCGTGGATTTGCATCATGAGATTGACAGACCTTGATGTCTAAACACATCACGCTCTGCGACGTGTGTAACATGTCTCTTTTGTTTTCATTTATATGCGGATTTATATGTGGATTCTCAGTTCAAGTAACATTACAGAACGTCCCTCTTTTTTAATGAACCACATAATTTCACAAAGTTGTTAGGAACTGAACATTTTTGATACCTCTTCGTTTTTTGAGATTGGTTGAAGTTAGCTATTGGGCTTGCTACAGCTGAGGGAGACACAAGCTGGCATGATTACAAGAGTAATCATTTCCTCCTGTTCTTAGGAAATCAGGTCAGAGATATTCCAAGAGTAAATTCTCAATCATGATCAATTAGTAAACTGTGATTTTCCCATGAGACCTCTGATAAATTTTACTCTATAATCACTATGTGATCTCTTCTGTGGAAAGATTTACCACCCCCTCTCTTCTTTCCTTTGCCATGATATTTCAGTGATATCAAGTGCCATGAGATCTTATTTTTCTCGTTCAAGATTATGGAGAAAATACTTGCAATATTGCCTCACTGCCTTCTGTATGGTTACATTTCTGCATTTACCCAAATTCAAGGCTGTGGTGAATCTCTTTCAAAAGGCTAAAGTTATAATCATAAGTACATTTAAGGGGTAAAATTAAAACATTCTGATGATAGAGCTGAAAATCAGTCTGCAAAAGTAAGAAGAGGTGCATTTCACTGTGCAATGAAGAAGTTCTTTTAGTTTGCAGTGTCGGTGCTTCCTGCCTTTTCTCTTTAATGGAAGGGCTGTAGATGTGAGCTGCACTTGCACCTTATTCATGCAACATCCGACTTCGACCTCTCAGGAGACAGATTATAGGAGAAGGCAGTGGCAGGATGGGGAAAACATGTGGTCCAAAAATAACTGATTAGAAGGGAGTGGCCACCAGAAATGGTCTCTAGAAATAGGTATTTTCAAAGTGTAAAAGCCTGTGCTGTAGAGGAATACCTTTCACAAAGGCAGAGTGCATAAATCAATACCTGACCATCAGCAGCCCCAGTGGAGCAGTCCCACATCTTCCAGCAGCAAAAAGCAAATCTTCTAAAATTAGCATTCCTCAGATAGCTGCAGAGCTTTCTTTACCAAATGCTGTGCTGCTCCCTGAGTGTTTATTATTGCTGAACTATAGATGTTTTCTTCACTGTTGAGGCTTTCTGACTGGGTGTTTTTTTTTTTTCTTTGCTAGCCCTGTCTTCTTATTTACTGAGAATAAGTGGTAGTTATTCTTGGAGCACTAAGACTAAAATAACTATAATTCAAAGGCAGAATCCTTCCTATTGACTAATTCATAACAGGCTTATAGTAGAATAGTGACCTATAGTGTTTAATACAAGAAAGCTTTTTTGTGTGTGTGAATTTTTTTCCTGGATGGGGCCATCGCAGCCTGCCTACAAGGAAAGGCAGGAGTATCCATATCTACATATGGAACTGAGTCATCAGCAAGGGAAAAAAATGAGAATCCAGACTTTTTATGGTTGTGCAATTTGCAAAACTGACTTCTTGGGTATCTGTGTATGGTCTTTGCACTATATTTCAGTGAGTAAAGTGTATTTCAGTAAGACAATGCTCTGTATAATAAAAAAAGAAATTAAGAAAGGCCTTTGAAAAGAGAGGCATAGTACATTGTGCATGCAAAGGCTGTGTAGGAATTTTGCTTATGCTTCCTTGTTCCTGTCACATATCTGAGTTCAGAGTTACAAATGATTATATTACTGGTAGGTGAATGTACCTGGGGCTGTTGCACTGTCCAAGATACAGGCGTTGGGAAGGGAAGACTGAACTCTGCATGCAGCTGTTTAAGGAAGGTCCATGCTCTCTTTTCATCTCCTGTGCCTTGTACAGACTTTGTTTTGACCTTAGGCTGTGCAGAGGGGAGCTGATGAAAGGAGCTGGGAGCCTGGTGTGTGTTCCTGCTAACGTGACAGTGAAATTCCAGGTCAACATTTTCTCAGGCAGCTGCAGAAGTCGGATGCTTTAGTTCAGTGACCTAAATTAAGACACCTTGGAACAGCCTGATTTTTTCTTTCTACTCATCCAAAGCATGTGACTTCCTTTTGCCTAAGAGCAGCCCCAATTTGGCAACCAAAATATAACTAATCACTTCAAAACTTTGCTTTTGTTCTCCTCTCAGACAGCTACTATACTGAAACTATTCCTGGTTGTTGAGCTGGGCATATTTTAGGGGCCCCTGTGTTACCTACTCAAGGGAGCCATAGAAAACCTGCCAGTTTGGAGCACACGTGGAAAGGCAGACCAGCTGGGAGAGGAGGACGGAACCTCCTGAAGGGCAGAGGATACAGCCCAGCTCTATTCACATTCTCATTCACATCCAGTGCTTGGGACTGGAAAATAAAAATCCCATTACCATCTTGCTGAAGACTGCTGACAAGAGAAGGGAAGACACTTAAGTATTAAATCCCTCTTAGAGATGTGAAAAAATATTGCATGTATTCTTATTGCTGTTACTGCTATTCTTATTGCTTATTATATGTATTCTTATTGCTGCCAACAAATAATTACTTTGATGCAGGTTAGGGTTGTGAGGAAGCAGAATACATGATTGACCATAATTTATCCTAGGCAGGGAAAGGCTGGGGTTGACCAATCTCTTTAATGTAATCCACTCCAGCTAAGGATAAATCTGCAATGCTTCAAATTATGTGCTGCTAGCAGATCCTGATTTATCTGTGAGCAGCTACAAGGGAAGCATATGGCAGTTTGTGAGGAAGACTTGCCCTATGCTTCATCCTTGCTGCAGCTGTGCAGGGCTGCCTCCTTTCCCAGCTGGGGAGTGGGAGGATTTCTCTGCCCAATAATGAAAGCAAAAAAGCTGCAGAGCCCAGAAAGGGAAACGAAGGAGGTGACAAGGCTGTGAGTGACTAGGGAAATCATTTTAACTGCACAGTTTATAGCTACTCTGTGATTAGGAAAAGAACCTGAAATAATACCACACATTTAGCTCCCTCTGGGTGGCTATCAAAGAAATTTGTATTTTCCTACAGTTATTTTAAAATCTTCCTATTAAATCTAAGTGTCTGAACAACTCTGTGTAGAGGCTGAGTGGGTTACATTAGACTACGGTAGTTGCTCAGTTTTATGTCAGCAATGCAGCATCACGTCACCAAAACTCCGAGGGCATTTTCTTAGCCGGAGCTTGCAGGATGGAATGAGCCCTCCCATGTGTATGTGCTGGCTTTATAGTTCAGATAGGAAAATAATATATATGTCTGGAATTAGTACTTCAGGGCTGGAGCTTTCCAAGGCAAACAATATTTCGCTTATTATGACCTAGGTTTTTGCATTTTGTATATTTTTATGGTCATAATTTCACTGTTTTTAGCAATCTATATAGTGTTTTCTCAGTATTTCTTTATATGAGGGATGCACTTTTTGATTCAGTGAATTAGCAAGTCCAGATGAAATACTGGAGAAATATTTATAGTTTGAATTAGAATGGGGAAGGTTTTCAGAGTTTTTCTGGAGTGTGAGAAATTTTAAGTCACTGTGAATATTCTGTTTATGAAAGTCTTCTCACTGCAATACTGTAGTATTTTCAATATAATTTTAGGCTTTGAGGACTCATCAAACAAGAGAAGAAAATTGGAGATTCTCTTTGACAGTTTTTTTTTTAATTTCATAAAAGAGTCACTCAATGCACTGAGCCATTTTACTCCAAAAAGAGTACAAGAGACTTGATTTTCCAATATATAGAATTGAAAGCATAGAGTTAATTAATCCCTCTATGTTGAAAACTCTCAGGGAATTGCTTCAAAGAGAGCATACAGATACTTGCCATAAGGCAATATATAATACTAGAAAATATTGTGAAAATGATAGGAAAGAATTAAAAATCAGCTGCAGAAAAAAATGCCCAAATGATAGTCAGGGCATACATTCCATATTAACCATGAAGAAAAATTAAACAGCATTTTTTTAAGAGTTCAAAAGCTATGCAGGGAGAGTGAAAAAAAAAAGTTCCCATTCATTTTACTTGAAACTTATGCCCTTAAATTTGCCAAGATCACTGAGACCTTGAGTTACTATATGAAAAGTTATTTCATGCAAGTCATAGTTGCCTAGAGGCAGTGTTTCGCTGCTGTTTCTTTTAAATTATTATTATATAGATATTTTATTTTTATGGCACTACCGCTCATTTATTGTCTTCTCTTGCTTCCCAACTTTCTTGCTCTCCCCAGGTAGTTTGCAGTGCATAATTTTTTCTTTTTATTTATAAGTTCACATGAATATTGCCTTTTCTTTCAATATAACTCTTTCGGATGTGGTGTTTCAGCTTATTTTCCTGTACTACCTTTGGCTGAAGTCCATGATTGGCCACTGGTGTTTTTTGGAGGTATCAGCGTCTCAGACACTCTTCTTCTCTCGCTGGTGTTTGGAAGGTGGATGTCCAATCTAGACTAATTGTAAGGGCTGCCTTAGTAATGATACAGAAAAATAATGCCAGTATGTTTTAACCTGTCATAGGATAAAGGTGCAACATAGGCAGAGTTAAATTATACAGTAGCTAAAAGCAGAGTGGAAATTACGCAGTAGCTAGCTGAGACTTTTGCAGACTTAAATTTACAATATTGCAGTTTCTCCCAGGTAACATGCAGTAATAATATTAGTCTAATGGATAAATTTTCGCATAGTGAAATAGGGAAGTCTTCTAGAACTGTCACCCAAACTAAGGAGCATTGTTCGGAGAAGCTGTAGCTCAACTTCATTTTAACTTAGTCTTGCAGTTGGCCTTGGTGAATAATATTTAAATTTAAAATAATATGTACATTTAAATACATGGGAAGGAGGAACCTCAATTTGCTAGGAGAATATGAATCATCCCGGAGATGATAGTAATCATTTTGCCACAAAGACGGTCATTTTCCAGGCAGAACTCCTAAAAGACATCTTTGATGTGCGGATTTGTCTCTTCAGAAAAAAGCAAAGATTTGCATTGCAGAAAATTGCCTTTCAGATTTCTTATTAATTTAGAAATCAATTATAATGCATATATTGGGGCCACTCGACCTTGAAGGACCAATATGCCACTGCAGTAGGGAATGACACTGTGAAGAGTAAGAGAAAGGAATGGAAAAGAGAGAGTAAATAATATGTTGGTGTACCCAGGTCTGAACTCCACAAATGTCCTTGCTATGCATCATAACATCAGAATAAAATATCACAACAAAATTTTCTAATTTGCTCCTTGGTTGCAACTCTGCAGTCGCTTGCTGATCTTAATGCAGTTCTATTCAAAGCAGCCAATTGCACTTGTTTTTCTCTTATGGCTACCATCCATTCTCCTTCTTTTGATTCCTGTGGAGGAAAGAAAAGCTATTTCTTTTTAAAAGAGGGGGAAAATTTCATCTTCTATACTTTTTTGCAAAGTAGTTTTGCAGGGACAGCTTCCCACTTTGTAGCACTGAAAGTTCTTTAGAATGATACGATCTGGACCATTTCTTCTCAAATTTTGTTCCTCTAAGCTGCAATTAAAAGTGTAGCAAAAAGGGCGGCTTCAAATATACTGAAGGTATTAGCAGTTGAAAAGGAATTGCATGGTTTTCATGCATGTTTTGCATTGCAGGATAGTGCTTTACCCTAAGAAAATGACCTAGCTGGTGAGCATGGCTTGAAAGTCACCCCACATACCTTAATGTGATATATGAATTCTGACTGAATTCTATGAATAATTTATTTTTGGAGAGGTTTTTAATTTTACAGAGTTTAACTGGTTGCACTTAGAGCACAATACATCCTTGGTGCTTCACCTGCAAAGCAGAAGCGAGGTCATGTTAGCGTACATTGACTGTATAAGTTTAATATGTAGATTGACATTAACTGGAATTAAACTATGTAGGTAAAAAAAAAATGGAGTTTGTCATCATCTGAACCAGTGTTAAATAATACTCTATACAGGACATATTTTTATTAATTCTTGTAATGATGATGATAACGTACCTATTTTTTTAAAAAAAAACCCTCAGATTTCACAATCTAATGTGGATGGGGAAACTTAAGGCACGGAAAAGCAGGCCAGCTGTGAAAATTATATGAAAATGCACATATCCTAGGTTGTAGTCCAATAAGCTACTTATTGAAGTATATCTTTAAGGAGCAGACAATGAAAAGTATGTATTGCATTGAAATTAAGGGTCTTGGTAGTAGTGCAAAGACGATTTTTTTAATGGAAAGATCATTGAATTTTTATTAAAATGATCCTTGAATCTTCTTACAAAATAAAAAATGCTTGTCAATCCAGTATTTCTTATAGGGAAATGTAATATGAATGAAGGTAGCTTATACCAAATAATGGTAAAGGTAATTATAAAATAAATACAAATCACAAATAGACACTTTGTTTTCTTTCCAAAACAGAAACAGAGTTTCACTAAACAAACGTATGGTCAAAAAACATATCTCAAATAAGATGAATAAAGTATAGAATATTTAAATATTTTTTTTTTAAGCAAAGAAATGCTGTACCTGTGGAACTTGCATTATAATGAATGTGCTTTCAGATTCATTTTGAGCTGTTTTACTGTAAAAGAGATCCATCCAGAGATCTAATGTTGCAGGTGCAATGGAGGAAAATGCCTATATAGAAAGAGAACTTGGAGAAGCAAGGTGACATTCCTAGGTGTATTCATTATAACGTCAGCGTGGGGAAAATGAGTCATAGGTTTCTGTGTGTAGACATACAGAAAAAAAAAGGAATTGTAACCACTAAGAGCTATATATTTTGAATCAAAGTAACAAAAAAAGTTAAAGATGATGTCTCTCCTAATTTTCCAGTTACACATGATGTCACTATTAACCTTTCACAGCAGTGGAGAAATAGCTATAGAAAGAGCAGAGGAAAACCACAATCTTCCTGAAACCTCAGTGCTCATTTAAACAGGTGGAAGGAAATGGGATAGATAAAATCCAGCAAGGACTTAAGACTCTAATGCAATTATGTGTGAATAAAGCACAAAACCAGCTTTAATTATGAGAATGAACTATGCCTTAATTTTCCTATCTGATTTCTAAAGGAGCTGTCTGAGCAGCCTCCGGATCAGTCACGCTGAGTTTTTGAAAGGTCTTTGAATACTGGAGAAGTTTCAGAGCCTTGAAAGAGAGCTAATGCTGTGGCAGTGCTTAAGAAGCAGCAATGGGATGGCATGACTCATGCTGGTATCTGCCCAGGCCAGAGCAAACGGAGCTGCAGACTGTGCTGTGTGAAACATGACGTCTCTTTTGTGGCCAAGATCTAGGGAACACCTTGGAAGTGTCACCCGCATGGTGAAAAGGGCAAGTGACGTGAAGACCTTGCAGGATACTCTGCTTAATTGACTGTAACTTAAAGAGGATGCTATCACTTGAAATGTCTTTAGGGAAAGCCTTGAGGGTGAGTGAGTTCCTGGAAAATTCACTATCACAGTGAGAGGCACTGGGAGCTTCACCAGTTTACCTTTCTAGGGGGGAAATTAAAGGGTACTGTCACAGAGAACACATATTTAGGTGTGAAATAGCCTTTGATAGAGTATTTTTTATTCTTCATTGAAATTTTGAAGTCAAATTTAAATAGACAGAGACTGGAAGTAAAAATTTTAATGGAAGAATGAGGAGGACAGGATGAAAGCTGTAGGGACAGGCAAGAGGCTGATACTGCTGCAGAAAGGACAGTAGTTGTTAGAAGAAATGGAGGGGAGTAGAAACACTGAGAAGAAAAGGACATTTGTGAATGGAAGAAAGGTTATTAAACACTAAGCAGTCCACTAAAGGGAAAAGATGACAGTTTGGAAGGATGAGGGTCATGGCAGGGGACACAAAGGTGAGACCTCATAGAGCCACATGAGGCTATATGTGAAACTCAGTGACGTACATACTGTATTTTGGAGAGATGAGAAAGGCAGATGAAATGCTCAGAAGCAACATAGCATATTTTATTGAAAACATTCCATTACTTTCTGAAAAAGCAAAAGACATTAACTGAAGTCAACATTAATCCTGTGGCTTTCATATGTTAAAAAATAAATAAATCTGGGAATGCAAGGATATGGATGCGTGCTCATATTTTAAAATAAGGGAAAAATTCAATACCTATCATAGCTTTTGTCTCCTTTCTGCAGTCATTGCTCCTTATAAAGAGAAGACGTTGTAGAATTAAGTGATATCTTTCTCCAGAGATGATTTAAGTAGGTCCTATAACGTATATTAGATAGGAGTTCAAGGTGAATGATCCAGCTGTGTCCTCTGCCTTAGATAAATTTTGAGCCATTGATTACCTGCTTGGGCATAATTCAAAAAGTGACATTTTTCCCACGCTCTATTTGTAAATGAAGCAATTTTATTACTTATGAGGAGAGGGAAATGTCAGGGTACTTCAGGTGCTATAGTACAGCAACTGTTGTTAAAGGCCATCATTTTAAGGGTGACCAGAGTCAGCAGATATTAACCCAACAAGATTTTAATGTTTACCAGGCTATACATCATGGTATCTTCATAGGAAACCAGCCTTCCATAAACCAAGACTGAACTCTGTATGGCCAAAGAGAATTTTTATTGGACTTTTGAAAGCTTCAGGAAAAATTGTCATGAGCACATTCAAATTTACCCAAAACATAGCAGAGGAGAGATAGAGAAAACCACTATAAAAGTAAAAATAATATATTTCTGAAATAATAAATGCCCACTGGAAATAATTGGCAGCAAAGGCACACACTTGAAATAAAATTTTAAAATCGGAGAAAACATTAAGCAAAAGCAGTTTACCTCAAGTGGAATAAAAACAGTAACAGCTGCTATGGGACACAAAAATATGCTTTGGAAATTCTCAGATTTTCACTCCTGTTATATTACTCTGATATGCTTAACCAGCATTTTGTTTGTATTGTATTTTCTCGGGTAAATATCCTCTCCAGATACCATGACTAACTAGCAAAAGTGATTTATTGATACAAAGCTCTTTAGGAAAAGTGATTTGCGCAAATCCCTTGTTACGGTTCACTAGAAAACAGAGCCTACGTATGAAAAATGCCCAAGTCAGAGTGAATAATGGAGCACTAGAGCAAGCTGGCTGGCTCCTGGGAGCCGCCTGCACTACAGGGAGCAGAGGGAGCAGAGCCACATTAACTATTTCTCAGCACAAGCCTGAGTACTCACAGGGCCTCACTATGACACTAAACGAAATCAATAGACTCCAGTGCACTCAACGGGGTCGATGTTAGCTTGAGCTTCTTTGCAGAGCGCTCCATTCACAGTGTAACCAAGCCCAGAAAAACATGGGAATTTGGATTAGATGAAGTCTAGACGTCCCTTCCAACCTCGTGTAGTTCTGTGATTCTGACAAGACACCCTGAGTAATGGGATTCAAACAATGAAAAAGAAATGTCATGCAAAGGGTGATGAGGAGCTCGAACCTGGTGTAACATAAAACCCCCAAACCAGGTAATTTTAGCTGTAGGGTAATTTTATACTTTTCATAGATCTGCAGCAGAGAGGCAGAAAGGAGGTGTTTGAAAGGAGATGTTTAGAAACTGAATGGCAAAAGAACATTTTTAATTTTAAATTTAAAATAGAACTACAGCTCTATTTTTTTTTATCTTTTATTAAAATATCTATGCCTCCAAATTAATCTTTTCCTTTTGAAAATATAGGGCAAGAAGAATGCAGGAATAGCACACAAACAGGGCTAGCATACAAAATACCATCAACAAGTTAAACCAATATTCTCCAAGATTATTGCATTTCAAATTAGTGTTTTATTTACCTGTATTTTATTAATGTTCTTTACAAACTGATGATAATAACTTTCTTTCCTTCCTTACTCAAGAAAAAAAAGAGAGATTTTTGAAGAAGTTACAGTGTAAGAAAAAGTTATATAAATAATTTTTAAATAATTTTAAAGAGCAAAACATGCATCCCTGGAGCTACCTGATAAATTGCTTCTCAGGATTAGCGTATATTGTTTTCTCGATTATATTTTCACAAAAAAAAAGAAGGACTCTAGAGCATCTGCTTAGGCTGCACATGTTTGTCTTGTAAATAACTCTCAGAACCATCTTAGAAGCAGCTGTTACCTTCTTTGAACACAATATAGTTTGATGCGAAGGATCTTGAAGCATTGACTTAGAAATTGCTATTTGTGTGTGTAGGGTACTTAACGATACCTCCAATGAAGGCAGCAAATCACCTGCATAATATAACAGTCTTCTCCATATGTATGTGAAAAGGGGAATTGCTACCCTTTGGTAATGTAATATATATGGTTCAGATCCTCAAAGGGCAATCTTACAGATTTACTCTGGAAATTGGACCTTGTTCTAACTATGGCTCCGAAGGTTTATCTTCTCTTAAAGTGCCGGATTTTCAATATTCCGAAGACTTTTGTTGGCCTTTCTGTTCAGGATGTTTTCTAGGAATGTGGCTTTGTTATGTGCTGGTTGGAAGTAAAATAAAGAATATGTGTATATATGCATATTTATATTTTTAAGGAATCTCTCATTTGCATCATTGCTAGGGCGCACTAGTATCAGCTAGACAACTCTTGCTTGAAATTTTAACAGATGGCTTGAAGTCTTTCTTTTTGACATTTCTAACCTGAACACATCTGGGAGACTACGTTCAGATTCATTTTCAGTTTTTGGCAGAACCCAAAGCACTTTGGGGAAATTATCTGAGCTGCTGGAAACAATTGCATTGATCAGAACAACCGATCCAACCCTCTCATGCAAAAACACGGCCTTTTAAAAGTACACTGCAAAGCATTTCAGGGATTTGAAGGTCACGGCGTTTGCATCACAGAAAATGGTATAGGCTTCGAAACAAAAGCGCTCCAAGGAAAGTGTGTGCAGGATTTCTCTTTGGATGTTAGAAAGGGCAGCGTGTCCCCATCACACAACTCTTGGGATTGCTAACATTTCAAATGTGGAAAACCTACTCATTAGACATTTGTCATGTAATTGATTAGTGGCAAGAATTATGTCAACATCAATTTGAAGAGACTGCTGCAGAAACAGGAGCTGGTTAGGTAAGTTTTCCTTGTTGTTTTGGAATGGGCACCTCTGCGCCGCAGGGTAAAGTCTGAATTCCTTGTACTGCTGTTGGGAAGCCACTTGGAAGGCATTAGGCACAGGCAAGAGTGAGTGAAAAAGTCACCCCGAAATCATTTTGTTGTTGTAGTACTGAATTGTTTGAGAAAACAGCAAATTGTTCTGGACATATTAGGAAAGCAAACTGGAAGTTAACCGAGGGAATAATTTAAAGCAAATTTAAATGTGTGGAGGGACTGTTCTTGGTCATTATTTTGTTCTAGTGTCATAAGGTATGGACAAGTCCTGTAACTTTCCTTGTCTTCTCTTCTTTGTTTCTTGTTTTTCATTTTCTGCCTCCTTCCTTTTATCTCTGTAGTGTATCACTTAAATAGCAAAGCAGTTGGAAATAAAGTTTCCTTGAAAAAAAAAAAACTTACTGAAACAGCAGTATTCTTTAGAATGGAAGTAAAAAGCCCTTCTGTTAAAACTGCAAATTGACCAAATTCTGCCTTTTTTTTTCTTCTTCCTTTTTTTTTTTTTTTTTTATCTTATGCTAAACAAAATCACTGTTCTCTGACATTTATGGGAGGGAAGAGTATTCATTTTGCTGTTTGCTTGATCTCATATAATAGGTTGCTATTTAATAAAGGAAAAGAAAGAATACCATAACCTTAAAATACTCTGAAAAGAAGCAACAGAAGGGGCAATAGCACCACTTTTTAGCTTATGGAGACAATAAGAAGAGGAAAGCTATGGTAGTTGGTGAAAAATAAATTTTTAAAGAAATAATAAAAAATAAAAAGCACCTACCAGAAATTCTAAAGAATTGGGTAGTGAATAGAAATCAGACCATCAGAGAAAACAACAGATGGCATGCTCATCTTGCTTTAGGCACTTATAAACTCATCCAAAGCCTCATGAAGTCAATAGGAGGCTCTTTGTAGTCACTAATGGATTTTGGATCCGGCCCTAATGAAGAGAATGATACAAACTAATTGTCTGTCTTAGTCTGTTGATAGAGCTGATAAATGTAGTTCCATAAACTCAAACAAGTAAAAAAAATAAGAGATTTAAAAACATTCTTCAGCATAATATCTACCAGGTGAAGAGCTCACGGAAAACACAGCAAACAAGTCTTTGTTCTGCATTGATTTTGTATTCCAAACAACAATAACATTATTTGCATATTTTTCATGATATTATGTAAATATTGCATAAATAATGAAATGAACATCTTTGTGTGAGTATAATGGGGGAAATGGTCCATGAGGTTATTGGCCTTTTGTGCACACCTATTTAAGCCTATTTTTGTTTTGCTGATTTTTAAAAATACAGACTAATAGTAGCATAATATTTTTTTCTCATTTGCACCACCATGGCTTTGTTTATTGATACATTCACTTTTTTCTCTCCCTCATAGCTAATTGGGTAGTGGTTATTTCCATTTTAGCATTTCTGGTTTACAAAGAGAAATACTTCTGTGGATTGCACTATTACAAGAAACTTCTCAAGCGGAGGACACATGTTCCTAATAATGTATCCCACATATCTTTGCATTTCATAGGCAAAGTATTTCTCTAGTAGCTGGTGACAGAAACAAAAAGAAACAGTGATATTTTAGATCTCAGTAATAAGAATCCCCTAGAAGATCTGTTTGGCTTGATTTTAGCCAAGAACCTAGGACCAAGTCATATCAAATCAATTATTTAAATTAAAAGAAAAACTTGTTGTAATTGAATTTCTCCATTTCCAAATGGATTGTTTAGAAGTGGAATTATGAGCAAGCAAAACTTTAAGAGCTCAAAATAAACTTAAGTTATGGGAGGATGGGTAATTTCATTCCCAGAATTTTAAATAAACAAAGTATCGTTTTTAACATATCTGTCAAGTTAGTAGTCACACATTTGAAGTGAAAAATAGCAATTTCATATAATGGAGAGGAGGAAAGTGTATGTATCCATAGATTCAGCTAAATAGCATGCTATTCTGTTTTTCAAATGTGCAAATTCAGCTCATGGAAATAATTTTTTTTTTCTAAAAATCAGTAAGATTTAGCAAAGCTAGCTGTTTGAGACTGTTTGTTTGTTTGTTTGTTTGTTTGTTTGTTTGTTTGTTTGTTTGTTGTGTGATTGACTTCCCAGACAAGATGCAGATACAGTCTGCACTCACGCTCTTGGCCTCAGCTCAGCAAAATGAAGGGAATTACAGGTTCCGCTTGTGAACGTGGGGATCAGTCAGAGCTGTGAAATGGGCACGACTGCTGTTATTGGACAAAGGCAATCGTTCCTTTGAAGAGGGAGAAGTCTAGTTGGATAGAGATTATTAGAGGAGTCCCTGAGGATGGTTCTTGTGATAGATTCTGTTTAATAACAATCTTAGCACAAGAAGTTTCTGCTTAACCTGCTTTTTTATGTCAATGAAATTTCCTCAAGCCACCGTGCTGGGAGGAGCTTCCAATGTGGGGAGGATTTAAACATCCTAAAGAAAACAACTGGCAATCTTGAGAACTGCTGTAAAACAAATGTAATAACGTTTAATAATACCAAGCGCTTGTAACTGAGAACAATAACTTAGGCTATACAACAAAAGCTCTTTGACTGACAGATGATGAACAAGTTTGCATTAAATAGCTGAATATAATTAATGCAAAGTGAAAAAGACAAACTGGGAAAAATGTGCAATGCTAGCAATATCAAAGGAGGTATTTTCTGCAAAGATAAAGAAATATAAATGCTATATGCTGAGGTATTAAGTATACTAGACTGTTGCACTTGATTGTGGATTTCTTTGTTAACAAAAATGCATGTAAATGGATTTAACATCTGGAAATAACCTCTAGAGTGAAACAGGTAATAGAGAGGATGTCTTATGAGGAAAATCTAAAAGCTTATCCTTTTAAGTTTAGAAAAGCAAGGGAGATATGACTACCCTCTCTAAATACAGTGAAGAGTAAATACCAGAGAGGGAAGGTAGTTAGCTGGGACAAAGGAAATTGTCAGTAGAGTGACAGATGGGTCTGAACCAGCCGTGTATGCATTTAGGCTGGAAATCGGATAAAATCCTTCATAGCTATTAGAAATCCTTCCTAACACCAACTTTGTGGTGTAGCCTTCCAATAGGAGCGGTTTTTGAAGCAAGTTTGAGCAGCCTATGGAAGGGATTACTCTATGCTCTTGCCTGCAGCAGCCACTGGACGCTGCTCAGTCGTGCCGGAGCCCTTTCCCTGCGGTCCGAGGAGCATGCGCATAGCAGGAACGCACACTGGGAGAGTCCTGCTTTTAAAGTATCTCCAGACAGCTAAACAGGACACATCAAATACTCATTTGCATGCAGGATGAGTCACAGCTAAATTAGCGCTGCCGGGCTAGACTCTGCTTTCGCCTCGACACCTGCTGCAGATGCATCCGAGTGTCCTCCCCATCCCTCCTCAGGCGGTGCAGCCGCGGCCGTGCTCCGGGTCACCTGAGCAGGTGGTGGCATCGGGCATGAATCGCTGCAGCTGCCCTTGCTGGCCTAGTGTGCCTGGCATGATACAGTTTGCCATGAGAGTTGAAGGAGGAAGGACGTATTTCAATAACCCTCAAGAAAAACCTGGAATGGGGCTGCCAATACTCCCGCAACAGCACAGGACTGCTCTGAAGACACATTTCCCAGGTGATGCTACAGTATTACCTGACTGGCAGCACCTACCGTGTTTGCAATGCACTGGGATAACCAGGTCCTGCTCGGTGGTGGGAGTTCCTAGAGTTAGCATGGTATTAATGAAGAAATCATTATTAATTTGATTGAAATGAAGAAATCCAGAGTTCAAAGGATTTCTAAATTTGTGTAATAACAATTGGCCATTTTGCTGAGCTACAGTTGACTAGTTTCACTAAATTTCACTCTTCTTTCACTTTTGCTCTGATTTTGCCATCGTTGCTCGTGTTGGTGATATTACAGCTCTGATTTAACTACTTTTCTTCATGGAGTGCAAGGGATAGAGTTGGGCTATTTTGTTTATTTTATTTTCCATTAATATATATTACTGGGCTTTAGAGGAGGGAAATTATTCCTGAAGTAGCTTGACAAAATAATGAAAAATGTCCTTGGCCAAGTTTGGAGGAAGAGATCATCAGAAAGGAGCATTCTCTCAGACTTTTTCACTCATGGACATAAGCATGATTTATTTTTCTTTCTGCTTTTAATTTGGGTGGATTTAGTTTAAATTAGAGAAACCGCTTTCACTCCAGTCCTCATCAGGAATCAGCAAGTGACCTAATCCAGCCTTGCCATTGATCACTCTTTTCTCTAGAAAAGGGAAATAGGAAACCAATCAATCAAAACTAACAAATTCAAACTAAAATTTGAGTTGTGCTGCTGTATTATTATTGATTTTTGAGGCATATCTCATTCCCCTTTCTGTGAACTTGACCCCAGTGCTTTTTTCTTGACCTGGCCTATTTTTTCTAAGGGGCAGAGTGTCTTACCCAACTGCTGTTTTCTTTCCTGTCTATGAGTGCAATCCAAATTTCTTTTTCCATTTATTGCTTCATTCATCACACTATCCCCAACACTGAAAATAATGCAAATCATCTGTAGGCCCAGGATTTCACTGAAGTGTTTGGAAACACAATCAATTTCAGTAGGAGTGAGGTAGTTTTCCTTCGATCTCTTTCTCTTCAGTTTATTTTCAAATTCTGCTCTAAAGTGACAGAATTTACCTTTAATTCTTGACCTTTTTTTTTTTATTTCTCCTTTTCTTGGTTCCAAGCAGCTAGGTCACCACATGTGTAGGTGTTTCAATATGTCATGGCTTTAGCAATTTGGATCTCTCCAGCTTAAATAGATCCTTACAGTATTTGGTTCTGGGTGGTTTTGTGCAAGATACTATAGAGATGAATATAAAATATTTGGAAACAACTAGCACCCTAAAGCACACTATCAAGTGTGCTAACCAAGTACTAATTAGACCAAACAGATTATCTGGGAACTTACTGACAGCTCTTTTCACCACTTCCACCTTGTCATCCACGATCCTTTTCAAAATACTCCTTGCTGTGATGTTGCAAGAAGTTAACTGTTCCGAAGCCGGAGCTCTGAGACCTCTCCATAGCTTGCTGGATGGCGTGGCTCATTGCTTCCTTGTCTTCTCCCAAGCATTTCTTTGTACTTCTGTCTTTCTATGCATCTTCCTACATTCAGATCATAAACTCTCAGGTTGTTTGGGATGTGTATTTGCAGAATACTGCCTCTCAACCAGGGCACACAGGAGTGATCCCAAGCTCCTGAGTGAGCCACGTCTGGTTGTACAGCAGCTCCGTAGTCCCTTTTCTTTCCTTCCTCCAAAAGCTCTTCCACGCAATGATGGCAGCACGACATCTAGGCCGTGTGGGCATCAGCAATTTGAGCTTAGGTGCTGGGACTCCGTGCCTACCCATGCCTAGGGATCAGATTAAACGTATCCATAGTATCCATGGTTCATAACTTCTAGCAGTGCTGTGCGGTTTGATGAAAACTGTAACTAAAGCAATGTTTGTGCAGCAACAACATTGGGACCATTATGAAACAGAAAAGGCAATGACAAAATTACCCCCGTAGAATAGCTCTATCAGCAGGCTAAGGAAATAGTTCATAGAGGTGCAATGCTAAGCCCTCACTTAATTAGAAACAGTCCAGAAGATTGTAGTCAATAAGAAATGAAAGCATTGCCTCTACTTGCCAATTAGCAACTTGAGATCATGCATATTTTATGAACTTCTGAAAATGTTGGTAAACATACAGCAGTAAGTATATTAAATGATATGAAATTAGTGATGGTTTCAGCGGCAGATGACTTTGGCTGGCGTGTAATTATCTGTTTACATTGCTATATAAATACATTGCAAGTCCTTTTTAAATATACATCCTTTTATAGGTTTGGCTGTGTCCATTCTCTCATCTGCAATTGTGTTCTTAAGCTTCCTCCTGTGTTTTGATTGAATAACTGTTCAAAAGAAGATGAGTTTCTGATGTAACAAGTTGAGAATGATATCTTTTGCTAGAGATATGTTTTCATGAGAAGAATTCTCCATAGGGTTTTTTTTTTCCATAAAAGTTCATGATAATCCCTACAAAAGTATTTTAAACTAATTATGTTTGCTTTTTTGTTAGATCAGAAATATCTTTTTTCTGCAGTTCTGAATTGAAAGCAATTTGCTTAGATGGCAACATTTCCCTTTGGCTAGAAATTCTGAACTTTTACCAATTCTAATTTATGCAGGGTCTTGTCAGGAGGGGCTTCTAATTCTGTTTGTGATCTAACATAATACTAACAAAGTTAAAAAAAAAGTCTCCTTTACATTCAGCTGTGTTACTTCATTATTCGCAGGAATAGTATTCAATTCTTATTTTCTTCTTTTTTTTTTTTAATATAGCCAATTTCCTGGGAATTGTTGGACTCCTGTAGACATAATCTCTTTCTTCCTTCCCATCTCACTGCTAGATATTCAATGGAAAATAAATATCCCTTTTTTATTTTTTTCCATCTCTTTTATACTTACATTTCTTCTATTCTCTTCCTAGTTTATTTTGTTTCCTGGAATTTAAATGCTGCTGCTGATGTCAGGTTACTATGGTCTACCACTACAAAGGACCACAGACAGCATTAGCATGAGTTTTCCACCAGTGTTGCTTCAATATTGCCTCATCAATTTGCCCAGCTCTTTAGGGATCAGCTTGGATGGCTGAAGGTTTCCACATCAGGATACTTCTTGTCATTTCTGTTGTTACACCACCAAAATACAATTTGTTAATGACTGTGCAGTATAAAACCTATGCAACCAAAACCTCAAAAAGGAGTAAAGATTTTGGCCTGGCAACCCTCAGGCTCATTTTTTCCCACTGAAGGCACACCGCTATGAACCATTCTAACACTGAAAATTATATTCTTCCTCCTTTTCACTCAACTTCCAGCCTTCTCATCAAGTGACATCATCTCCTCCCTACCTCCTCTCCACTCTCAACTTCTATAATTTCTTTATTTGGCTTCCCAAAGAATTCCTCATGCTTCTCATGATTTTGTTTCCTATCTTTGGAGTCCCTGCTGGTTGAAAAATGAACTCTTTACCTTGTCTAATAGGGATCAGCCTGGTGAAATAGCTGATACAAAGTCACCTACCCCTGGGAAAAAAAAAAAAAACTCCTTATACTGGCAAAAAGATAAGAAACTTCATAAATATGTTTGTAAGTGTATGTTTTTATAGTATAAAGTTAGGAATACGCAAAAAGACACACAGATACTTTCACTGAATAATTACTGAGCGCACTACTGTGCAACTGATTTTTTTTCTTTTTTTGCATAGATTCTAGTTTTTTAGCAGCATTTCAAGTGCTGATTAACTGGACCTGCTGTTATGCTCCCATAGACTTCTGCGTGATCTAATTATACAGGAAACACAGCTTCTTACCTATTTTTGACACTAAAAGAAAGCTTGTATACATTAAGGTCAATACCAGAAGAAGAAGAAACCCAAGAAAAAGGTACATCCTAGAGAGTTAAAGAAAATGAAAACAGTAACAATATACTTAAAAGTAATTAAAAAGTAGAAGAAGGATTGTTTTGCTGTTTTAAGGAAAATATAATGAAGAATGAATAATAGAGTCACAGAGTAGAAATAGAAGATGCTGCAAAATGCAGATGTACCCCTCAGATTAAACATCTGATGCAGTCTGATATCCACTGCAGCATCTTGAATAAAGATGCCTCATGTATATTTTTATCATAGTTCCTATGAGATTCTCTAAACTTTACAATGAAAGCCTTCATTTCTTTTTCTTGAATTATTTTCTTGCTAATTTCTTCATGCACAAGAAAGTGTATTTTAGTTGTAGGATAATCACATACATGGTAAAATGAAAAGAACTGCATGAAAATAGCATTCCTTTCTAGGTACTACTTGAAGGACAAAGCTAAAATCCAAAATTGTAAGTTACTCTATTTGTCTTCTGATAGAATTTGTATAAGACTTCAGATTTTGAAAAAGAGCTCAAGGAAGTCAAAGTGCAGTGGAATCTTAGGTTTTAAGAAAAAATGAAATAAAGAATGTTCTGTAGAAAAAAAGACTAGGAAATAATCCATGAAACTCTTGCACGAATAAATGTAACAAGACTGAGCTTCAGATAAACTAACCTGGCCTTTACTGTTAGAACTGTGATGCAGTCAATTACTCATCTATAAAGAATATTAAAAAATGAAAATAAAAAATAAAAAAACAGCTGTAGACATGATGTAAGTATGTGCTGGTTTCATTTTTGAAGATAAGATTTTTGAAGAATAAGTTGAATAAATTTCATTGAAGATTCAGCTACAGCCATGAAAGGTGCTGTACCTGTGAATCTGCTCTGTGATCTTTTACAGTATAGTTACTTATTTTTTAATAAATCTATTTTATGATTATTTAGCTTCAGTCAAATTTTATTTTTACTCTGGGAAAAATTGACAAGAGGACCATTCTTTTTATCTATTTGTTTAATGAGTGAGATAGATTGATAATAAATCTGGAGGAAATCTTATATGCTCATATCAAAATCTTATCATTCTTTGAAATAATTAGAGATCAAATCATATTTCTTTGTGCTCATATTCTTCAGTTCAGATTTTATTCATCCAAAAAAATCCCCCTTTCAACAGTACTTGTTCTGTCTGTGCGGTGGGTTCACTCTCTGTGCATCACAAATATGGTTTCACAGATAAAGCTGACCAAACTTAATTTTAGATCTGAAATTTTCCTGGTTACCGGTTCTTCTTTGCTTCTAGCAAAGCAGCCATACTACTTTGTTCAAAGAAAGATGTTTTTATTAACTATCTATATAATGATTATCATCTTTGTGTTGGAAGTTAAAAAAAATCCTAATAATTAAAATAATAATTAAAATCCATTCAGTGTTGTTGATCTGAGGGAAGGAAAACATTAATTATTTATAAGATGTAATTTGATTAGTCTTGGAAGGAAATTTTTTAGTGAAGTAAATAAGTGGATTGGTTATATATATTTGCTCAGTTTTACCTAAGTATTGCTGCTTCATTCAATTTATTGTTAAATTTGACAGGGAGAGAAATTTTGTAAAGGAACTAAAAGTGTTTAGTGTAGAAACAATTGGATGTAAATGAGACAGAGCTTTGTGTCTGGCCTCCAAATGAATATCGAGGGCTTTTGGAGAAACAGAGGGTAGATGGTGGCAGAAATGATCAAGTCAGATACTTTGACCTGTGTGCTCAGGCCTTCAGCTCGTCTGATGTAATATATACTTACCTATAAATTTGCCTCTCTCAAATCTCAGTGCCATGTTGCAGCTTTTGGCACAGAAGTGATAGGTTGCCTGAGGCTTAAGTGAAAATGTTGTCTAGTTAAGAGTCAAATGGAAAAAGTTTTAATTCACTTTAATGTAATTTCAAAGGTTTTTCTTCTGTTATTCCATTATTTTATTGCTTTAACATGTTTTATCAAGAGGATATTTTAAATTCTGTACAGAACTTCCTTGTAGCTGCTTGTTAAATTAATTGCTGTGTGCATTTCAGAGTGTCAGGACTTTTGCGAAGGAATTCAACATTGAGTAACTACAATGTTTCTGTGTCACTGGGTTGTAGAAGTATCTTAATCAGAATTAAAACTTACTCTTCATAACTATATAACCATCAGTTTCTTCCTAGATTTCTGTGGATTAAGAGACTTAAATCATTAAATGCTTTGACATCCCTTACCTCTTCTTTGTACTAAATACACATAGCTGTGCAGAGCACAGAATAAGTGAAACTAGTGACGTGTTTGTGAATCTTGGATAGGTGAAGGGGACAGGCTACTACTTGCGCGTTGTTGGCGCATTAGCAAGGGCTGTTGCCTTGCTGTGCTATCTCCGTGTTGTAGAAGAGCATGTTGTAAGTCTTGCAAATCCTTATTCATGGAACTGATCACAGGAGGGAAAGATTTTGGAGAGATTCATGTGCATCCAAATCCTGTAAGTTGTTACCAGCTATACTGCCAAACGTTGCACCTAAATTTAGATTTATAAGCAGTCAACGAACAAGATTTTCCATCTTTTTTTTAACTTGCATTTCAGAATTTCATGTTGTAGGAAACATCTTTCCAGAAACAAAGGATTTTATTTTACTCTTGAAATATTGTTGTGTATAGATTTATCTAAGTACAAATTATCATTTTAGATATGGTTGAACTAGTGTGACACTGGTATACTGAAAAAGCTAATGCAGGCATTGAAATGGCTTGGTATATATAGAATAGTTGTTCCATTTTTGTCTGTGCTCCGTGTACCATCCCATCACATTTGAGTACTGAGGTACAAAAAAAATCTTGATTTTTCTTTTCCTTAAGATTGTCCTTTAATGACTATTTCATTTATCTCTGTTTAAAGCTGTTTGTTAACTCACCGACAGTTGCTTTTATCCAGAATCCAAGCCTTCCTAGAACGTTAGTTTTGGCATATGTAGAAAGCAAGGGTGTGTATGCCCTGTATATAATGGCCATTTCTTATGCTTCCATCTGCACAGTAGGTCCAATAGGTTTGCTGTGATCGAAGTGCTGTTCAGTGGAGAGATTCTTTTGATCACGTTTTTATGTATTCCTCCAGATTCCCAAGAGCAAATACCAATCTTTTAATTTTCACAGTGATCCTTTTTATGACTAGCATTATGACTAACATAAATGTTAAAAATTAATTCCCTGTGGTACTCACAGGTTTTTCGTTTCTTACCTCTCATATACAATTGCTAATGAGGAGGTAACATTGCCATGAATATATATAATTTCTTTTCTAACTTTAGAATTTTAATGAACAATGTTATTTGGTCTAGAAAATGCAGTTGCCCCCTTGATTTTGACATTGGCATTATTAAGGTGTTCCAAAGCATATAAAGGTATGTGAATTACTTTCCTTCTAGTAGCACTTGCCTCTAAGGTGCCGCTCTAATAACTGTAATATCTTACTTGATTTGCAGTTGTCAAAGTTTTGTAAAACCAGAACTATATTATTTAGATTAGATGAAATTAGCTGCCATCATGTTCTGTGAGAATCACAGAATCACAGAATGCTCAAGGTTGGAAGGGCCTCTAGGGATCATCTAGTCCAACCCCCCTGCACACACAGGGTCACCTAGAGCACGTGGCACAGGGCTGCGTCCAAGCGCATTTTGAAGATCTCCAGAGAAGGAGACTCCACAACTTCTCTGGGCAGCCTGTTCCAGTGCTCTGGCACCCTCACTGTTAAGAATTTTTTCCTTAAATACTTCTAAAACTAATTTTCTTGGTGCTTTTTGTTGTGTTTTCTCAGTTGTACTCACAGACAGTGGTTACTTACTCCTCTATAGATAATGTCCTTGGGAAATGATGTATATTTGTTGGTCTTGGACTCCAAGAAGGGAATTCCAAGTTATGTTACAAAATGTGACCATTATGAACCATGAAAGTGGTTCATAATATTTTTGGCTTTTAATGGCTTTTAATATTAAAGTCATAGGTTTTTTATATATACATAAATAGTTGCTCATATGATAGATTTTATATTCTAGTTTGTTTCTTAAATAGATGAAATTAGAACATTTAATTTAAACAAGAAGAATATTTATGCATGAAAAATAAAATGGTGATGAAGAATGACTTCTGTGGAATTTGTGCATTATAAGAGCAAGGTAGCACACCAGAGGTGTATGCATTAAAATATATTTGTCTTTAAGTTAAGTTGGCACATTTAGTAATCAGACATGGGAATGGGGAATTGTTTAATGCTTAGAATAAACATGCTTGTGCTTTGTACAGCATTTTAAAAACAACCCAAAAGATGTAATAATGCAGATAATGCAAATTCCTTGTGATAAACATTTTTGGGCAATACCTACTATCTTCGGAGTGTATTTCCAGAAGGAGTTTGGAAGATATCCAGAAGGATATATTTCCAAGTTATCAGCCATAATTTCTCCTACTTCTACTTTGCCTTCTACTTTGGCTGTATATCAGCAATGGCAGAGTGGGAGTTTCTTGTGATGTGTTATAATACAGAATTTTTTGAGATATCTTTTCCTCTCCCTCCTTGCTGGCAAAACCTTGATAACTTGCATTTTTTTCCTTGGTGGAAATAAGGAAAGTGAGAGAGTGAGAAGGAAACAGTTCAAATTAGCGAGTATAATTCTTATGCAGGGTGTGGGAAAGTGGGATTGACGTGCCTTCTTGGCTTGATCTGCAGCAGGGATTTGTCCTTGATGAACGCCTAGCTTTGCGGAGGTGTGCCTTGCTCCTGTTGGACCTGTTCCACTCCGAATATACACTTATATATTCATTAGATCAGAGATAGCATGGCTGGCGATTAAGGCACTCCTTTGAAATGTAAGCCCCTGTGCCGCCTTTTCCAGAAAGACAGTTCCCGTCAGGTTTGGCAGCCTGGATGAGTTCCTCCTCACTGAGCCCTTAGATATTCTCATCTCGTTCTCTCTCTTCCTTGCTTTTAAACACCCTTCCTTACCTCAATTTTCTCTCTCATTTTAGACCACAAATTGCATGCCAGGTCTAAGAAACTATTAAATGAAAGTTGATTGCATCTGATAATGTATGTGAAACATTTTGACTTGCACCAATTTGCATGTTGATGAATTGCACCGCAGAAGTGGCTCTTTCCCCCTTGCATAGAGAGGTGGGTAGGCCGCCTAGCTCAGCTGAACATCTACTGAGCATGTCTGAAGGTGAAATGAATACCACCTATTTTATATAAAACAAATATAACCATGAAAAAAAGATCTTGTACCTTTCTTCATTTTTGCAGATCCATATATTCTGCTGTTAGTCAAGAAGCTTAGGATGATATTCAGTGCCCAGCTTCATAATCCCCCTCAAAGCCACCTTACCAGAGACTTACTCTGCTACAACTCCTTAGCTCTTGAGAGAGTGTTTTGGGCTTTAGGAGGTGGATATGAGGATTAAAAAGTCTTGAAATGGCAATAGTTAATGTTTAGGGCAAAAATAGGGAGAGGAGACTTTGCTTTGGAAGATGCTTAGAAATGATGAGTTAATTTTCACCGCTACTGAAATTGTTTCTGTCTCTCTACTTAGCTGACAGTGTCAAAAAGGAAAGTTAGTTTAGGAAGGCCTACTATGAGAAGTGTACTACTTATTTTTCTGTGACTGTTTTATAAGCCAATTTTCTCACCCATTTGCATCACTGAAGTATTCACACAGTTTCCACTTCCCCTTCTGAAGGGCTATTTCTTCCTGCTTTTATTTTTGCATTGTTAGTTTGCAGTCTGGGGAATGAATGTGGAATGTATTGCAATGGGGTAGAAATAACCTTTTTTTTTTTTATGCTACCAGCAATGGGAATTTCAGGTTTATTTCTGAGATGGGCTACTCTTAAAATCAATCAACAAGAAAAGGCCTTTAGTGACAGGAAACTACTGCTAGAGCTAAGAAAACTAGACCTATTGTGCTAGGAATACAGATAAAAGATTGGATTTTCAGAAGTATTTTCCTGTAGCCTGTATGCATCTTCTGAAGCAGGTCGTGGTTATGTCAGATATCAATATAGAAACAGGTTGATTCTTCTGAAAATTTCACTTGTCAAACTTGCTATTATCCTTGGATAAGTTCCTCTTTGTGAGCAAAATAGGCACCTTAAAGTGTGATCTTCCCAGTGCCTGATATAAAGTGAAAGTGTATTTGGATAGTGACGATTTTCTGAACCTTGCTTTTTTCCTTAAAAAACATGCTCTGGCCAACTTGTAACAATTATAACTGTATATAGTTAACAAATAACTAGATGTATCTGGTTATAATAGATTATATCTTTAATATCTGTCTAGATATATTTGTATGGTTTAATACCATAACATAAATCCCATATAGAATATGAGAATTTAGAGTTCCTTTGAATTTCTAATAAAAATAATACCTAATATAATATCCAGGTTACAGAAAAGTAGAATAGTAGCCTAGGTGTGTTGCAGTGTTCTGTATATCGACTTACACATGGAAAAAGTCCACCCAGAACACTATCAAACCAGACTTTCTATAGGCATCGATATGAATAAAGGAACAATGAGTCTTATATTACCTTATTTCTAAAAAAGCAGCAAAACACTGTCTAGGGGATGTTTCTAACCAAGTTTGGCAGGTGGCTAAGGATTCCTCTTCACTCCTGCTCCCAGAAAGACACTTGTTATTTTAATATTTATAATGTAAAGACATAGGTACTGTGTATATCTGATGTGACAAAATTAATTCGCTCAGTTTAAAAGAACTTTTTCGAAGTTATTCAAGGTACAGTTTTAACCATGATTTTCATTTGAAATTCATAGAGAGCATATCAAGAAATCCTCTTTACTTTCTTAAGAATGTACAAGTGTAGCTCTTGGAAAAGGCAAGTTTTGTAGGGACATGTCCATGCAAAACTTTTAAATGTCATGTAATTCTTAAGATAAATTTGAGGAAGTTTTCTATAACTGACTGCTAGACAGGCAGTAGGTTTTGAAAGCTTGCTTAATATTAATGAAACTGGAGTTTTATAGAATGAGAGAATAATTCTCTTTGGTGGGTTGGCTGTGGAGGTCATCTAGCAAAAACTCCCACTCAAAGCAAGGCTAGCTTTGAAGTTAGATCAGATCGCTCAGAGTCATCCCAGTCAGGTTCAGTAAGAATAATAATAAAAAAGGACACTGACTTGGCCTAATGTCCTAATAAAGTAGAGTCCGCACAAAGGTGGGAAAAAAAAAAACAAGTTTTAGATATGTGTCTATAAAAACCAGAGAATAATTAATTTCACTTTATGTTATTTATCATTCTTTGTTTCACTAAAATCTATAGTTTAAGATCATGATACCTGACCTGAAAGAAAAGTCTTAAGTATTATTCAAAAGAAAACAAATAATAAAAAAATGCTTTGTAAATTGCATTAATTTGTATTAAAAGATGGGATTATGCCAAGGGGCTCAGGCTGTGCTGAGCCACTAGAATAAGACAAAGATGGCAAGGTAAACTGTACAGTATCAAAAATAGCTCGGTTATTTGCCCTTAGGATTTATGCTTGAATTTGAAACCCTTAAGGGCCTTTTAGTTCATTAATGGTTTAGCTTCTTCTTCTAAATTGTCTACCCCAAAGATCATCATTTTGAATGAGGAGGAAATTAAGAGTTATACTCGTTCATTTCCCTTGCCTTTGATGCTGAGTTGAATAAAACTTGGAGAGAAAAGATTATCAAAATTTTACAAGGCATGTAAACATCACAGAATTTTAATCTAAATGATTAATCATATATATCTTTCAGTATCTTTAGACCATAATATGTTTTAAATACGCTAAAATAATTAAATCATAAAATGGGAACAAATCCTATATATTCACTTCATATCTGATGATTTGAGATTCTAATGGAAAAGAACAATATCGTAGACAATAACTTAGGACTTGAGCTCATTATAGTACCTTTAATACTCAGAGACTCAAATTTCTTTATTGTTTTACAGAGCAGTGCTATAGCATAGACCATGCAGCAAAACACCTTTATGCATTCAGCAATATTCCACAGAGTTACAAACCAGTTTGACCAAGGAAAGTGTTGGGTTTGCTCATTGTCTCAAGACACTCAGTGGGGTTTTCAGCTTCTCTTTGTATAGGATTGAATTATTTATTTTTGTTCCCTGTGTCCTTGTACGTACAGGAGTTTGCTATCTAACACTATGATATAGTTAAAAGATTTAAAATTTGTTAATTTTCTCATTTTTTACAGGTATTTCATTGTGAAAGATCCAATAGTAATCATATCAAATTTTTAAAAGTAGCCTGTCTCTCAAATAAGCTTTGCTCTGCCTCCAGTTCTCGCTAGTGTTTTGTTCTTACTTTTATTCTCCTACGTGCTCCTCCCCACTGCGTTATGACATATGTCCATAAACTCCATCACCTGGTGTCTGTTTTGCTTGCACAGAGGCACAGAATGGTTGAGGTTGGAAGGGACCTTTAGAGATCCTTGATCTTTAACTAACTACACGAGGATAACTTTTGCCTAACTTTCGTTGCCTAACTTCCCTTTATGAGGCAGAATTGGCAAGATCATGATGTTCCAGTGAGAGCAGGCCCATGAGGACAGCGGTGGGTAGTAAGATGAGAAGTATGTCGAAGAAAAACCCTTGTGTGGTGCTGCTCAGAGCAGTTAATGTGCACCTAGCAGAGATGTCAGAGGAGGGAAGGTGCTGGTCCCCTCATCAGTGGTGATCTTAAAAAGCAGTACCCACTGAGCTTCACAGCTAAAAAGAAGAATTAATGATTCCCTTCTGTTCGTTACTTTGGCATTTTGAGATAAAATGAATACATAAAAAACTTTATAGGAAATGTAAAACTGTTAGATCTCGAAAACCAATCCTGAAGAGAGTCGGCTTCCGTACATTTGCATCAATCTATCTGCTGCACACACCAAAATGTGACAGAGCATTTCTTCAAGAGATGGCAGTATTTTGGAACTGGTTCGATTTATTTGCTGTTTTACAGTCTCATAGATGTCACATGTATTATGGAAAAATAAATGCCTCGGATCTTTTTTAAAACTCTCCTTCCTGAATGATGTACTTCATCTAAACAGAGCTGTGAGAACACAGTCTCTCTACGGAGAGCAAGTGAGAGGAAGCGTATGAAGCAGTTGTAGTCTAGTGCATTGTGGTTTTGTAATAAATGTGCTGAACCTGATAAGGGGCTTGAAAACAACAAATGGCATCAGAAATGAAAATCTGCACCATATGGAGCATAATATAGCTGCAGAGTCTCAAGACTCTGGCTCTGGGGAGCATTCCAACATATGTGGGAGAAGTGAGAATTTCAAGAATTATGTTACTTTTGAGTGGATCTGAAAGTACAAAAGAGTTCAACATCATACTGATAAATATGCAAATGTCTTTGTTCTCCAAATGAAACAGAAAGGTGGTTTTGATGTTTAGACTTTTGAAACATGAGCTTTGGATTAAAAAAAAAAAGTAGGAAAAAAAAATGGCATAAGATGGAGTGTACAAATACCTGAAAACACCACTGAATGATTTGCATCTTTTCTTATCATTCTGGCCAGGCTAAGCAGGATTAAAATGCCCTGGTGTTAGCATGGGAGTTAGCCACTGAATCACTTACTATATGGCAAGGAATAGTTTTGTAATTTCATGTGTTTCTGTCTTTCTTCAGAATCCAAAAACAATGCTAATACAAATTTCAGATTCTGAAAGAAGCGCAAAGTGGAATCTAGTGGGGACTTAAAGATATTAGAGTCTTGAATAGGAAAGTTTTATGCTTATTTTTTAAATCAAAAACCAAGGTTAGTTCAGAGTGCTTGGCACATTATAAAATCACCTGTTCATTTCAGTGGGATGAAACATTAACTTGGCTTTGTGCTGTTGACCTGGACATTGCTGAGCGATGGGTAAAACACACCTGCTCTTGAGCAACACACGGCTGAGTGATGGATAGAAAAATCCCATATCGCTGCCCTGTCAGATGGTGAAAGACAGCTTGTATTTTTTTAAGTGAGAACTACTTTGTGGAGAAAAATATTGTTGAACAAACTCCGTGGAAGTATTTAACATATCCTGATCTTCCTGGGAATCTCAGATGATCATGATCTTCTTGGACTTGACATATCTAGTGGTATTCACTCCATATAAGCGTCTTAGCTGCCAAACTAAGTAAGCTTATCGGCTTTAGTACAGAGAATGAAAGAGCCTCTGAAAGACTTTCAGAACAGCAGCCAATTTTTGTCTGCTTCTATTTCATCAATTAAGGTCAGCACTTAAAACCACTTCTCTCATTTGTAGCTATGTTATTTGATTAACTTTCCTCCCCCACACTCCTGAGTGGCTTTTTTTGCCCTTGTCTCTTGCCATAAAAAATGTCCCCAACACTTCTCTAAACTCGCCTCGTTCTCAGCTTTCACTTTCTCATGCTGTTGGGTACTTCTGGAGGAAAATTAATACCATAAAACAGTAAGGTTTATGGTAGTAAGGTTTTTTTGTTGGTGGTGGTGGTGTTTTTTGTTTGTTTGTTTGTTTGTTTTTGGTTTTAAAAAAGTAGATGTTGATTTTTTTAACTTGACCCAGAAATAACCTGATGGAAGAATGCTAAGATGAACCAAATCTGTGAGCAGTCTTAGCTGGCACTTGAGTACTCCTATTTTTTTTTTTTAAAAAAAAGGCTTTGTTATTAAAATGGGACCTTGTGAGAGACAGATCTTGGAGTGAACAATAAATTTGATTGAGTGTGCTAGCCAAAGTTTTTGTATACCTGTAGAAAATAAGTATTAGTTTCATTTTTCTTTTTATTTTCAATAAGAAATGTTCCAAGTATGATTTCATTTGCACAGATACATAAAGATTAAAAATAATTATTAAAATGTATGGAAAAGGTCAAATTTTGAATTATGTCTCTGAATATGCTTCATCTGGAAGTAATGTCTGTGTTCTTCTACTGTCTGAAATAACCTTAACAGTAGATTGTGAATACACATTTACTTATACCCAAAAGTGCTGTTTTATAAGACTTAAACGAAATCAATCAAACCTTGCCCATTTTAACAAAAATAGCATAATTCCCAAACATACTTCACTACTAGAAAAGAGCACAATACTTACTCATGGTGACAAAGTGCCCTGAATGAATTTTTAGAGTAAACTGAGGTGAAAAGCTTTATGGGATTTTGATGTGTGCGTGGCAAATTCTGAAATTCTGTGAAGTCTATACAAAGTCAATACTAGCTACAGAGGATAAAAGTGTCAGTGTGTTTTGAAAAATCACGTAAACAAGAGAAAGCCAGCGTTGGTTGGATTCAGAAAAGGCACGTTATGACTGAATCTACAAAGCTTCGGTGCTGATAAAGATCTGAAGGAGTAATTCCCATGGTAGATTTCAACAGACTTAACTTTTTAAGCAGGATCAAGCAACAAAGTTGATAGGGTCTTTTAAAGCTGTAATAAAGGAAGATAGACAAAAATTATGGCATGTATTAAGGAATGAGTCAGCTATCATTTTGTGAGGTTTTTCTTGACTAAACTTGCTCTGACAAAAACTGCAAATTTAGGCAGCAATTCAAGCCATCATACAATTCAATTGAGATAATTCAAGCCATCTGTAAAATAGTGAGAGAGAAAAACATTTCGTGTTTTTTTTTCCTGTAAAAACATGATGTAGGTAGGAAAACCACAGGAGGCAAAACAAATAAAACAAGCATGTTGAGATAAAATTAGTAATGTTTTAGATAAACTATTCAGAATAAGCATCTAGGCAGTGTTTTCCCTTTCTGGTTTTTGCAATGCATAACATTCTGTTTTCGCTAACATTTCGTTTGTGAAATCACAGAAATTTTTGAAGTACAGAACAATTATTGCAAGATTATAAATCACAGAGTTATTTATTATTGAATTATCCCCTACGGTCCTATGACCTTTGTTCAAAAGTTTATGACACTTTGAAGATGTTCAAAGAAACAGCAACAAGTGCAACGCCCACCAAAGACAGAAAGTGTCAAGAATTTTGATTCTCTTTTATGTGATCTCACAAATTGACTTGGATTCTTCATCCACAAATGTTTATATTGTGACTGCTCTTAACTGTCTCTGTATGTCTTCTTTATGGATAAGTGAAGTTCCTTAGTACCTAGAGGAAGAGTCATCAAACATTTCCGTCATACTGTCTTTGAATTTAGGCTTATTCTCAAGGAGAAAAAAAAGTCTCCGATGGAAACTTGTAATTTTTTTCTTGGACATGGTAGGCTTAAGTCATGTCTTTAAGTACAGATTAGGGCTTGACCTCCTGGAAGACAGCTCTGTGGAGAGGGATCTGGGAGTCCTGGCTGACAAGTTAACCATGCGGCAGCAATGTGCCCTTGTGGCCAAGAAGGCCAATGGGATCCTGGCTGCATCAGCAGGAGCGTTGCCAGCAGGGCGAGGGAGGGGATCCTGCCCCTCTGCTCAGCTCTGGTGAGGCCGCACCTGGAGTATTGGGTGCAGTTCTGGGCTCCCCAGGACAAGAGGG
>NW_010580593.1:0-43093 GCF_000705375.1 Tinamus guttatus | reverse complement strand
AGAGGTTGTGGAGTCTCCTTCTCTGCAGATCTTCCAAACCCACCTGGATGCCACCCTGTGCCATGTGCTCTAGGTGTCCCTGCTGGAGCAGGGGGGTTGGACTAGATGATCTCTAGAGGTCCCTTCCAACCTCAACCATCCTGTGATTCTGTAATTCTGTGATGTCTTACCTGTACAGTTCACTCCTCATGTTAGTGCTCTGTTAACACTGACATATACCTTAACTGTTGAGCCAAATGGTTCCCTTAAACCAGTAAGTGAGAAATACTGATACATAAGTCAGTTTAGTAAAAGAGGCTGTGACAATAGGTTGTCACCTGAAATAACTTCCGCAATAGGAAACATTCTGTGAAATATGGATCCTCACTGTATATTGGACTTTTTGCTGGCTAACAGACTCAGTGACGAATGTTTCCTAGTGTGTTATCATGACAAGGAGATGTTGCAGCTAGTACTTCCTTAAATTCCTTAAATTACTAAGGTAACTTAAAGAGAGTCTGTGACGCTCATGTCTCAAATATTGAGCCCTGTCACTTTACTGATTAGAATGGAGAAAAAAATAAATTAAAAAACACAATTTCCATATGACGGTACATGTCTATTTACTCTGGTATGATACAAATGAATTGGCCCTTGTGCAGGAGAGAATTTGGTCTGCTCTTGATGTGCATTTCTGATCAGCTTTCCACTTCTTGTGTTTATTCTTCTGCAATTTTGCAGAAGACTGAATGACTTTGGACTCTTCCTAATCAAGCCCTGCCTTTAAGGCAACTCTCAAGCAGAAACAGAACAAAATGAAACACAATAAGGAGGAAATCATCTGTAGAAGCAGATGGAGAACTGTCATCCACAGCGAGCTGTACTGTCAAGGGAAAATAGCTTCAGAAGTTCTCGCTGTTGATTAACTCTACTTCCACAAGAAGTCGGTGTTGGGCACTTTTGAGCTGTGACAATATACTGCAACCTGTCAAAATGCAACCTGCTTATAATGGTGTATAAAAGGAAGGAAACTCAAGAGGAAAGGCTATGTAAGAAGAAGGATGGGTCTCCAGGTCTTCTCCAGGGTACTTAAAGCCATTGCCTTCTGGGAATTGTGGCTTTATTTCTGTGATCTTTATGTTGGTAGTATAACAAGTCTGGAGGGAAAAGACTCAAAGTGGTCAGAACTTGCAAGTTTTATTCTCTTTCCTTGGTGTGAGAATCGTCTATTATTCTATTCTGACCCTAAGTGTTACATTTTAGTGTTCACAGAAGGTAGAACACAAGTCATCTAAAATGATATTGTCCGTTTGTCAAAGGTGAGGCTGTCTGCTCCTCTAGGAGCAGGAGAATTACAGATAGACCCCCTCCATTCTCAGACTGAGCATTAAAAGGCTCAGGTGATCCTTGTGGAGGTGCCTTAAAAAGTCATAAAAGAGGCAGGCTTCTGCAGTAAAGCATAAGAGGACCATAAGACTGACCTTCCATTTCAGTTGAGAACAAGGAGGAGGACTTTGAGAACAGCCTGATAGAAATTATCCTTGGTTTCCTTGTTGCACCTGAATTTCCGTGGTCGAAAAGTAAAACTTGAGCATGATGGTAAATTCCCTGAGAATCTTGAGAGACGCAACATGGAATACACGGAGGCAACACTAATTATTTCTAGGCCAAATTAGGTGTGCTATACCGTGCTACTCCCTTTGTCAGGTTTTGTCTGTGTTTGAAGCCTTGCAATAAAAGGCAAGGAAACTAGTAAGTAATTAAACTACAAATTAAAATATATGTGTATATTCAGGCATCTATAGCTGAGTAATTTTATACAAGTCTTCCCAGTATAATCAGAAATTAATTATATGAGATTTTTGCAGCAGTAGTAATTGAGAACGTGGACAGAGGGATAGTTAACAGCAGCAGTATTTAGGTCAGGACAGAACTGAGCTGATATAAATTGCACATAAAAATGATTTGGGTCTGGACCCCTTACATATTTGGCAATACAAATAATGGTGTTTGAAAAATACCATTAAAGTCTGTGGGTTTGTTCAAGAATTTTTCAGAGTTTTGGATCTTTAGGTTTTTTGGCCTTTTTTTTTTTTTTTTGACTGGGATTTTGGGATTTTGGCTTAACCGCTTCTACCAAAGAAAAGAAACAGATTAGCAGATTCAGGTTTAAAAACGAATCTCAATTAAATAATGTCTATGGATATCTCCTAGGAGGAAGGCATCTGCTGCTTTACACCTCTTCTCTTCTGTATCAGCTGTTATTAGGTCTTATTAAACATATATCTGCATCGTCACCAGGTCTCTGAGCTCATTGCTAACTTGCTTTGTAAGCATCCTAGAGGAGCAAGGCTTCGAAAAAATTAACTTGACAGGTATTTATGAGGAACCCCTCCCAAATGTGAGAGTCAGCATGAGGAAAACTATGAATACACGACTTCAGAAAATCCAGTGAGTGAGTGATGCCTCAGCTGCTGTGGCGGCCCGAACAAAGGCATACCTTTTAATGGGTAAACAAAATGACTGGGAGAGAGGGACATGCCAAGAAAACCTTGGAAGGTGTAGATGATTAACCCGATTTTATGGGATGGGGGTGAGGGTGGGAAGCTAACCTTTGCAGAGTCAGGAAACAGAGTGTTAGTAGACAGGAATTAATTGGAACTTATAACCAGAATGAATTTTTAATATAACGGCGCAGTCATGAACCTCCATGGTAAAAATGAGGAGGCAAAGCATGAGGGAAATGACAGAACTCTCTATATCAGCATAGCTGCTCAGAACTGAATACAAAGGTTTCTAAGTACAGTTTTCCTATTACACTATATCTCACCCCATGTCTGTTAAGAGGCTAGTTTCCCATGTGTGATGGAGCCATGTTTTGAGCCATGTTAACCATGACCTGAAGTGACCACATGTAAAGAGAAAAGATTTTTTTCTATATAAATGATGCAGACATTTCAAGAACCACAAGGAAACTAAAATGTGGAATTGCACTTAAATTTTGCAGCTAACTTTCTGGTGTAAGAAAGCCTTGCAGGGATATACCTAACTGCTGAGCAAGCTCCTGCGTGACAGCTTGTATATCCTGTTGATCAAGTCCAGGACTGCAGCCAGAATAATTGCTTGCAATTTTGGGGATACAAAAGTGCCTGTAAGGAGGGCTGGCCTGCTCTTTTAAAAGGTTATTCCTAAGGGGCAGAATCGGAATGGTCTTGAAGTTCTAGCAGATGCACATTTATGGATAAATGTCAAGGACTAGCACTGATTCTCCTGCAGTTTTGCCGCATCACTGCTTACTGTGGGCATTGCTGTATTTTTCACTCTAAAACGTTAATGGAAAAGAGTACAGTAGGAGGACGAGTGCACTGAAGATGTGAAACCTTCTCAAAAATTATTTCCTGTGAGGAATTTGAATGAACGTTACGTGAATAATTGTACCAGCTAAGCACATCCCACAAAACAGGAAAGCTTTTATAGTTTTTAAAGCTCTTCATGCAAGCTCTTTTATTATATCTGTTTGTGTTGCCCTTCCTAACTCAAAGTTGCATCCAGATACCACCTTGCCATCTTGCTCTTCCTTTGTCCCCATCAGGAATCATAGGTTAATGCATATTAAAAAAAAAAAATCTTTTTGGATTTAAGAAAAAAAATAAGAATTTCCTTATTTCTGTCTAGTTCTTTTTTTCTTAAAGTATTGATTATTCTAATAAACTTTTTAAAAAACTTGCTCATGTTTTTAACGATGTTCTAAGGCTCTTACTCCAAGATTACTGATATGTGTATAGGCATGCATTACACCATTCTTAATGTCATATATAATAGGTGACCATCTGGGTGACCCTGCTTGAGGGTTAGACTAGATGATCTCTAGAGGTCCCTTCCAACCTCAACTGTTCTGTGATTTGATCATTCTGTAATACTGTGCCATATAGGAAAACTTACGGGAAAGTACTCTTGAAGTATTTTTAGCGTGCAAGTTAGTGTTGACTGAGCCATATAATTAGTCAGGTTTTAAAATATTGGGAAAATAAGCTGAGCCTGAGATGATTCTAAAGATGAAAGGGAGATTAAATCATAAATTTATAATGCTAGCCTGAAGAAGTGTATTAACTCTACAGAAAAATATATACAGAGTGTTTCAGTGTTAAAATGTTTTTCATATTACAACTCATCTAGAAGTATTAAGATTGTGTAGTCGTAAATCCTTCTCCTTGGATTATATATTAGTCCCCTCTTTTAAATTTATACACAATTATATGCTGATAGCAGAGCCACAGATTGCTTGGACATCTCTACAGTAGTGAGAACTGCATCATTTGTGAATGTAGAATCTTGATAACAGCATTTGAAATTAGACATATTGCATACAGGCAACATGCAGGCTCCCCCACACAAAATGCATCACATGCCTGACATATCAATTCAAATAAAGGTTAAAAAGTAATCAAAAGTTCTCAAAGAGATTTGCTAAAATAAAAAGAGATGCTGCCTTTTTTTTTTTTAGCAATTTTCTCTCTATGATTGAAGCAGATACTTGTCTACAGCTGACAGTGCAATAAGCTGAAATGTTGAATAACGGAAAAGAAAATATTGCAGTGAACCTAATTCATCCACAGCAATGGACATATTCTTCACTCAACAGCAATAGCTTTATACTGAAGTGATAAGGCTCAATATGTAATTTCAAAATATTTTGTAATGAGAGAAACTAAAAGAATACAGTATTGCATTAATTTTATTATTGTTTTCAAAAGCTTTAGTAACTAATATATATTTCCAAAAATAGGTAAGAACTGCTGGTTAGAATTATGTGTGAGGAATGGCAACTGAATTTACCATTTTATTTATATATATAAATGGAAAGGCAGTCTCTGTCATAGCGTTGTCACAAGTAGTATTAATAATAAATAAGATTATTGAATAGACCCCCCTATAATGAATCTTCCAAACAATTAATTCTAACAAAGAAGTAAGGTAGAAGAAAACTTGCATGCAATGATCATTTAATTAATAATGCTCACTTTTCGACAGATAAGTAAGTGGTATGCTGAAATTCTTCAGAGTTATTCACTGCTTTTTGTTTATAAATTAGTTTTTTTTTTCTATGCTTTTAGAAGCTCTGAAGTGGTTTTAGCCTCTAGGTCTCATTGACTTGAATAAATTCATGTTGCAGTTCATATGGCTAATTTATGCAACGCTTTGAAAACAATTAAATTTAGGTCAAATCCTATTTCTATAGGAGCATCCATTAACTCCGCCATTAACTCTGGGAGTTCTTTGTGTTTGCAGCCTGTGTTCTTTTAGCTGACAGCATTTTTTCTGGCTGAGTCGCACACCTGCAAGTATGGTGTTGCCAAATAAAATGCTTTCCTGGACAGGCAAGGGTACTTTGCTCCCGAACGTCTGCTGAAGTCTGGAGAAATCTAGCATCTGGTGACACATTTTCTATTGATTCTTTTTTTTTTCAGGGGAATTCTGGCCTGGGGTTCAGTATTGCTGGAGGAACAGATAACCCACACATTGGGGATGATCCTGGGATTTTTATTACTAAGATTATACCTGGAGGAGCTGCAGCAGAGGATGGAAGACTCAGGTAAAGACTAACTTATTATGTATGCTTGGAAATGAAAAGTGCCTTTATTTAAACTTCTTTGTACCTGCATGTGAACTGAGTCTTTCACACGGAGGGCGAAAGTAAATGACAGGACATCTCCTTTCTGCTGAAGTAGGAGAATGGATTTAAGTAGGTGAAAGCAATTAAGTTAGAGTTAGTTAAGCAATCAAACACGGTGCCTCTATGAAGAGGCAATCGCTGGCCACCTCCATCTTTCTACCAGCCATTTCATTTAGTGCAAGAGGCAAGATGGGGACCTAATGATGAAATAGGTACAGCAGCATGAATGTCTTCTGTGCTCAATCATTGTAGGTTCATGGCTAAGAGACTGTGCCTGGAGCTACACAGGGCTACCTAGACTGTCCAGCTTACAGAGCTATCCCTAAATAAGCACAGCTCGTCATGTCCCCAGGTTTTGTAGACCCTCCTGCTTGGTTTGGACAGCAGGAGCAAGGTGTGCTCTCTGCCCTTTCCAGCTGGCTTCTTTCCCTCAGTGAACATTTGACTGCTGTGCTCTATATCTTGAGAATGGTCTTGAAAATTGCTGTAGCTCAGAGTATCACTCATAAGCTGTAATTCTCGAGTACCTGATAACATATCTCACGCAAGAAGTAACAGGGCTTCCCTTTGGAAGGGGACTAAATTCAGGAAGGTTTCTGTCTACCATGGAAACTGCCACCCATCTGTCTGTTGTAAAGACTTCTGATCCTCACAAAAAATAAAATAAATAAAGTAAAATAAAAAAGGCTCAGAAAACTTGAGCTAAAATTCTGAAGCTTTCATGATCTCAGCACTGGAATTTGAGCTCTTTGCCAAATACAGATGGTCTAAAAATCATGAAATGTGACCAGATGGTAACAGGAATATTTTTGGCAAAACTTTGTCCCTTAACTCAAAGTTAAAACTATGGGGATTTTGCCAATTTTGGGAGCATGTTTAGGATATTTCTTATATTCATTTAGCGATTGAGGAGGATTTTTTTTTTTTTTTGGAAATGACTGTCCTTTTAACTGTGGTTGTGAAGAAGAGTAATGGTAGATGCCAGTGATTGAAAAAAATTTGGTCTAAATGTTATTATAGACAAAGGGAATGGGAATCATCTCATGTACCTTTATGACTAAAATTTGGATATCTACCTCTAAGCTAGTCATCTTAGGGTCCCCTTACAGACAGTGAAGAAAAACAGGCATTTCTAGATCATGATTCATGTAACTGTAAGGTCTAAATTAGGAGAGAAGAATCACATCCTAAAATTTTCCTTTTTGACGTATTTCTGTTACATCATTATAGAACGTTTTTTTTTTTTTTAGTATTTTATAGCAAAGAGGCAGAAATCACCCAAAAGATCTCACTTGCAGTTTCAGTAGTGAAAAAGTCTGTGTACTCCAACCTTGTAAGGTTTAGGATGGCAAAATTTTATTTTATTTCACAATATTTTACCTGTTGAAGATTTCCCTTTCCTTCTTTTCACTGCTAAGAATTCTTCTTTGCTACAGTGCTAGCAACGCAACAGATCCTGTCATGTTTGGGGAACGCCCAGGAACATGTTTATCACTGATCTTTACTGATAGGCTACTGAGGGGAAGAGCTATCCTGGGGCACTCTCCCTGGCTTACATGATAATTAGTTTTACATAACAATGTGTTTATCAACCCAGGCCACTTCTCTACAAACAAAATCTCAACAGCAGGCAGTAATGTCCAATAAGAATGGCTACAACCCAGGTCCCTAGCAGAAGCCCCATTTCAAATTCATTGGGAGTAGGAAATAGGTCTTTACGGACAGGAAAAATATACAGTGTCCATATATTTGGTGTCCATTTTTATCTCAGACTCTGCCTATGGCTACTTTATATTAAATAGTAATGTGGACTGTCAACTGCATTCTAAATCTATGATGTGCTCTTAAATCAGAAAAGGATGTAAAATCACTTTTACTGTATTTTATGTGAAGTACCTTTGATCTAGCTGAGCTAAGTAAAGTGTCTCAAACTAGGATAGTGAAAATGATCTGCAAGAATAGACTTAATGCTGCAAACTCTTGTGAGTCTTGTGTGTGGGCTGACAAATAAAGCAGTGGGTCAACAGGAGCTTCATAAAAGTCCAACAGAAACAAATGTCCTGCACCTGGGATGGAGTAGCCCTCCAAGATAGTTCAGGCTGGGCACTTGCCTAGCTGGAAAGCAGCATTGCACATAGAATCATAGAATCATAGAGTCATTAAAGTTGGAAGAGACCTTTGGAGATCATCTAGTCCAACCCCCCTGTACATGCATGAGAACAGCTTGCACATGAGTCAGCAGCCTCCCTTGCAGCAATGATGGGCAGCACATGGAGGTCTGCATCAGTAGGAACACAGGCAGCAGGGCAGCAAGAAAAGAGATTTCTCCCCTCTATACAGCACTAATAAGTCCATGCCTAGAACAGTGAGTCAATTTTGGGGTTCCCCAGTGCCACAGGGAGATTTACAGAGCGAGGAAAGCCCAGTGGAGGGCATGATTCATGAGGAGATGCTGGTTTGTTCAGCCTGGAGAAAAGATTGTTGGGGGACATCTAACTGCAGTCTCCACAACCTCCTAGGAGAGACAGAGCTCAGCTCTCTTCAGACAAACACTGAGAAAGGACTAGAGGTAACTGGAGGTTTCAACAAGGGAAATTTCAACAGAGAATGAGAGGGAAAAAAAAGGTCTTTTCAATGAGGATACTCAGGTACTGTCACTGGTAGCTCAGAGTTGTGCGATCTCCGTCTCTGGAGTTTTTCAAAGCTTGGCTGATATAACTTGGAAGGGAAGTCTGCTTTGAGCAGAAGGTTGGACTAGGTGACCTCCAGAGGTCTTTTCCAAACTGAATTATTTTCTGATCCTATAGTTCATGCTTCATGCATAAAAACTGTTTGTGAAATTGGAAAAGGTGATTTTTTTGTTTTTTCTTTTTTCTGACTTTTATCTGTTTTGGGTTTGGATCACTTCATGGTCTTTATTCCTACAACAACACTTAAAAAATAGAAAAAATATCAGCTACTTCAGACTGTATCAATTTTTATAACATACATTTTCTTTATTTTATTAAAGAAATAGAACATTTAATTACAGAGCATACAGAAGGTTTCTGTAATGCCTTCCTGACCTTTTAGATATTTAATAACTACTATTTTTGCATAATACTCTCTAGAATAGTGCATCCACTTCTAAAACTAGTGTGGCAAGTGATACACTGCATAATTCTGATTGTAGAGGAGATTTTCACAGAATCACACAGAATCACAGACTGGTTGAGGTTGGAAGGGGCCTCTAGAGATCATCTAGTCTGACCCCTCTGCTCCAGCAGGGATACCTGGACACAATAGGAAGAGACAAAGGGAAGCCAACAATACATACCTATGTAGAGAGAATATCAATATATTTTCAATATCAGTCAATATATTTTGCACTGGTATATCCCTTGGACTAGAGAGTTTGATTACTTGTTTCTTTTGAAGGCATTACATCTCCCCTGCCAAAGCAGAAGCCACATTTGGGCCTTAAAAGCAGGTTGCTGGCTCTGGCAGCGGAGCCCAACATCTGCAGAGGGATGTGGTGGTGCCGCAGCTGAGGGAAACTGCACGTGCAATTCTGCAGAGCGCAGCCGCACACACTGCCGCGGGCCACGAGCTTACAGAACACGGAAAGACCTGGAATCTTTTGCGATGGGCACATATCATAGGGAAAAAATGCCACTTTTCTGTTTTCCTTTGGTAGATAACTTTACGGAATATAAAATTATTAATTTTGGATGTGATTGCTTTTACTAAATGTGAATATAATAATCTTGGGACTGACTGAAAATTAGTTTTTGCTGAATGCTGCATACCATGCTACTTTGAACCTTTGAGTTTCAAGTCAGTGACAGACAGAGAATATAAAGCCTCTAGAAGCAGCAACCATTCCCACTGAGTTGAAGGGCAATTTTCCTTAGCCATTTGATCTTTTAAGACTTTTGATGCTTAAAAAGTTCTGCTTCAATCTTGCAAATGTCAGATGTCCAAATGCTAGCATCTATGGTTTAATAAAAAAGCTCTGAATTTAGAATTGTGGGGTGTTTTTTTTCTATTTGAAAGAAAAAAGAAGTCTAATAATATATGGTTCAGGACCTTTTTGTATTTTATTTGAGTTTTTGTCAAAGCAAACATACACTAGCAGAGGCAGTTAGGTCTGGCCTAGGTAGAGCAAGGAATTCCAATGTACCATCTCAGCTGTTCCATCTATTCACATTTATTGATCATAATTGATATTCTGGCTTTTAACAGCAACATACGTCTAAAAAAATCATTGTACTATGTGAAAATAGAAGTAATCAGCTTATGGAACTAGAAGTGTATGACATAATTTAAAAGATTAATAAAAGAATAATGAAAAGTTGTCTATATATATAGAAATGAGTAAGGACCCCCAAAATATGTTTTTTTCCAACAATCATGACTGATACTGTTTTATGTCAAAATCATCCATTCCATTTATACTTTCTCATCGGCTTATTCCCATGGAGATATTTTTCTCAGAAATCTGTCTACACAAATGACTGGGTCATACGAATTCCTTAGCTATTACAGAATCAGGAAATTATCATCTTTTTTTCCTTTCTTTCTTTTTTTTTAAGGGAAACTTGGAAATTTGACGTTTAAAGGGTTTAGGAGTCTAAAAACCAAATAAAAAGGGTCTTGGATAAAATAGTGATTAAAAACTTATACTTTCAGACTGATCCTGTGGTCCTAGGAATTCTACTTAATCAATTATACAAAAATCATGTTGTTACTGCATATGAGGCTGAATGTAATTTTTTTCGCAGGATTGTGAGACAAATTTGAGGTGCCTTGAGTTTGAATTTTAAGGTTATTCTGGTATGTGGGCCTGTGCTGTACTCAAAAGGAAAGAGGGTTGATGTGAGGGGGTGAGTCAAAGGAAGGAAAGTAGTTGTGCCTAGAGGCACATTGCCCTGGTGAGCTGCCTGGACCTGTAGCTATTCCATTCATTCCTTTTCTCTAGGAATCTTGTTTCTAGTGTCTTCCAATTTCTGAACTTTTTTTTTTTTTTCTGTAGTAGTGTGGAACTTTGTAAGTGGAACCTAAGCATATTTAGACAAGCACAGTTACTGTCAGTCACCTTTGGAGGACTAAGAGCACGTGGATGTCCAGTTATCTAAATTCCATAGTTAAAAACCACTAAGGCAGTGCTGTGCTCGTTTTTTTGGCAAATGTATGCTATATTTTCACTAATATTACTCTAATTAGTGATTGTCAAAAGAGGTTCAGGATTGTGTTATTGCTGCATTTTTATGCGTTCTCTGTTTTTCTAGCATCATCATAATAGTTTAGTCTGAGTTTTTCCTCAGCTCTTAAAGTGATTTGGTGTGGGAAAAGGAACATAATACACATACTGATGGGAGGAGGCAAGAACCAAAATAACTTGCCCCCTCTCACCTAGCAAATCATTGAGAAAGCTTGGAATAGATAAGTGATTTCCCCTATTTCTGTGGCTTGCAGCCTTAAATAAATAACTACCAGGAAAGGTTTTAAACAAATTAGATTTGTGTTCTCTTTACTTATCGGTTAATCCACTGTGATGTGTCAAAGGATTATGAATTTAGCTAGGTATAAGTGGCAAAAGAGGAACTCTGAGGATAAGAAGATCCTTTTTCGTGCATATCTTGTTAACAAAAGCACAAGATAATGCATTTAAAATTCAAGATTGCATTCTATTCAGATTTTTTATTATTATCTCTGTATTTCCCTGAGCATGGAACAGCGAGAAAACATGAGAATGTTACACTGCTCATTCAACTCTTGAAAATTTAAATTAAAAAATCACAATGCTATAACTATTGAGTGCAGATTGCCGGAGAAACTCAGATGAAAGAAGAAATGGAAGAGAGGGAACATAAGCAAGTGGCTGCTTGCAAGTTGGCTGCATAGAGGCTCGTACCTGTTGGTATCTGTTTGCAGCTCTACGCTGCTTACTCAGAGGAAGTGAATTGGGAGAGATAACAGGGAAAAACTAGGGGGAGCTTTTCGGATTAACATCAAAAACTATTCCCAGGAGTGAACATGCCCTTTAAGAAGCTGTCATGTGTCTGTCAACTAGTTTGAAAAACTGCCTGTATTTGACCATGATTATATATCCAAACAGAAGTGTGTCTGCTTTGTGATTCAATGCTTAAATCGTTTGTTAACTTTTGATCTTGAATTAAGTCTATCAAGCACCAGACTTAAGTGCATTGCGATTGCATAAAGCCTGTTCAGGATGTTGTTATAATTACGGTACTGACACAAAACACTGATTCATATCTGCACTGTTTACAGGCCTCTGACAATGCTGTTAGTTCAGTACATAATTTAGTAGTAAGTTAATAAAGAGACATTCACCCCATTAAGCAGAAAATGCTTGCTTTGCAGACAGTCATAAATTAGATCACAAATTATTGACTGCTTACTCGTCCTGGTCTCTGTTAGGACATTTGAGCTTATGAAGTGTGATTCTCTGTGCATCTGTGCATACTGTTTTTGAGCTACTGTGGAATAAAAAATAGTAAAAATATTATAGGAGATCTACAAGAGAAAGGCACATCATAAAATCAAAATCTTTCTTTTTTTTTAATGAAAGGTGGGTGAACATGGCTTTCCATGCAACAAAGTTTAAATTATCACCATGTTCTTTTTTATCAATGGACTATGTTAGCATGTTATTCTCTTTGCTGCCACTTTCACTTTTCTTTCACTAAATTTTTCTTTCCTTCCTATATATAAAGTTTGATCTCTTTATTTTGTGCTGCATATCCCCAGCATGCCTCTGAATTTAATTGCATTTCTGCTTTGCCTACTTTGAAGATAATTTGGCTGGCTGCCAAAATTTGCTTATGCAAAGCAGGAAAGAGAATTTATATTTTGTTTTAACAGCTAAAGTCTCAGATTAGAGTTTAATGGGAAGGAAAAGGTACTTCTCCAGCATCTTGGACTTGCCACTGGCAAATTTCCAAGTCCAGCTTATAGATAATAGAAATGGCTATTTCTGTTTTTTTTTTTTTTTTAAAAAAAGGATCAATTTCTATCCCCTATAGCTTTTTGAGCTCTTCTCCACTGGTAGAGGCTGCTGTGAACACCACTTAAGCAAAGGAACATTTTATTAGAGCTTTAGATACACTGTGATTACAATACATCCAGCTCTCTAGGTATTTGGTGCAATGGTACTGAACTGGTTAACCAGGTCTCTCTCCCAAGTGATCATCTTCTGCCCACCCCACCAGGAATTATAAAAAACACCGCAGCAGAACAGCACCAGGAAGCCAAATCCCAGTGATTATTTCATCAACGCATATGCACTGCTTTGACAGCTTTGCATTTAAACAGCACAGTGATAATTCATCTGGAGTAAAGAGCCTTCTGTGGTTACATACCTCGGAAATCATCAGCTCTCTATGAAGTCTAGCATTAGTCAAGGAAAAAATATTACACATCTGCTGCTACACTTGACAGGTGTAACCCTCTGGGGATCCTCAGGGTTTTCCATTTCCTTTAGACTCCTACCAAATCTGAAAATAAGATTTTAGATGAAATACGATCTGACTTTAAAAAAAAAAAAAGGCTAAGTATCTCTTCATGAACAGAAAAGGCTGAATTCTTAAAACTTTTAGGTAAAAAAATGTTGGGAAGTTGGATGGACTTGTTGCCAAAACAAGCAACACTAGTGTATGGAGATACAGAGTCTGTCATTCCGTGTGCTGGCAAAACTCTCGGCTGCGGTTGGAATAAGCACCCGGACTTGCTTGCAGACTTCAGGCATCGCTCAGCCCCGATCTCGCATTCCCTGCTCCACCTCCGCAGCCCCACGGGCTTGCAGGCTGTGCAAGGACTTGGTATGGATGTGCTGTCCGTGTGCCGCAATCCCGCATGTAGCTCTGAGCCCGTCGGGATGAAAAGCAGGATCATTTTTCCACTTGCCCAATGTCCATACTGCTTCACGCTGCAACCATCTCCACGCTGAACATCTAGCACGTAACGTGGCAGGGCCGACGCTCAGAAGCAGCTGGTTTTTCCTACCGAACGGGAAGGACCCGCTCTCCTTACCATCCTCTCATTTTATCGCTACACCTCTGTCTGGAGCAGCTATCCCCAGTCAAACCGGAGCGGGAGGGAGTGTTTCCTACTTGCCAGTGCAGGAGCCAGGGAGGCAGGATGGCGCTGGGCGCTCGGTCTTGGCTTCGGCAGTGCTTTTCTCCCATGGTGCTTGAAGCCTCCCTGTTGGAAAAGGACTACCAGGATGGCTGCCGTGCCTCAGGCCAGGGGGCTGCCGCACGACCCGGCTCGTCTTTGCCAAGCCCCTCGGCAGCGCTTTTCAAAACACCGGCAGCGCCTCCTGGCTTATCCGTCCCAACTGGTTTTCCTGCACAAACCTGAATTCACACACAGCTATGTCGGCCCGGGTGGATTTTTCCACCTAGACGCTGCTTATGTGCCACAGCCAAAGGCAAGAGAGGGGACAGGGCCCAGGTGGCCAAGGCGGCCAAGCCTCCCTCTTGGCCCAGCCTAGGGCCACCTGCCCCGGCCTTGTGGCAACCTGGTAAGTGGGGGTGGCTCGGCCTCCCTGCCCCGTCGCACACCCACGCGGGCCGGGGAGGACCTGCCGCGCGGGGAGGAGCCTCGCAGCGTCCTGCTGCCTCCACGGGGTTGTTTTCTTTTCTTTCTTTTTGTGCGTGCGTGTGTTTATTCCCCTTCCTTTCCCCCCACGCCTCTCGCAACGCCCCACAGCCTCCTAACCTCCCTTCCCTCCTCCTTCTCACCGCCGCCGGAGACACGGGTGGCACGCGGGGACGTCCTCCCGTGGACACCAGGCTGGCCGGAGCGGAGGGGCCAAGGACCAAGGGGCAGAGCCGGAGCACGGCCGGAGGAATGGGAAGATGTGGTAAGCGCCGAGGGCAGCGGCGGAGCAGGGGCAACACCCATGGGAAAGGCCGCTGGGAAAGGGGGGACGCACATTAAGGAGGAGGAGAGGAGCAGCTCCCATGGGGAAAACCCGGCTCTGCTCCCTGGGTTTGCTCTGCTGCCTCCTGCCGCCCCTCATCTCCCTCCTCCCTCCAGGCACCGGCATGACTTAATTTAACCGTTGCCTTCCTCTCCGGCACCTCCTCTCTCACCTTACCAAAACCCATCAGAAAAGTCATTTCAGCAACAAAAGAACTTGGTTTCACAGGGCCTAGCCATCGCTCGGCATTTGCTCACTTGATGAGGTGGAACTGGTGGCCTGGTTACCCTTGTGCCACTGTGTGGGATACCCTGTCCCCAAACACCGTGTTTTTAGTGGTTACACCTGATTTCCTTGATCTGATAAGTAAAAACCCTTCCTCTTCAGTGGGCGTGAGGTGCCTCAGCCTGTCATGAGCCTTGGGGCTTCACTGCATGTCCTGCCTTTCTGGAGCTGATGGTTATGTGTTTTGTGGGGGACAGGGTTTTATCTTCGCTGGGGCATATTTTTAAGAGAGTAATGTATGAAGTGAGACCTGGCAAGGCATGCAGGAGATGGCCGAAGTGAAGCCTGCCTAGCAAGGGAGGGTGAATTTGCTTTGGGTTACGCCAGCCAAGTGGTGGCCGAAGGCTTGGTGCCGCAGAAAGTCATCTTCGTTGCAAGTGATTTAAAGTGGCTAGGCCTCCAAAGGATAGGCCTTCCTTCAGGATACACGTGATTTAGGGGAAAAGAAGAAAAAAAGAAAAGGAAATTCTCCATCTATATGTATTTAGACTTCACATTTCCAAAAATTTCCTCTTGAGCCGGTCTGTGTGCAAATCAGATGGGTGTTAGCTGCTCCTCCCCCATGAAGCTACACCCTGTGATATGAGCTACCATTAGGTAATGACTATTTCTCCTTCCCGTAGTATAGGCAACAAGGGGAGGGTGTTCTTTGAGCTGTTCAACAAGCTCTTAAGGTCATTTTTTTGCTCCCATCCTCACTCCACACTGGCAGGAGTCTGAGGTGGGCTCATCTGTGGAGCATCCCCAACATCTCCAGATTTGAGGAGACTGATCCAGAATGATCCTTGTTGTAGCAAGACCCCTCTACTCCCTCAGCTCAGCTTGGGGCAGATACACGAGAAAGTTTAACTGTGTTGTTTTTCCTCATGCAACAGCGTAGATAATGATATTTGGAGGTGATGTAGAACTGCAACTGCTTTAGCTCCTGGATGTCGATAGCCATGTTCCAGGAGCACACGATGAGTAAATTTTAAGCAATCCCAAGTCACATGTGTTGAGCAATTCATAGCATTTATAAAACTTCAAATTTTATACAGCTACAAATAACAGTAAAAAGGTCAAGTCATGGTTTACATGCAGTACTATGAAATTTGAGTAAGAAATTCATTCTTACAGCTGAGAATTGACTGAGATTATTTACTTGCCAAGCTTCTTTTTGAAATCAGTAGTTTAACATATTGAAGCTTAGTGCATTAGGCATTTTTTTTATAGTTTTCAATGTATGCAGCAATTTAAGTTATGCAGTTTATTTGATTTGCAATAATTTAGTAAACTTTTTTTAATGCCTGTGAGCATTTGTCAATACAGTACTGCCTGCATTAAAACTTGCTATCTAAAAATTCAGGTCTAAGAAGACTTCAGACCACACTAAAGCTGAGCAAACATCTTTTCTGAGGCAACATTAGCTCCAAATTGCTTTTCATCAGGAAAAGGGTCTCCCAAATCACAGATGGATGTCCTGAACACAGACCAGCATTAATCCTATCTGCACCTGCATTAGCTTCTAGCAGTGCTGCAGTTTCTGCAAAATACTTAAATATTTCATCAAGCCAGAGTGAGGAACAGCGTTTCTAGTTGTATTGAGGATGCTTTCCTGAATAATGAACGATTTCAATTGCAGTTTAAGAGCATTATATTATACAAAGTAGAACAGCTGCACTGATGGAAACAGAGATAGAAAGGTTGCAAAATGTTTTTCTAGGAGGTAATATTGGATAATAAGACAGCAGATAGTAGTTTTGATTTTTGTTTCCCCTGATTGTCTAACCTTATATTTTAATTTAAAGCGTATTAGAATGAAATGATTCCATTTTATTGAGTGGGGTAGTTTATTCAGTGTAAATCAAAGTTATTCAGAGCCATAAATCATCAGTAGCTGGAAGAATATCATGGATAAATATTGTGTTACCTATTTATTTCCCAACTGTTATTGGCTGCATTTGGAAAGAAATACTAGGCTAAGCATTGGTTGATTTGTCTCCTCATACCACTTTTAACATTTGCCTTTCAGTTAGGGACTGTTTTACTCTATGCATTTTAGCTCTTAGCTTCTCCATGAGGTGATAATCCAGGCAGCAGGGTGGCAGGTATCCGTCATGAAAAGGGTTCGAAATCCAGGTAGGCCTCTTCAGCACTTGCTAGGGATGTGGTTAGGGATGTTCAGCTGAATGGATCCAGTGCATCTCACTGTTCTTTTTTTTTTTCCTATACTTACTCCAGTTCCTGAGTAAAATGAGCTAGCTGGGAGATGGGAAGTTTGAGAGCTGCATTAATGTGGCCTTTTATCTGAGGTAGTTGAACCGGGAGACAAATGGAAAGATCGATCTAGCTGGGTTCCCATGCTACCACTCTCAGTGTCTGGGCTATCTTAGGATTTCATTGTGCCAATTTGATATAACCTGAGCTCTCTTTGCATTCAAAGTCTCCTAGATTCCAGATGTTGCCTTGTTGGAAATTTTTAACCAAGAGAGGCACCCAAGTACTCCCAAACAAACACCCAGTGATAAAGAGGTGCATCATAAAAGCATAATGTTGAAATTATGGTGAAAACAAGTGGCTTTTAAGCCACAGCATCTACTCAGTGCAGCAGAAAGGGTTAATTGAAGGAAGGCCCTAGCCTTACCCCAGGAAGTTCTCCGAACTAGGCTAGAATGCAAAAAGGATCCAAAGTATTTTAAACAAGAGATAAATTGCTTTCTGGCTAATTCTGTGACTGGAACGAAGGCTTTTAGCTGAGTTTAATACCTTTAAAAAAAAAAAAAAGTGCTGATGCATCCTGGAAGCTGACTGAATAGAAGCATATTCAGGTTTCTAAATATATTTTCTTATAACAGTCTAGAAGCTGCAGGGTCTTTTCCTTTCTTAATTATATAGTGCAATATGCTGTCTGTTTCTGTCTTGCAATGTCAAAAATAGAAATTAGTGTCATAAAGGAAATGGAGAGAGAGGAGAAGAAACTCTGGATGATAAGAATATCCTGTGTCAATATTTTACTGATATCATTTCCAGCCACTTGCCTGAGTTCCAAATACAGTTGCTATTATGCAAACCCTTTAGTACATTGACATTTCATTAGGATGACTCTGGTATTTGTACATGAGTAACGAAAGCAGTAGCAATGCACAATAAACGTAAATGCCTTATAGACAGTACTGCAGCTGTGCTGGTTCTGGGTCAGGTCTTAGTAAGGATCTGTAAACACACAATCATTTCAGGCAGTTCCAAATGCTGAAATTCAGAAGGATTTTCTGAAATTTCAGTAATAACCTGACAAGTTGGTTTTAGTCTCTATCATGGAAGCTACTAAAGCTTTTAAGTCCTGTAATAGGAAGATGTAAGTCACATTTATGACTTTAAGCACTCCTGTGTGCTAGTGTGAAACGTTGGGCTGGATTAGAGGAGATATTTCTACCTCCTAACTCGTTGCTGGGCTCCTGGGATACGAAGGAGAACTTCCTCTTACTGTCGTCTTGTGCAGCCAACACTGCTGGTACCTTCTGGAGGAAGGTGGTTAGGGATGTTGGACATCCCCCATGCTGGACAGGGGAATCGCAGTCGTGGCTAAAACTTGCATTGACACAGAGAGGGCAAGTGGGATCCACGGTGCAGCAGGCACTTTCTGCTGCACCTTTTGCATCCTGTCGTTTCAAAGGAACCATGCTGGAGTTGGAAAGAGAGATGCCTGTCTTTATCCAAAACCACTGTAAGGATCCAAAGCAGCAAACAGTGAGCTACAGGTCCTGCAGGCTCAGGTCTCCCTCCGCAGCCTCACGTCAACAACTGTTGTACCCAGGAGAACAGACTTGGTTTCCATTACATTATAGTCACATCTAAATATACATTTAAATCAAAAACACTCCTCGTGTTCCAGATGCAGTCGGCTCTAAACGCTCTGGGCCGAGTACACCCTGCTTCTTGACAGGACTTGCTAGCTCAGCCGCCGCAGCCTTCGGGCTCCCCGCAGCTGACAGATGGAAACTGGTTTGCCAGTACAGGTGGAGAAAACTTCCACCTATTTGTATTCCCTTACAAAAATGCAGGGGAAGAGGGTAGTTCTTGTCTTTACACACGTGCAACCCACAAGCTCTGTGAGCAGAGGAATTTTCAGTCTTCATCTTGCACTGCACGGTGACAAGGGTGAACGCAGGCAGGGAAAGGCAGAGAGCTGCTTTTACTTGTTATGTATTATTTATGTTGATGTGCTTAGAAGCTGCAGTGGGAATTAGGCAGTGTTTGAGATGAGTCAGGACGGTACAGAGTCTTCTCTAGAAAGTTTGTTTAGACTGAAAACGGGAGGCAAAGAAAGTGGAAAATGGGTGGGTTTTTAGTCCTCTATTAAAAGACTATGAAAAAACAAGCGACCTGGTGAAGGCTGCACAGGAGCTGCTGGGATAAAAGTGCCAGGCAGGGTCCTAAAACAGAAGATTGTATTATATTGTTCTCTAAGCTATTAAGTTGTAATGGATTAGTCTCACTTGCAAAAGATTTGAGAGAAGGCCATCTCCTTCTCAGTAATGCAATATTTAATTTTTAGTTCTTATTTGCATTCCTCAAGAGTGCAGACTAGTCTGCTGTTATTAGAGGAGTGGGTTTGCCTTGATGCTTCATATATTGCCTTAATGTTAAATGCAGCAAGGTTTTCTGTAATAGATTTGTGTTGTCTGCCTAAAACCCTGTTAAATTCTGGATTTTTTTTCTGCCAAAGCTATACCTTTTATCAAACATAAATAAACCTTTAAGTGTTCTGTGAGATGACTTGTAATTTCATTATAAAATATACGGGTCAAATGAAGTTGGATTGGATAGTACCTTCAAATATAGTTTTGTAAGTGTTTGATACTTTCTAGTTTCTTAAAAGAACAAGAAATGGCAAATGATATCTTTTTTCTTTTTCTGTAAAGGTTGATCCGTTATTTTTAAATTACATATAACAGTAACTTTATACTGCTTTACAGTGTCAGAAAGGAACATGAGTGTAAATGTGAATCTGCTACTGAAATTGGATGATGTGCCTAGTGAAGAGCTGAATAAAGGGGTTAGAGTCTACCAAAGGAAACATAGCCATTTGGTATATGTATATCGTTGCCATTTACATTAAACTCTATAATCTCTAACTGGAATGGCAGATCTGAGGGCTGCTGTGCAGTAAAATTCAGATCCCAGCCTTTATTCTAAATTCATGGTTGAAAATAATAAAAAAATCATTTCTCCTTAGAAAGAAGTACCAAGAATTCCACTCTCCCAACCCCCATATACTGTAAATTCTTTTTATTGTGGGAGGGAAAGGGTGCATAACAGGATAAAAAATAAATGAAAAGAAACATCTCCCTATCTCTGTCCATAACCTGCTGACATGATTCTCCTGGGATCAGGTAATATTATGATTACTTTATTTCTTTAGTACAGGATAATAACTAGTCCTTGTAGCTTATCTCTTTTAATCTTCCTACTGAAAGTGGTGTGTTTGCATGATTTCTAGAAGAAAGCAAGCATCAAGTCTTTGATAGCCCTATCAAAGTTTGAGGAAAAAGATTAGAGAGAGCAGAACCAAGGAAATGGAAGGGAAAGTGAAGTTCTGCATCTTACGGTGTCTACCTGATACCTAAGGAGTTTTGCCCTGATCTTCCCTTGACAACAGTATTTTTATCTTGACCGCGAAGCTCTGATGAAAGAATAAGTCCAGATCAATTTCATTATTTTGGAAAAGATGGTGAGGGAAAAAAAAAAAGATTTACTTGGAAATAATCTGTTAGTGGTCACTGCTCTGCAGGAGAAAGATGATAGAAAACAAGCTTACTGTTTTGAGAAGGAGGGCTACCCTGATAATAACCTGCAGATTAAACTCAAGGTGTCTTCATAATACTTATGAAGTGTGGATAACTCTGGAGTTTTCATTCCTATCATTATTTTACCAGTTCTGCAGGGCACAGATCTGTCCCTTTCTTTCAAGCCAGCGGACCAGGACCTGAGAGTGCCTTATGGTTCAACATTTCAGTGTTGCACCGTCCCCAGGGATCTCCACGTCCGTGCCTGAGCTCTTGGGCCCCATGTAGCTGCACAACATCCATAGTCAGTTGCTCTGGCATTTCCTTAGCTCCTTTATGGATTCACACAAGGGCTAATACTCCTCAGCAGGGCATTTGGCTCTCCAGGACTCTTTGCCCCCATGCTGGACTGATGCTTGCACAATTTCTTTAAATCTGTAAGCTTAGGAGGAGGTAGGCAGGTCTGGAACAAACTACTAAGAAGTCTTTAAAGAACAGTGCTTTAATTAGTTGGTTTAGTGCCATATTTTGCTCTTATTATTGTAGATTTATGTTGCAGCATTGATAGGTGACTAGGAAAGTAGAGCTTGAAACTGCTGGGAACAGTGCTCTGAAGATTTAGATGGAAGAGTATCCCAAGCCCTCTGCCACAGGCCTCTGTCTTGAAATAATAACAGCTATGCAAAATATGGGCCCTGAAAGCCTTCTGCATAGCTTTGAGGAGAAAATCTTATATGCACATATGTATATGCTCTTGAATATTGCACTTCTTTTTTAGTTGCAGGAAACTCAGCTCTTCGCTTGTGAGAGAGAAAATATGGAATCAGAAAGGTGTAGCAGAATATCTAGTGCTGTGTGTGTGCTCATTGTAACAGATTCAATAGGGTAACTATTGGCATCTTGCTGCTTGCACTGGAGAAACTTTGCATTATGTTACTCATATTTATCCTACAATGGTGGCATTAGTTTTTGCATGGTTTATAAAATATGGTTATGTTTTTTGAAGAAGCAGATGAGTCTAAAATGGCAGACTTTAAACACTAAGATGAGAAGTCTGGTATGCTGCAAACATCGTTTTCCAAAGGGCTTTGCATTTTCGATAGATGAATGTATGTGGCTTACTGGTTTTGGCAAGTTAAGTAGGATTTCATGTTCTTTATTGACTCTCTGCAGAAGACACGACTTTTCCCTCAGCAGGAGGCATCACTAGGGCCTCTATAGGAGATTTTGTATATGCAAGACTATATAGTAATGTCGATATTCATCATTGCAAGACATGGAGTATATGAAAACAACGTAAATGCGTTTTACATTTTTTTCCCCTTTAGATCTTCAAAACTATCCATTGGCTAGGATTTGGGGATTTGTTCATTAGGTGTGGTATAGCCGACAGCAGATATGGAAATAATAAGAGTCAAAAATTTGAGAAGAATCAGATACATGATAATATCAATAGAAAGATCAAACAGCACCTTAGATATAATTACTATCTGTCTGAGTAGGAAGTGGTAGCAGGATGCATTCATGATTTATTTAAAAGAGTTATTTAAAGGCAAGCAATTTATATTAGAGCACTTATTAATTTCACTGCCAAACCACACAGTTATACATTTGGAGAATTAATACTTCTGTCAGGGAAGGAAAGCAGCAAATCACATCATTGAATGAAAGCTGGAAATTTTGCAATACATCAGTGCTTATCAGAAAAGACAGTTCAATTTTCTTTCCTTTTCAAAATGGAACCAATTGTCAGCTGAAAGCTGCTATAAGCACTTCCATTCCCTCTGCAAATGTTCCTTCAAAAGGGTGACAAAACAATATGTTTTTGGCTTCAAACAGTTTATTTTTCATAATAAAAACAGCAGCATAACAAAAATCCAAGTTCTCAGAGCTAGGTTATATTATTTTTCTTGCTTCGTTCTCCCTTGTGCCTGGACTCCTGAGCAATGTGCTGTTCAGGTCTTCTCTTGCCGCAGTGGGTTGCTTGCGGACTTGATGTTTTTGCATAGAAGTATTCAGGAGAATATATGAGGGAAGCAGGAATACTTTAGTATCCCTTATTTTCTTCACCAATTGTCCCTTCAGTCAAGTAGAACAACACGCTTGTTTATATATGCTGTTTTCTTCAGTACCCAAAATACTTGCAGGCATCTCGCAGCAAACTTGCCTGCCTAAGAACAGTGTCGTTTCAGTTCCTCTAGTTCTTTGGAACTTGCATTTCGCTACTTCCCAAACACTGGCAAAGATAGGATGGTTCAGCAATTAAGTTGTAAGTAAGTCCCATGCTTTAGAATTTGGTTTTAGTGTTCTTAGACTACAAATTTCCCTTTCAACTCAGACAAATCTATAACATAGGGAGAATACCTCTCTAAACAGGATACTTTGAGGGTGAATAAACTAGTTTATCCTAAGATAATATAGTAGATGCTTTTATAAGGTTTGGAGGGAATTTCGTTAGTAGTTTTTTTAAAAAATAAATGGTATTACCACACAGCAGGTCTCAGCCTACAGTTAGTGATGAAAATATAAGCAGTGATATTTACTCAAATTATTTAGCATGAAATGACCCTTTTAAATTGTCTGCTTTCTGTAGGACAGAATTTTTACTTTGATGATTCAAATTGGTTTAAGGAGGTATTTGAATCATTAGTGCTCTCTCTATACAAAACAAAATCAACTGTTTTCCTTAAGAGCAAGCATAGCAGTAATAGCTTTATCGCATGAAGCATGTATGTTGTAACTTGATTATATTGTTGAGTAAAAGTTTCTGCAATAAAGTCTCTGTAAAGAGACCAAACTGTTTATTATTCATTTATATCATTGTAATGGATACAGCTCCAAATTATGGAGGAGAACAGTGGGTGCAGGTGTTTAGCTAGACTGTAAATCAAATCAGGTGCATCGTTTGGGGGGCATTCATGATTCCTTTTCCCTTGACATCATCACTTATAAGGCACATTGCACTGCATGTGTCTGACAAACTTGGCACTGCAGTGTTTGTTTCACTTTACACAGCTAAGGAAACTCAGTCCAAAATAACAGCTGAAGCATTTCCTATCTGTGGTTTTCTGTCCTTCTTGCAGGGTCAACGACTGCATCTTGCGAGTGAACGAGGTTGATGTGTCAGAAGTCTCCCACAGCAAAGCTGTGGAGGCCCTGAAGGAGGCTGGCTCCATAGTCCGACTGTACGTTCGCCGAAGGAGACCTATTCTGGAGACCGTGGTGGAGATCAAGTTGTTCAAAGGACCTAAAGGTGAATACGAAAATGAAGAAATCCATTTTAAACTTGATCCTTGAGCTCGCTTTTTCCCTTATTAACTGGGTGACGTGACAATAGTGAAATGCAATTTAGGCCGTTGAAAGTTAGAATTCATTGGTTGTATTTTAATTTTTTTTTTCACTTCTAAATTAAAATTTTTCCTTATCACAGTAAAAGTGGCTCATTGCTTCCAAAGCAAATGTAAGATGCAGAAATACTGTGCCCTACATTGGCCGTTTTCAGACAAATATTTTTCTTTACCAAGACTGCAACTTTCATTTAAGATGCTTTTTAAGGTGCTTTTGGATTCTCCTTTTGTTTCACGTGATTTGTGATTATCCTGCTTGTGGTTATCCTTTTATTTTTTCTTTCTCCAAAATTCCTTGGAAGTCTAAGATGAAGCCTTAACTTATCTAAATCTGCTTTATTGCTGTTAGCAGAAACTTCATTATAGGAAGTAAAATAAAAGGCTTTTTGAAAGCATAAGTATAAATTGTGAAATGTACTGCAAGAAGCTGGAAAAAAATGTTCAAGTGAAAATTTAGTCATGGTGAAGATTCCATATTATTGTTAATTTTTAATTGTATTGCTTTACCTTTTTGAACTTATTTTCTTGCGACAGTAATTTTGTTTAACACTAATTTCGAACTGATCTATGAATAACGTCCATTTTTTTCCCAGTGGTTTCCTTTATATCTCTTCTCACATGACTATTCCACTATACTTTTAGGAAGTTTTTGATGCTACTTTTAGCTATATCATGTTTAATTGAAACAGCAATAACATAATCTGCTGTTCTTGGCAAACAGTAATATACTGTAAGATCTGAAGGTAAGCTCCAAGCAGTCTGGATTCTTGTGGTCAATTATAATGTTGAGTTGACTTTCAAATGGAAAAAACATCTATGATGACGCTTTGCATGTGCATGAAATCAGAATGGTGCTGCAGTGACAGAGTTTTAAAAGCTTTGGGGTTAAGTAAGCGTGTGCTAGGACAGTCATTTTGAATAACCCAAGGCTAAAGAGCCTAAAATTGACATATCCTTTCAGGTTGTGATGAAGCAGTAAAAAATAATTCAGTGTGACCAAATCAATTGCCGAATTATGAAAATGGATGTGATAGGCAATAAATTATTAATACGTTTTTTGCAAGATGTTTGTTTTGGTTATATGCTTGGATCTATTTTAGTTATTTATCTATTATCATAAAATAGGGTGAATACTAAAAAGGGACTTTAATGACCTCGTAGAGAAACATTGCACCTTAGTGCTATAAACATCCTTTGGACCTACATTTTTATTAACATGAAGTTTACTACAGTTATATTCTAAAAATATTGACTTTTATTGTTAAAGTGTTTTATTTTATTTTATATTTTGTTGTCAAAGTGAATACCTTTTAAACTTTCAGTTCCATATTACAGAAATAAGTTTGGAAATTTTATTTACAGAAATAAGTTACAGAAACTTGTTTGGTGGAAAAAAGGCTGATGAGCTAGTTCTTTGCAAAAACAGTGTTTTTTCTCTTTGTAGTTTAGGCATTTAGAAAGCATGCTTGCATGTTTTTGATGTTCTACAAATGAAAAAGAAGAATGAAGAAAATGGTATACAGATTGATTGAAAATCTTCATAGCAATACTAATTAGCATGTCTGTAACAGTTTTTCTTTAGATATTGAAGATTCTTCCATGAAAAAAAAATATTATTGAGTCATAGAAACCTTGTGGAAGAAATTGCAAATAAAACCCAAAAATCTTGGCTGCATGTTTCAGTGCCATTTGTATGATACTTATCTGCTTGTATTTCAAGTGTTCAATTTTATGAATTGCTACTTCCTACCATTACCAAAATGTGCAGGTACAACTTTGCTATTTAGAAGCCCAGACAGATATTAGTAGAATTTTTCATTTCTCAGAGTCAAATGAAGATGTTTTAGTGTTCAGAGCAGGACCTGCAATCCATGTTCCTGCATCATTCCTTCCTTTCTTACTCATAAGATTACTCACAAAAGTGAATAAGTGAATAACAAGAAGGTTGTTCAATGCTAAGCTTACTGTAGCAAAAATATCTTTTCAAATGCTTCTTTTCCTGGCTGTGTTAATATATTACTGATTCATTCCTTACTGCACTGGGGATTTGCCACATGAAAGCAAGTTTTGTCTCCCACAGCACCGCCTAAGCTCGGAAATCGCTAGTTTCCCTGCCTATGTGCAGTAGATAATATCTACCAACACTTGAAAGAGATAAGAAATGTGCAAGGTTGTTGATATAAGTATTCTTTTATTTCATCTGAAGTATTCAGGGCAGGGGTTTTTACCAACTATGAGTCAATTAAAAAAAAAAAAAAAAGAAAGAAAAAGAACTACCCTTAATGGCTGTTAGTTTTTCCAGCTAGCAACCATTATTATATAAGACATAGGTTAATTTCACAGATCGGTTTCGAATGCCAGTTGAGTAGCAATGGCAAGAGCGAGGCCATGGCGATGTGCTGCCAAGTGAGGAAGTATCTGAAATGCTTGAGCTCTTCTGAAGGGAGGTCCCAGTGTGATTCCTTCTTCACAAAACCTTCTCCCAACATTTATGTATGATAAAAGACCATATAATTTTACTGCTTGACCTTGGGCAAAGAGGTGAATGGAGACACAAGTAAGTACTGTAACAGGAAATCAAGGTTCTAGCAGAAGTGCAACTATGTAGACGTTTATATTGGTTGGCCACACCTGATTGATTGATAATATTGGCTGATCACACAGCCACAGACTGGTTGAGGTTGGAAGGGACCTCTAGACACCATCTAGTCCAACCCCCCTGCTCCAGCAGGGACACCCAGAGCAGGGGCACAGGGTGGCATCCAGGTGGGTTTGGAAGATCTCCAGAGAAGGAGACTCCATCTATGTTCTGTGGAAGGTAATTGCTAGCTCTGATCACTGCAGGTTTTTCCCCTCTTTCATGTACCACAGAGGCTGTCTCTTGGAAGCCTCTTGTATGTGTCTCCAGTCAGACACACAGCTTTCGTGCTGTTTGGATTTGCATAGCGTTCATTAAAGGGTAGGTTTTCTGCAGGTTTTAGCAGTGTCTTTGCAGTAGCTGAAGGCTGTAACAGGGATAATGAAACTTTCCTATTGGAAATCAATGGGATTTAGACACCACCGCAAATCCTGAAGTAATATGTTTTTCTTCCTCTGTGTTAAAATATGGCAAGAATATGTTTAATGAGAATGGATCGTGTGCATTGCAGGATTTGGTCCTGGGAAGCAATCGTGCACACACTTAAATATATATATATATATATTTAAATGAGTATTTGGCTTTGTAGTATAACTTGTGAATTAGCTTTTCCTAAGACCTTGCAATGAACTGTTTATAATGCGTGAGGGGTGAATTCTGAACTTCAGCAGCTGTGTTCCCTGTGCCCCATCCGTTCAGAGATTATGGTACTCAAGCCTGTTCAATTGCATTTGACTGAAGGATTTCCAAAGAATCATAGAATCATAGAATCATAGAATGCTTAGGGTTGGAAGGGACCTCTAGAGATCATCTAGTCCAACCCCCCTGCACACGCAGGGACACCTAGAGCACGTGGCACAGGACTGCGTCCAAGCGGGTTTTGAAGATCTCCAGAGAAGGAACTCCACAACCTCTCTGGGCAGCCTGTTCCAGGGCTCTGTCACCCTCACTGTCAAGAAATTTTTCCTTAAGTTCCTATGAGATTTTTGATGTTTCAGTTTCCGGCCATTCCCTCTAGTCCTATCAGTGGCCACCACTGAAAAGAGACCATCACCGTCCCCTGCATTCCCTCCCTTGAGGTATTTATATACACTGATTAGATCCCCTCTCAGCCTTCTCTTCTCCAGGCTGAACAGGCCCAGCTCCCTCAGCCTCTCCTCATAGGGCAGATGTTCCAGGCCCCTGATCATCCTTGTAGCCCTGCGCTGGACTCTCTCCAGAAGCTCCACATCCCTCTTGTACCGTGGAGCCCAGAACTGGACACAATACTCCAGATGTGGCCTCACCAGGGCTGAGTAGAGGGGCAGAATCACCTCCCTCGACCTGCTGGAGATGCTCTTCTTAATGCACCCCAGGATCCCATTGGCCTTCCGTTGGCCTCTGGGATTTTCCGGTGATCCATGATGCCCTATCACACTGCAAATTTACCTTTTATAAAGGTAAAAAGCAAAACAAAAGCTATTGAACAGTGTGCTTTGATGTAAGATTATGGAAGTTGAAGTGGACTGGCTGATCTCTAGAGGTCCCTTCCAACCTCGACCATTCTGTGAGTCTGTTTTACACAGAGATTATGTAATACTGCGCCTGTAGGATAGGAGGATAACTAATGCCACAATGTCAAAAAAGAAAAAAAAAGGTGGGGAGGGAGATAGAGGGGAGCAAAAGATACTGATTAGAGTAACTAACTGTGGCAGTGTTGGGTTACAAACTAGGCTTCTGACCTCCGTTCTATAGCAAATGTGACATCTTAAAAGAAACACAGCTGCAGAAATTAAGCTTGGGGTATATGAAGCAGAACAGCTGAGCAGCTGAGGACCAGAAAGCTGGAGAGGAAAAATGGCAGATTTAAAGACATCAAAAAAAGAACAATATAAAGGATGGTTGATTCTGCCATCTGGAAATTTGGGTGGCTTGGGTAAAAAATCAAATAAAAGTAGGATCTTGCTCTTTATGACTATTCAAGAGTAACTATCCTTAGTGTTCAGACTGTATGGGTATTGGGAAGTGATAGCTACAGCTGCCCTTCATTTACTCTGTTTTAGATGGAAAGGCTCTGAACAAAATTAGCTGAACAAGAGTTGACATGCGTTTCAGTTTGGATTGGTGGCCTCAGTAGAAAAACCTGTGTTCTATTATTTATCATCCCGGTTTGCAATGACAAATCAAATATGTCCAGAAAGTGCAGCAAAATTCAGTGTATTTTTGAAATGTCTGATAAAACTGACTCTGCTAAAAATGTCAAAGCATATCAAAATAGTTTGTTTATTTATTTATTAAATAAGAATGAAAATACAAAAAGAAGGAATCTTATAATTTTTGTCTGCTAAAGCAAAGTCAAAGGTTAGCTTTTTATCTCAAGCAATAGCTGACGCAGCATTTAAAATGAAGCAGGCAGCTTTCTGTAATTTTGTAAGTAAGTTTTTTAAGTTGTTTGAAGAACCCCAATTATTTTTTTTCACAGTTTCAGAATACACAAAGTAATTTTAAATCTTACTTTCTCATAAATGATGATGATTTCTTCCGTCAGACTGGTAACAATATATAGGTTTTATTAATATAGCTACTTCTTTGCTGGCATATACAGTGGCATATACAATATCTAATTTTCTTGTTATTGTATACTAACTACAGCTTAGCAAACCTTAGAATTTGGGAAGAGAGGACTTGCAGTGCAAGTTACATAGATCTTCATAGATTTTTTTAAATTAGTTTGTGATGGCTTGAAGCTTTCCAAACATTTCTAATTTCATGCTAAAAATGAAGTTTTGATAGTTCCGAAGTGCTTTGAGCAAATGAAGTTTTCCACAGCTTGAATTAACTTAAACTTTCTCATCTTCTAAGTTGAATTTTGGTCTTATGATCACTTTAACTGTGAATTTCCCTCTATTTTTCAATGTTCTCCTTGTGCCGTGAGTTTTTTCATCGGTCCTAATGTAAAGCAGAGAAAAATGGAGCAACTTTGAAGAGAACTGCAGAAAAATGAGCAAAGAGGCAAATATGATGTAGATTTAGCAAATTATTTAGGTTCTCAACTCCAATTAAAGTTCTTCATATTAATGTAATTCATTATCACTTACTAAAGGGAATGAAAAGAAAAATACCACATTTGAAACTAAAATACCATTTTTTTGTGAAATGACTTTGCTTGAGGGGACTCGCATTTCATCATATCAGCAGTAAGTGCTCTGTCAAGCCCTAATACATAATTTTCCAATTTTAAGATAGTGATTCAGGATCATCATTTAAAAGCTAACATCACTAAAAGACATGCCTTCCCTGCAGGCGAGGATTGTCTAATGCAAGAAGATGTGACTATCTGCATAGTTTATTGCATGAAAATGGTATACTCTGGAACCCCATAAAATTAGGAAGCTCTGTCATTGTGCTATGAGAGCACTTGCTATTTTTTAAAAAATATTGTGACATATTATGGCTGCTAATGCCTAGTGGAGAAAAAATGGGAGGTTATGTCTTCACCTTCATATTCCACAGACTCAGGATCTCATTTTCTAGTTTAAATGATGATATCTGCATGCTGCTGCTATTCTCATCATATTCGGTTTTATGGCACAAATAAAATGTTAAATCTATTATCTGCCTTTGCTCACCACAGGCTTGCAATGTCACCAGTATAAATTGCTACAAATGAAATAGTGTGAAATCTTTCCTAAATGTGTCCCTGTTATCAGCTTGGTGATTCTATGGCCTTGCGGTAGGAGGTGGTGGTGTCTGAGTGTTGTCGGGTCAGGCCAAATTCAGACAGCTCAGGAGCAAAGTAGTTGATGGACAGTCTAATGCTTTTCCCAATCACCAACAGTAATGTTTGATCACAATTTCAAAAGCCTCCCTTTGGTTGGTTGTCATTATTTAAAAAGCTGGATCTATCCCATGAGCTGCAGGAGATCATTTGTTTGAAATTTTACATTTTGGTGGTTTTGCTTCACTTTTTTTTCTTTCCTGTCATTTTCCATTTGCACTAAGGAGATAACTTAGAGGAATGTGCAGCAATATATATATATGATAACACAATTTATATTTACATATATATAATATGTAATATACATTTTATATATACCCACATATATGCATATACACACACATATATGTGTGTATATATATGTTTATCTATGCGTGGACAACCTGTCCCTCAGAACCATTTATTTCTTAATAACTTTCCGAACAGTTCTTAGGATACTGGGTTAATATGCGAAATGAACATCTAATCTCTTGGTAGATTTTAAGCATCAGTTCCAGAAATCTCATATGAAGAGTAAGATTTCTCCTGAAGTGAACACTCCATTTTGCAGCTCGATCATGATAACTATTTCTGAAGTGGTGCGATAGCAGTTTCAAAGTGCAGTGCTGTATTTTAACAGCCAGTTGAGCTGGCTATAAAAATACAGCACTGAGCATTAAGATTATTACTAAGTTATTTCAGCGATACTTACTGATGAGGCAGCTCCAGCAGAGTATGATTCGTCTTAATGAACTGCGGCTGCAGTTGGGCAAGAGCAGCAGCACAAGGAAAGAGAAATGTGCAGGTAGGCTTGAATGCCAGGGCTTATTGTTGTTGTTGTATTTTTTTTTTCAATGAAAATGGGAGAAAATCTTCTGTGCTTTTCCTTTCTGTATTAGGTAGGAATTTTGCATTACTCTCTGGTTGCCTGAATAATTTCATCAGCTCTGGCCATAGACTAGCATGCCCAGTGTGCAGCAAAGTGAACTTGTTTTCATTCTTTACCATAAGTTGGCAGTCCTTTCATTGAGATGTCCCATATTGCTGTTCTTTGCACCGTAGCAAGTTTAACTCTCTAACCCCACAGTAAAAAACTGAGGGGTGGAAGATGTTGTTTTCCTGTTTATTTGTCCTGTTCCTTTATCCATTCAAAGAGATGGTGCTTTTATCGTCAGTGCTCAGCAGCTGGATCTCTAGGTATCTCTAGGTCTGGCTTGTAGTTTCCCTGCGGGTGAGAACGGAGCAGACCATTTTAAAAAATCTGTATTTGATTGATCCTGTACTTGTGGAAATACTTCAAAGGAAATTAGCCAGCAAGGTACTGATACCTCGTGCACTGCTGAAAAGTTCCTTGCACCATCTTTGGCCTTGGCTTTGTCGATTGTGAACTACAGAAAAATGCAGTGTCGGAGCCTTTGGATCGTACTTGATGTCATTGCTGCTTGTGTGATTCTTCTTCCCATCTTTACCATTTTCTAAAAAATCCCACAGATTTATCTCCACCATGAAGTTAACTTGGGGTCTGTGACAAACATTATGCAAATTCCCAGTTAGTCTTGGCAAACGACGTTTCCGATTCTAATTTTTCCTCCTTACCAAGTGTGATGCAATCAGCGCAGGTCTTGTAATGTTGTATTTTACAGCATGCCTGTGTACTCAATTTTTCCCTTCAGAATATAACTTTCTGGATCAGGGAATATTTTCATCACTTCCCATTCTATAGTGCTGTGTAAAGAGTTAAAAGGGATCTCGTGTAATTCCCCTTATTACAATTGCCATTGTTGGGCTGCACCAGACTGCATGAGAAAGGGAGGAGATGCTACAGACAGGGTGGCAGAACGTTAATTATCTCATCATTATATTCAGATATGCAATAAATCAAAAGAGGAGGAAGGAGTGACATCAAACTGGGCTGGGTGTGGAAAGAAGCCCTTGTGCAGACAGGAGGCCAATAGCATTTCTCCATTTTCTCTTTTTATTTATTTTTTAGTGGAGGAGTAAGAATTCTGTACAGAATAACCTTCACCTACTATAGGTTCTTTTGCTTACATTCCTCAGATAAGTTTAATAGTTTAATTGTGTAACAGCCATCGTTGTGAGCCTGATGTGGCATCCTGATGCAGCATAAGATACCTTAAGGGTTTAGTGTCCTATGTGGGATATTCAGACATGACATCTGTCACTTGTAACTGTAACTGGAAAATCCTTATGGTTTCCTTTTTGCAGAGCCTCATTCTATTTTGAATATAAAGCCAAATGGGCAGATTAAGCAGATGAAATTACAGAGCAATTATTTTGTTTATTGTTTAGTTAATTTCCACATAGTGATTTCTGTCTTCCTAGCAGTATTTTAGATGTCCAGGATCTTTCCTGAGAAATCTGCTCTCTGAAAGAAAACAAGCATCACCAAAATACTGTAGTTCCATGAACAGCACCTGTAAAAGGTGTGCTTAATTAAATTCACCTTGGAAGCTGTTACTATTCATTTTCTTGTGTTCTTGCCTTGTATTTTGTGGTAACCCTAAGCATAGACAGACAGACAGAATTTCCAAGCCTTCTGAGAAGGCAGGAGAGCTTCTGAGAGTTGGGAGTGACAAGGTTTGGTGAGGTTTTATAGGTGCAAGTGAAAGAGTAAATAAAATTTAGGTAGTCTGAATCTACTTAAGAAAAACTCTAGGTTGTGATTCTGTTCTTCTTCTATTCTATTCTATTCTATTCTATTCTATTCTATTCTATTCTATTCTATTCTATTCTACTCTACTCCATTCTTCTTTTTATCCTATATTGCAATTTGGAATATATATATTTAAAAAAGGAGATATAAGAAGGAGGTATATTATAGCATCCGAGTATCTGAAACAATAGCTCACTCAGAAGCCAGTTGCCAAAGTGATTAATTGCAAATAGTCATTTATAGTCATTTGTGTGACGGTTCCCATTTTATATTCAAATCTTTTCTGCAGCTCTGTCATCCTCATTTTTCTTTTGGTATTCTGAAGTTTAGGTGTAATTGCAGTTAACCTTACTGAAAACGAAAGACTGAAACTCCTTTTTAGGTGAGTCTTAGCTAAAAATTGGTAACTAGATCTGAACACTTGTCAAATAGAAATGAATTTCTCTATGGCTTTACCTTACTAGCTGCTGTTCTGGACCATTTGTGCAACAACTTTGGAAAACTGCTTTCCCATTATCAGCTTTTTTGAGACTTTCTTTTTTGGCTTAGATAGTAGGATTTCCTTTGCCATTTGCCGTGAAGCAAATGATTTGTGCAGGTGGGGTTACAAGGCTCTGATGGAAACGTGTCTCCTCAGGACACGAGAGCAGGGCTGGCAGCTGCGGGGCTCGCAGGCCGTGCGCGTGAGCTCGGACGCTGCCGGTGCAGGTCGGCCGCGGCGGCGCAGGGCAGCTGATCTGCCTAGCTGCAGAGGAGAGGGCTTCCCAGGCATTGCACATTGCACCCCCAGGAAGATCAGGCTTGCTACAAAAGCCAAGTTTAGTCTTTGGCACACAGACTGTGCCGAAAGTCTGTGATTCTTGACACGCAGACAGCTCTTCCACAGAATTACAGATTGGTTGTGGTTGGAAGGGACCTCTAGAGATCATCTAGTCCAACCGCCCTGTCTCCAGCAGGGACACCCAGAGCACGTGGCACAGGGTGGCATCCAGGTGGGTTTGGAAGATCTCCAGAGAAGGAGACTCCACAACCTCTCTGGGCAGCCTGTGCCAGGGCTCTGTCACCCTCACAGCAAAGAAGTTCTTCCTCACATGGAGATGGAACTTCCTGTGTTTCAACTTGTACCCATTACCCCTTGTCCTGTCATTGGCCACCACCTAGCAGAGTTTGCCCCCATCCTCCCTACATTCACCCCTCAGGTACCTGCACATATTGATCAGATCTCCCCTCAATCTTCTCCAAACTAAACAGGCCCAGCTCGCTTAGTCTTTCCTCGTACTACAGATGCTCCAGTCCCTTAATATCTTCATGGCTCTACGCTGGACCCTCTCTAGAAGCTCAGTATCCCTCTTGTACTGAGGAGCCCAGAACTGCACCCAGTGCTCCAGGTGCAGCCTCACCAGAGCTGAGCAGAGGGATCACCTCCCTCCACTTGCTTCCTCTTTACTGGAAGCAAGAAAGTCATGACAGAGTGTAGTTTTCTAATGTGTTTTCTTTTCCTCCCTTGCAGGCACTCATTTAAGCTATTTTCATTCAGAAATTCGCCCTCTTGGGGCGATGGCAAGGTGATATCTTTCTCTCAACACGAAGCATTCAGTGTGCCTGGAAGATAAAATAAATTCTTGTGACCTGTTCTGTGCTACGCTTTTGTCTACCTTTAAAACTGTGTCAGAATGGCAGAGACAGCTTAAAGCTCCTGCCTTTAGTTTCTCATTTCTGAGACAAATGACAACTCTGGGACTTTAAAAAAGCAAAGTATATCTGTGGAATAAGTTCATTGTGGAACCAGAAGCATTAGCTCATATAGCTGAAGTATCCCAAGAGCGTAGAGCCCTCTGTTCAGTATCCAGGATGTAGATTCCTGAATTTTCAGCAGTGATTTCAGTGATTTGTATGTACAATTTAGAGCATGTTTGTATGTTCATGGTTTCGAAGGAATTTGGGCCAATTGTTTTGCATGGTAGGAATGAACATTGAAAAACAAGATCTTAAAGAGCTGAAGGGTTTATAAAATAGGATATAATGGGTTAAAAAAAAAAAATTAAAAACTTTAGCCTATGATAAAAGATGTGTTGCATAAGCCCGAAGAACAAGCTTGCTGAAAGATTTTACTTTGAAAAAATGTTGTTTTGTTTTCAAACAGGATATAGATTTTACTTTGAAAAAATGTTGTTTTCAAACAGGATAGAATAGTCTTTTTTCCCTCTAAATTATGTTCTTGTTTCTTGGGATTTTTTTTCCTTTAATTGTGCAAAACAGTGTGTAGGTTATCTTGTGAAGTGAACAGAAAGACATAACTACCCACCCAACAAACATGAGACCTGAAATGAGAAAGTCTAAAATTACAGCAAATCATTTTATAAAGTTGTTTAGTGTGGACAGGTTTCCATTTCATATACTGTGTCTGAAAAATGAGTGTAGTTGGCATAACTAAATGTGAATCTTATCCTTAATCTGTAGGTTGGATGTGTAGCATTTATAACTTCTAATGATAATCAAATCATAGCCAAAATGTCTGACATTATTTTATAATACTTTTAATTTTATAATATCAAATGATGCCCTTTCTGGAGTGCTGAGGAAGTAATTGTAATTTAGAAATGTAGAGATGCTTTCCCTTTGCATTGGGAAGATACAAGAAGTGCCTAACAATTTTCTGACCTCACTTTTCACAGGAAGATCATCTGTGCTGAGGTTGCTCTCATGATTAAAACCAAAGACAGAGACAAGACTTCAGCTTCAAACAAAGAAGCAGCAGGCCAGGCAGCACTTATTTAAGTTAGATATTTTTACACTTGGAGGGCCTGTTGCTCTTGATCCCAGACTACTCAGATTTGGCTGATGAAATCTGAGTGTTAAGAGTGGTTAGTTTTGAAACCTTGTGTGGAGAAGGTGAGTCGAAAAAATGGAAAGGACAAGCAGCAAGTTTGTCTTTACTGAAGTGAATAAGAGGAGCCAGGGGGCTATAAAGCCATCAGCTTTGCCTTCAGAATGACAGAGGAACACAGAAACAGTTAGGAAAACTCTTTGCAAACACCTGGACAAAATTAGAAGAGTAATGGTTAAGAGTAATGGCAATACATGCCACATCACTTTACTCTTGTAATTCTTGTTCACATTTTTCTCAGATGACACCATATGCTGGAAGGGTTTAACATGGAAAGTAGTCTAGAGAAAAAAAAAAAAAACACCAAGATGTAATGCAGCAGCACCAAGTACAAGGAATAATCAATTAATCCAATAAATAATGCTCATCAGAAAGCTGTCTGGGCAAGAGTCCGTGGAAAAGGGGTATGGGACTATGTCAGCTGTAGTATCTTTTACATAATGTCATGCTGTGGTGAAACAAAAGAATATAGTGGGATTTATAAATTGAGGTGTAGTTTATGGAACATGTGAGCAATCCTTTCATCTTTCCTGGGTAAAGCCTTAGCTAAAGAGTGCTGGCTTTGAGCTTTCCACTTCAAGAAAGATACGGGCCAGTTGGAGGGACTCCAGGGGTAGGCAGTAAAAATGATCAGAGATTTAGAAAGCACATCCTACAAAGAAGGAATGAATGATCTGAAGTCATTTATTTGAAATACCAAAGACTTAAAAGGGGCTGATGAGCTCCTGATAACCACCTTCTTGCTTTGCAGCACATCTTTGAAGAAAGGGTTTGCTCTGTGTGGAACAAAGCCTGATGGATTACGGTAAGCAAGGCTTGGATTGGATTTTAGGACAAATGAGGACTGTGCTCTGTTGGATTACAAGACAAATTACTAAATTCCCAGAATTTGAGATCTTTGGGTGCATCAGACATCGTTGGCCTTGATGTAACTCTAGTTGGTTCTATCTCAGACTGAGAAAACAGAATAAATGATCTGTTGAGTTTCTTCAAGCCCCATGAGTCGATGATCATAATACAATTTCCTTTTTTCGCTGCAGGATGAAAACAAACAGCAGGGACAGACCTAGTTAAACCTTCCACCTGCAAAGATAACGATATGTTCCAGACACAAAACACCAGCTTTTCCATTGCCTGTTCTCAACACTATTTTATTATTTTTGATTTTCCTCTTTTTGCTTTTCTTATGGCTAAGAGGGATGCAACATTTTTAGCAAAGGCTCTTCTTGACATGTGTGAGTTCTAATGAATATCAGAACAGATAAACAGCACTCTCAAACTGCATTTGTTCGTTCACATTCAGTTAGGACTTCCCTGGCTTTTTTTTCTGGGGCTTGAGCCAGAATCGTGCTCCTTAGGAACAGTTTGGTCACGTGGATGGCTGGTTGTCCACCAAGGGCTGGTCTCACCGCAGGTTTTCAGCACTTGGAGACTGGCCCCCTTTGCTTTAGATTGCACGGAATCATTTAATGGTAAATCTGGACTTCATAGGCAGCCTGCTCCCCTGATTATGGGCAAAGCTGGGTTTCTTTACACTAATATCACAGTCTTGTAGGCTTTAGGTTCTGCATTTGTGGGCCTCACTGGGATGGAACTCTAAATCTAAATAGCTGCCTAAAATTTCCAGGTAAATTGGCCAAGAAGTGCTGCTAGTGCACTCACTCATACTCACAGGATTTCACTTTTTCAGAACACTGTTCCCAGACACTGGGACCTACACCCTACCTTAGGCATTATAGAGGGTACTGTTATTAGTAGGGATAGCTGATGGAAAGCCCATGCTAATTCCCTGAGAGGGAGCCCTGGAGATCTACACAAGATCTTGTATCATGTATCATAAAAAGCCCTGATAAAAGAATATTGGGGAAACCAACGAAAATCTGTAGTGTAACTCAGCATGAAACAACCACATTTAAATGTTATAACCCTGGTTTCCACACTGTTAAGCTCAAGCTCCTAGAAAACCTTGAAAGCTCCAGGACCAGCCTGGAAACATCTGTATTGCAGAATGCATATTTTTAAATATGGGTTCACACTATTGTGCGAAATAAGTAAGGTAGAGTAGAATGCCCTTAGTAAACATAATGTATAAAAAGAGACAATTTTCTTATTTTCCTGACTTTACTCTTTGAAAATAGCATAATTCTCACTGGATAATAAAGTGTTTTTGTTTCACTTTGTTTCTTATAGCATTGCACAAAAGCACCATGAGTAACTGAACTGAGGGACCAAAGTTCAGTTGTAGGGAGACAGAAGGATTCAAACTTGGGTGCAGTAGCTCTTGAACTCATTTTTCAGAGTGCCTTCACTTGTCACTGTAGTTGAATAAGCACTACCCTTTTCCTTTCTCTATGTCATTTATGTAATTGTAAACTTTTATCATCAGGACTCTGTAAATTCCCTTGCATAAAAATCAAACTTATTTGTAAATCTGTCTTTTGATTCCTCTTTTTTTTTTTTTTTAAGAGGAAGTAGCTGAATGGGTGACAGATTATTTATGGGATTGCAAATAGATAAGAGGCTGCAAGATGAACTTTGATTTCATTTTGTATTTTCAAGCTTCAGCATAATTGCTTGGCAGTTTTCAAGAAAGAACAGGAATAAGAAGATAAATGCTAAATTCCCTTCATCAGATGGAGGAGGAACAAAAGAAACTGATGAGTCTTTCCCTGACATTTATGGTTGTTAAACAGATCCCAAACTGACAGATTGCTCCTTCTGTCTCCTTTTAATTGGTGACAAATTGTTAAATATTTGGCTAGAACAGCCATCCGTACCTACAAAGCAGTGACCAGCTGTACTCAGTTAAAGGTATATCACCTCATATTATCCAAATAATTACTCGAATTCATAAACAGATCCTATCTTCTCTGTCAAGTCTGTGAATTTCAAGGATGAATCTTGATATGAGAAAAAAAAATGGAGGAAAGCACAGCTTTATATATTAATTGTTTTTAAAAAAATAACATCTCATCAGGAATTAATAACTCCCTTAAAGCAGATTTTGATGCACAGATCTACAAGATCAAATGTTTTTCACTGAAATTGTTAGGAATTGGAAATAGTTTGGGGCTGCTGTCAAAAATTGCATTAATTCTGGACTTAACTAAGCTAAATACAATAATACGGAGCTACTGCTGTTCGTTAGTGACAGGCAAACTGCGTAGACTCTGCACAAGTTTAGATCCTATGCCAGAAAAAAAAAAAAAAAAAAAAAACTTTTTATTCAATGGTTTTGGCCAGGTATGAAAAAAAAAAAAAAAAAAAAAAGGTTTTCTGTATAGCTGAAAAGTGAGCCTTATTTCAGGGTTCGAACCCAAGTTAATGTATATTGTAAAAGCAATAGATGATTCTTTGAATCTACCCTCAGGCACCTGACTGAAGGCTTTACTCATTCCAGGTTTCTGTAAATATCCACTTAACTCTACCTGCTCCAAAAGAGCCATGGGTTGTTATTTTTGTTTCTTAGGTCTAAAAATTACATGCCAGAATCTAGATGGGATGAGCTTAAATAAATGCCAAGTGAAACTCAAGTGTATGAACAGCAGCGTAAAGGCAGAAAAACCTTCAAGATTTTATCTAAATAGTCTGATGGAGAGGGGAGAGTGTCAGGGATAAAGGCCTTCTCTTGGTTTCCACACCAGCAACGAAAAGCCCTTCCATGATGATCCCATTTCCAGATATTTCTACTTCACATTTAAAACCTTGTGGATTATCAGCTACATTTTTAGCAGATCAAATAGATCTACAATGTAAATTTATTGCAGTGAGTTTAATTTCCTTAAGAATTTGGGTTAGGGGGAAAAATGGGACAGAAGAGATAATTTGGTGTCCTACTGCTTTCAACTCATTTGCAAAAATACTCTGGATTTATGGGTGTTCTCACAAAGCAGCCAAATATGGCTACATCCTGCTTTCTCAAGCCTAGTGCTTCACTTTAAAGGGTGAGTTAAAGGTTTTATATTTCATTCCCTAATCATGAAAGGTTGATGGTACCAGTGTATCTGCCAGAGCAAAAACCAGAGATCTATCGAGTCAGCATGGTTACTGCGCTGTTTGCCTCCCCTCGTAGCAATAGCAGATTTGTCTGGGCTCTCAGGAGCGTTGGAAAAGTGTGATTACCAACATCTCCTTGCCTCTCTCAAGCTTAGGAGAGCAGTTTCACCGTTCCCTTCTCTCCCCATTTGCCGCTGGCTCTATCGGGTGCAGATCTGCTGCAAAATTCAAGTGCGTTACGAGGTTAAACAGGTATTTTGGTCCTCCTCTCTCCAGCTCCTGCTCCTGTCTCTGCACCCTTCCTCCCCACCACATCCCCTAAGCTGGGTGTGCTGAGCAGCAGCGCAATTCCCATGGATAAGCACCTGTTCTGGGCCAGGATTTGGAGCTGACCCAGTTAACAGCAAATACGGTTGGTTTTGCACCGTCTTCGTCTGCTGGTGCATTTAGCTACAGAACTCCTCCAGCTGATGCAAGGCTGACAGTGAGAAAGCGTGGCCAAAGGCAGGGAGGAGAGCAGGGTTATCTCTGTTGACAGAAGGGAGGCTTTGGTTCGGCGTATGACAGTCTTGAAAATGCAACTCCTTCTTGCTGCTCTTTGCTGCTACTTAGGATAACTCGCTTCTTATTCTGAAGCCAATGCACAGTCTGGATGTTTTTTTCCCCAAAAGAATAAAAGGGCAGGAGTGAGACTGGAAGAACAGCAACAGAAAACTTGGGTAAGAAAAATACTGCTAACTGACAAAAACAAACAGCAAGGAGAGAACAAAGCAGGCTAGTCTTTAGCAGCCCATTCGTATCACATCCAGCCACGCAGTCCCTTGTGCTGCACACAGCATCATTCCCTGCAAGATGTAAATGATCCCGTTGTAACCGGCCAGATGGTGCCTGTCCTAATGTAAAACACTGATTTTTAGTGATTCCAGATCTCAAAACTGCCCTAATGGGTGCATCAAAAATGTGCCGAAACCTCCTGCTTGAGCAGGAAGCCTGTTGGTGTGCGCAGTGTCAGCGTGAGCACGTGCAAACTTAGTAGTAAGAAGCCTTTGGGGAGATCCCAGCATTGTGGAACAGAGGTAACACGCTGGAGATAGCAACACAGTAGCTGAATATTTTAAGCTGTCAGCGTGAGCACGTGCAAACTTAGTGTGGAAATGGGAGAGGCCAAATGCACAGGGACGCAGTAAATTGTGTTCTTAAATGGCAGGTCTTGCATTTCTCTTTTCTACCTTGCTAGTCTTTTTTTCTTTTATAACTAGGTGTTTTAATGTAAACTATTTACAGCTGGTATATTATGCTGCTTTTTCTACATTGGCAGAAGTGCTTGCTATGATCCTGACAGAGTATCATTATATGTCAAAAATGAAATCATTTTCTCTCTCTTTCATGCTGACAAAATTGTCACAGTATGATTTAATATAATTTTTAGTGAAATTGAATCCTCATAATGCTTTAAAAAATGGATAATTGTGAATAATTAGGAATACTGCCTTCTCTCTTCAAGATAAATTTTGATGTATTCTGGAGAATTCCTATTGTGAATCTAAGTCATTTCTATGTTGTCTGGCAAATTTATTCCCAATAAATTTGAATAAATATAAACATATAGAATAAATGCAGCGTCTAATGAGACTCTGAGTGTATTTTCCTAGTTTGCCATTTCCTTTGTTTTCAACTACATCTGAGGAGAATGTATCTTGAGGGAGGCATATGCGGAGGCAAAAAATCCATAATGGTGAAAAAATAAACCCAAACTTTTAACTGCAAAGCTGAATGGAAACAAAGTAATTTCATTTATGTGCGTGTCTGGTATTTGTTTTGCAAAATTCTCCAAACAGAAGAATAATTTAGCAATATATGTTTTCAAGCCTTTATTAAAGATTCCAGGTAGATTAGATTTCACTGTTTTCATAATGTAAATCCAGTGTTCTATCTATAGTACCTGTATTCTGATTGCTTTTAAAGATGTTCTGCCTGCCTTGAAGGAATGCCACCATTTAGGTCATGATCTTACTTCCCCATCACATCTCTTCTCTAGTTGGGAATGTAAATATTTTTCCTAGATCAAAGTGCATAGCCCTGTATCCTGAGAATACATTCCTTTCTTGCTGTTATAACACAGTGGTTTCCACTACAGTATTGGATTGTTATGCACAAAAAAAGGGAAAAAAGAACTGTGGGAAAAGGGTTTAAGAGTCTGAATTAGCCCCTGGACATGTGTAGAAGCTAGAAAATAATAATTTAGCAGAAAATCCTTGGAATATCCTTTTTTTTTTTTTAACATATTGTGGACTCTTCTGAGTTTCTGAGGTGGTTGTCATGAAGCCCATTGTGTCTGAACAAAAAAGGTAACCTTGCTACCCCAGTGTCCTACAGGAACAGAGAGGTGAAAGAAGGCAGTGGTGGGTAAGAAGCCTTTGGGGAGATCCCAGCATTGTGGAACAGGGGTAAGACACTGGAGATAGCAACACGGTAGCTGAATATTAAAATTTTAAGTGTTTCTTGTTGGCAGTTTGCAAGGTTTGTGCTTGAAATGAAGACAGGCAGATGGTTCTGTCTGGCTTCTATGTGCAGATAGCAGCTGAGAAGCTCCTCCACAGCCTCTCCTAGACTGAGTTTTAGCTAGGCACTGTTCTTCCAGGCCTTTAGTCTTTACAGAGCTGCTTGCAGCAGTGGGGATGTACATATGCATCAGGATATTAAAGACATTTTAATCTCTGTGGGATCACTCTCTCTGTCACTTTCATCTAACAAGCAGTAAAAACAAACGTCTGCAGCGGGTTTTCCAGTCAAATGGTATTATTACAGTGCTTTCAAATTTAAAATTTTAATTTTATTTAGATTTGATTTTAAACATTGCACTTACTTATTTAAAAACTGTAACAAAATTATTAAAATTCTAACTGTAATTTTAATTGAATTCTAAATTTCTAAACTTCCAAATATGTGGACATAAAAAAATACAAGATGTGAAATTTTAGTATTTGTTTTCTCCAGAAATCCTTGGCCAAATCCATCTCCATGCTGAAAAACCATAAGCCTTTGCTCTGCTTAGGTGATGGGAGGATTGATTGCCTCAGAGAACTGCCCAGCATTACTGTGCAATCAATGCTGATTTTCAAAGAAAGGCTGTTGTTTGCCTTCTGTATAATCACAACTGCTAAACAAAATGCAGTGATAGGT
>NW_010580592.1:0-22655 GCF_000705375.1 Tinamus guttatus | reverse complement strand
TTCTTTCTACATTCCTTTTCACACTCACACACTACACACTTTTCACGCTCCGGGGCTGCTCTTGCAGGTGTAGGGGCTGGGCCACCCTCCTCCCCGGACTGGGCCACCCTCGTTGCTTGTGCCACCGCCTCGGAGTCGCGCTTTCCGGCTTCGTGGCTTTGGCCGCGGTTTTATTTCCCACGCAAAGTCCCCTGTCTGCTCCGGAGCCTTGGAGATGGAGGAGCAGCACCCTGGGGTTGGTGGCAGAGGCAGTGGGGAGGGGAAGGATGACTGTGGTTGCTGATCTTACTTGACGATGGCGATGGCATCAGGGAAGAGCAGAAGGTGCATGTCCCTTGTTGCAGGTCAGCTGTGCGTGGTCATTGAGGGCACTGGGGACTATGAGTTTCCCCTGCCCAAGAGCCCAACACTGGCACCAGAGGCTGCACAACTGGGGGCCCCAGGCCATGGCTGTGAGCCGGGAGTGAGACCAGGCATGGCAGCAGTTGGCCTGTCCCATGGCACTGTTTGGGCAGGTGGCAGCACCAAATGCCAGACAGGCCTGAGCAGGGCTGGGAACGGTGTCCCTGTGCTGGGCAGTGCTGCTGAGCAGATGTTGTCTGTGCGTCTTTGCTGCCCCGTGCCAGCACAGTGCTGCACTGGGGCACGGGTGGGCGCTGGTAGCCTTGGCCACAGTGGGCTTCAGTGCGACACGTTGTGATTCACTGGTCAGGGCTGGGGGTATGGGCTGTGCAGCCTGCCTGGCTGCCCAGTACCTCCAGGGCTTTGAAATTGCCACATCTGTGGTGTGCAAGCACAGCTGGTGGGGTCAGTGCACTCCTGCTGGCTGCACAGTGTCCCATTAGCTTGCCACATCCGGACCCCATATTTCCAGAGTCAGCTCCTTCCATGCGGAGGGGCTGGGGACCTTCTCAGAGCTGAGGAACTGCCTTTGTGAACATTCTGACATTTTTTTTTCAAGCGTTTGTGCACAGGTATAATTCTCTTTCTATACACAAGCACTAGTAGCCAAAGACACTTTCATATCAGCAATGGCTGCTGGAGAACCTCCCGTTCCCATTCACCTGTATCTTATAAAAGGAGCTGACCCCGTGATTGCTCTTAGACTAAAGCAAGTTTGCTTTCTCAGTGGTTGCAAGAAGAATTCTGTTAGGAAATACATGATGAATTAGACCAGATTTTCAGGCTGGTATAAATCTAAATTAAAATATGTTAGGGCATCATTACCAGGTAAAAGGTGCAGGCCTACTTCTCACAGCTGATGAAAAGATATATGTGCTTTCCCACAAATTGAAGGTTTTCCAACTTTTTCTTACTGTTTTGTGAGACAGCTGAAGAGAGTCTTCAGTGTTTCCCATTCTCTCTTGGACCTGCCTCCCAAAGGATATCTGAAACCAGTTCTTATAATAACCAAGTATCTATTCATCCTGTTCTTTAATAGCATGTGTTTGGTAGCGGTTTTCTAGGAAAGTAGATGTGAGTACAGCTGGAGATAATCACATGAAGATAATATGAAGATATCACATGAAGATAACATGATGATAATAACATGAAAGAGAAGAGAGATTTTCTTATCTGCAACTGTTATTCATCTTGATGTGTTCTTCATGTCTACAGTCACAGCTCTCGCTGCCAGCCCTTCTGGTGAAGATACCTTTTGTTCTGCATATTCTCTTTGATATAAAAGGCCTCCTGGTCTTTTTTTCTTCCTGCCTAATTTGCTGCCTCCAAATCTCACCTGAAATATATATCTTGCTTCTTTATATATAGGAAAATATATATGTATATATAGGAACATAAATATATATTTATATATATATATTTACATATAGGAACATAATATATATATATTTTTATATAGGAACATTTATGTATACATGTGTGTGTATATATATATATATATACAAATAAGGGGTTCCAACTCTTACTTTTTCCTTCCTCTCCTATTAATTTTGCCAATAATCTTATGCTGTCATGCTCACTGAAAAGCATTTTCAAGACTTTACAGGGATCATAGGTTCTGCTTTCTGTAGTATTTATTCAATGAATTCTGAGTTCTCTTTTTTAGGAAATAGCTGAGACTGCTGCTTAGTAGGTAACACTCAAGAGATGCAGTAAAATAAAAAATGTATCTGGGATAAGTCAAATAAAAATGATACTCAGAATAAATACCACTTCTCTGCACAAAGCAATTTTATCTGCTTTCTCAACTTTACATTGGTCATGTCACTTTGAAAGGTGTTACCTTGTTACACCTTCTGCGTTCCTGCAATAATTTATCTGAATTTGTGATCTTTATCTTGGCTTTCTCTGGGTCTCTGCTATGAATTCATTTCCAGACTGAATGTTACCTACTCACATGTTCCATGAGCCAGGAAAAATGCAAGCGTTATTTTCTGAGAGATCATAAGAAGCGGTGCAGGTAAGAAGACTGGTTTGTCCATTGTTATTTCTGTAAGGTAACTTGAATATCCTTTTCATGATGGCGATGCCATAAGAAGCAGATCGGCATCAGGCACTCCAAGTTGAACTCGTAACAACCTTTTCTCTAGTAAGGTAGAAGGGGCAAGATTTCAAAGCCCATGATCTCTGTTGGTTAACTGGAATGAAGTACCAAAGCAGACAGACTTTTTTGATCCCTGACAAAATCTTGTCCCTTCTTCTATGCCTGGATTGCATGAGGTGAAGCAGCCTTGAGCATTTGAAGGCCAGGTAATGAACTTGAATGATAATGAGAAGATGAGCAGTTTAGGCTTTTTATCATAGGTACTGGCCTGATCAGAATCTCCTGAGTTATATAAGATGTGTAGTCCAGTAAGTCCATAGACATGGGCGTTTGACAGATGTAAACACGGGCAAATTTTTGAAAGGAGATGCCTCTGGTTTTGCTTAACCTGAGACTCCTATAGGCTCAGAACTTCTGGGTTTTTTTTTTGAGCACTTTAGCATCTCATTGATCTTTCTCAGAGTTAGGAGCATTTAGCAGTTCTGAAAATCTAGCCTGTGGTGAAATCTTGGACCTGTTGAAGTTACAGGATCTTGGCCAAGATTTTATCTCCTGTAGCTAATTTTGAGCATTCAGAAGTGAAGTACTGAAAATGACAGGCCTGCATTTCCTGATGAGCAAAAGGGAGAAAGAAATACATAGCCACTTCTGTAAAATGTATTACAATCTATGAATGAAAAGCAGCAGCTACATGATTAGGAAAAAAAGATTTCCTTTTGTAGTGTTAAGGAAACCAACAAAAACTCAAAATAATCTTTCCTAACTTTTTTCCTGTTTTTATTTTGATTTAGATTTCAATTATCTTCATTAAAATAAAAAAAGAGATTTTGTAAAATATTTTTTCCCCTTGGAAAAATTCCTTTTTTGGGGGGGTAGTCAAATCTCAGGATAATGAGTTAGGAACCATGAGTAGATAGGCAATTCTGTGTCTGAATCCCCTGTGATTGTGCCTTAGCTTGGAGAATGTTCACAGCAGGACCACTTTGCACAGGATTTTTGTACATGAACTTTTGTGGACTGACTGTTACTTACGTCCCTTCCATATACTGCATCCACTCAGAAGTGATGATTCTCAAAAGTAATGCTCAGCATTCTCAATAAGATTTCGAAGGAGGACTTGGAAGACCCGCTTTCTACTCCAGTTAGCATCTCAGAATGGTTCAGAGCATGTTTTGAATTGTGAGATGTGCAGTAGCAACAAAAAACAGTGTACCTAAACTGTATTTGCATCTAGTTGAGGATTTCCCATTGCTTACAGGGCCATCTGTAGTCTGGGAGATGGCTTATGGTTCTGGTTCTGAGTCCAGGGTGCGTGCTGACCAAGAGACGAGGACAGCAACACTGCTGCAGCAGTGGCACAGGAAGACGTGCAATGGCACTTAAAATCCACCGTCACCAATTGCCATGAGTTGCTGTTGTTGTGGAGTCGTTTGTAACACATGGGCTGGCCCCCTGGACTTGTAGCATGCGTGATCTACCTACAGGGCTAATAAAAGACTGTCTGAAGTGCCATCCAACAAGAGAAACTTTTCATGCTATATATTACATAAACAATATATGATACCCCATTGCATGCTTCTAGCTACAATTATGTTAACTTTCTCAAAGGAAAAAGTAGTTTATGGGGGAGAAGAAGCTCTGTGAGCATCTTCTCAATGTGTCTCAGAGGAATCAACTTGAAAGAAGCTTAAGAGTGCTCTGTTAAGGTTTGTACAAGTCCTAAGCAGTCACAAAAGATTACAGCTCAGTTAGGTTTTCTAAATGAGTAGATAAATAATGGGGCTTTTGGGACATATCATTTTCGTTCAATAATAGCCAGAAAATTTGTAAGTAAAAATGAGCAGTAGGAATTCAGAGATCAGAGCCTACTCAGAAGACAGTGTTCTGGAGGTGGCGAATGGGTCCTAATTTAATGGTTTACTTTAGGATTTGATGAATTATAATTCGCTTGCCTGTAAGGGGAGCCAGAAGTGGGCACTCGCCTAGAGACACATACATTGTACCACTGTGCACAGAAGAATCTCATCATCATATTTTAACTGTATATTGTTGCAAACACCTGATTTCTCTGTATATATCTGATTACATTTGATAAGTTTCTGTGCTCCCATTTTGGTTTCTAACAGTTTTAGTCAGCTGTCATTTGGCAGAACTTTATACAGACCTGTACTGTTTTCCATGAGTGTATGAAGGTCTGGCTAAGTCTCTCCCATTATTCAGGTGCAAAAATATGTATTGGATGCTTTTGTTAACAGCTAGATTAACATTAATTAAAATTAGATTAATGATTTTCCTTTTTTTTTCCATTTTAGAATTCCACTTTAATATTCTTAAAATATCACATGATGTCTTCTCTCTTATTTAAGCTTTCTTTTATGAGTATAGCCACTTTGCTTTGTCATTTTTGAGCTGGTATTACTCACTGCCTCAGCCCAAGAATTCCAGACCAAACACCACATCCAGGTGGTTTCTCTCTGGAGACAGAACCACTTGGTCTTCCAGAAAAAGCTATACTGAATTCCTGTAGCCGATTTTTGTACATTGATGTTTCCTGTGATGCAAGCAGTAATACTATAATCTCGTTTTATAGCTTTATTACCCTTGTGTCAGATGTTTTTTAACCCAAGCTAGGGTCAGAAGGCTGTTTTGAAGACTGATTGGAGATAAAAGAAATAGAGACTTTTCATAAGCAGCATTTTGAGGGTCAGAAGGCTGTTTTGAAGACTGACTGGAGATAAAAGACATAAAAAAGAGACTTTTCATAAGCAGCATTTTCTGATTATTTCCTTGAGAGACAAGAAAGTATTTTTATAAGCTATGTCTTCAGAGTAGTTCAGTTGCTTAAGGGGACTAACCAGTGCACATTAATTTGAAGTAGGATTTTGAAGCTTTAGAATAAGTTGCTCCCTATCTATTTATGCCTTGGTGAATATCGCATATTGAAAAATGAATTAGATTTTAGAATATTTTTGTGTGTCTTGAGTGCAGCACTTTCCCTATATATTATTGGTTGTAAAACAGATCTCAGAGGTAACTTTACTGCCAAATGTCTCAAGATCATATTAGCTACTTCAGTGGATTCTTGTGAGAACGTTGCTTTTTCAGAAATGTAGTTTTTATCAATAACTTGTGGAGGGAACAGCTGAACAGTCTGAAAGCTTTAAGTGAATGAACTCCTGCCAGGCATAACTACTCATTGCTGTGAAGCGTGATTTGGGATGGAAGTGATGGTGAGTAAGATCGGAACGGGAACCTGAATGACCTATATCCATTATAAGATTGTTCTTTTTGTGGAAGACAGGAGGCTACAGAAATCATGCAAAGAAATAGCAAGATCACTTAGAGTGCAAAGAAATCTTTCAAAGAAGGAAAAACCTTGCCATAACTTTGTGAAATTAACTACTGTAGCACTAGAGTAATAGCACTATATTATTCTGGAGCTAAAGTAGTGCAAGATTGAGGGATAAGGTATGTGAAATATAATATCATCCATGAACACATTGACTCTAAGAAGGCTGTGTAAGGCTGAACCTAATCCTGGCTACACTTGGGCCATTTGCTGTTATTTACAGTACAAAAGGAAGCTATATTTTCCCTCTATAGGAAACACTGAAGATATGAATCTGCAGACTTTTGCTGAGCCCCGTCCTTCCCTAGTGCAAATGCATGGTCTTTAAAAAATGTGATTCCTAGATTTTTAGTTCACCAGGAGAATTGTGTGATTGCAGTCTACTGAGATCTGCGGGGGAAAGGCAGGATTCTTCTCACCTAATTTATCATGTCTCTGACGCAGATCATCTACATCTGTTTCACTCACTGTAGACTCACTTTGAGTCAATGAGGAGGAATAAACACTTTTAGGACATGAATCATCCGATGCATTTTAGACATTTACATTAAAGTTGGATCATTTCCACTGTAGCACTGCCTACTTCCTCTTTATTTGATTAGAGAGAGAACATGGCTCAGAAATAGATGTCACCATCTAAAGTTAGGTGAAATGAATCCCACACAGACAAACTGTTGTAGGGATGCTAGCTGAATGGGAGATTCAGGAATATCTTTGTCATGGTGTTCGGAGGAGGAAGTGTAAAGAAGACTGGGAAGGGATGGATGGTGATGTTCTAGAGAAATCTATGCAAGAAAGAGAGAATAGAAGAAAAAAGAGCCCCTCCCCCAAAAAAGATAAATAGTGTGGTGAGAAATTTGCATCTGCTACCAAATTATTCAGAGCGGTCTCTCTGAGGCTGACTGCAAAAAGCTGTAGTGGAATCTCAATGCTGAGAAACTGCGTAATAAAATGACAGATGAAAATTAATGCTCATAAGTGCAAAGTAATGCAAATGGAATAAAAATGACTCAAACTATTCATACATGACAACACCTCTAAATTTGTTATTACCATCCAGGAAATAGATTTTGGAGTGACTACTGATAGATATTTGGAAACATCAGCTCAGGGCTCAAAGCATATGAAACACTAGGAATTACTGAGAAAGGAATAGAGAAAAAAACAGAAAAAGTTTTTATGCTACTGCACAAATTTGTGGTGCTCCTACAGCCTGAATGCTGTGTACAATTCTGGAGCATCAAGGCAGGAATAGGAAAAGCAGAGATTAGATAGAGAAAGGCTGTAAAATAATCCAATACACAGAACAACAGCAAGACAGGCTTCAGGTCTTCAGCCTGTAAGAGATGTCTGTGATGATAAAGTTGCTATGAATGGTTTAGGAAAATAGGTATTATAAAATCCCTGAATGTTTGAAAGGACCTCTCAAGTTTGTCTAGTCTAATCCCCCTGCTCAAGCAGGGTCACCTAGAGCAGGTTGTCCTGGACTGTGTCCAGATGGCTTTTACACATCTCCAAGGTCAAAGACTCCTGGTCAACCTGTTCCAGTGCTCAACCCTCACAGTAAAAAAGCTCTTTCTTATATTCAGAGAACTTCTTGTGTTTTAATCTGAGCCCACTGCCTCTTGCCTTGGTACGATTACATAGAATACTTTCTCCTCTGAGGTTGAAGACAGCAGGTTTAAAGTGAACAAAAGGAAGCTCCGTTTCACATGATACAATGTTAAATCATTGCATTCATTGATGAAGTCAAATGTATAAAAAAATAGATATTAGATTAAATCAGATTTATATATCCAAGAGCATTAAACATTATGATCCAGGACAAATTCCAAAGTAATAATTTTCTGAATAGCTAACTGCTGAAAAATAGCATTTGTTTTACACCTGCATACTTCAGTTATATCACAGTATACGTCTCTGTCTTTCATAATTTCCTGAAGTATTGGCCAGTGATTGCTGCTGGACCCATGTTCTGGGCTGCACTGTCATTTAGTCTGTGGCATGTTTGTGCTGGTAGCTGTAAAAGGTCTGTACCAGGTCTGAGTTGAGTAGATGTCCATTGCATAGGTCACCTCTTTGGACATAAGTCTGGCATAAAGAATGGCACGGGCTTCCCTTGAGAGGCCATCAAAGTATAACAACGTACATTTCTGCCCTTGGAAAACGCATTAGAACTAAGAGAACAGATTTTGTTTTGTTTGTCATTTTGTTCTTTGTAATTTGTCATTATTGTGAAGGAATGGTTCTTTGATTGGTTGAGCTCCAAAGCTGCCTTGCTTGAAAAATCATGCCAAAAGCACTAGGCTTGGTTGAAACAGGCTGTACCTTGATCACCAAGAGTTCTTAGCAATTGTTGGTGGCGTAATTCAAAACGACAAGATGATGCTTTCTGAGAAGTGAAAGACTGTCTTTTTTTGCTGTCTCTTCCCAATCATGGGAAGCTCTGGCCCCTTAAAGGCCAAAATAGATACATTAGATTCAGACTTAATCCTTTTCTGGTAGTTGGATTCACTGAAAACTAATGGAAGAAACATTAGAAATCTGAGGAGCGCAGAGCAGGTTTTGTATGGATGCTAAGGATATGAAACCATAGTAGTTTAAGCTGATTTAAGTCTTAATTGCAACTTTTCTCCTTGCTCATGGAAGGAAACAATGGAGAAGCAACAGATCTGAGTTGTAAGAGCTGCTTATTCCACAAACATTCTTTACATCTAAATAATGCAATAAGGGCAGCATAATTACATGATTAACTAAGGCATCTTAATTATTCCCTTGTTTACATGTTTCACTAGACAGTGATAGAGCCATAGATTTTTTCTTTGACTGGTCTCTGTAGGCAGAATTGAAATTAAGCCTTAACCCCCTCTTATTGCATTCAGGAGATCAATTTATTTTGCTAAAACAAAATGGGCATAGGCAGCTGCATTGCAACATCGCTAAGAAAAGTCATGAGATTATTAAGGTGTCAAAAAGTATTTTTATTGTCTGCTTTATTCTGAAATGAATACTGTCATTTAGAAAGTGCCATACTGGGTGTGTTGAATTAATGGAAATTTTCGATGAGGTGTGGAATGGGATCCAAGGCAAAGTAAAAAAGAAAACAGAAGAAGCATCCTGATACCTAATCAAAATCCATTAGTCCATTCAAAATCATGACTGCAGATTCTGGTGATTACCATCCTCCAGCAACAACTTGAGGTCCCTCCTCTACCTCCCTCCAATGACAGGCAGAAGGAGCATAGGTATCGTGTTGGATTACCTAGATCCTATGATCGTTTACTCTAATTTCAAATCTTTTCAGATTTTTTTTCCTGTTGACACAGCCAACTACCTGGCATACTAAAATTTCTCATGAGATTTTTAGAACTGGATTTAAACCATTTAAATTTATAAATTTGTTTATCTCCAAGCAGGCCTGTCTTGGCTTAGCAGTTTGTGAGATGCGCCGAACACGGCATTCCAGCGTCAATAAATGTCATTTCAAGAAGAAGCAATCCTTTTATTTTGCACTTTCGTTTTTGGCACATCAGTGGAATTCCACTAGTCTCTGTGAATGACAGTAAAGGCCACATAACACGGTAGTGATTTCTTGTTCATTTATAAGGTAACATCTTTTTTTTTGCAACCCTGATCTAAGGAAATTGACAGGTGCTTATGGAGTCTTGCTTCTGCACTGCAGCCAAGGCCACCACACACATCATCAGAGCAGGAGCCATGAGTCCATCCATCAGTTAGTGAGGCCTGGAAGGATGACGAACATCAAGTATAAAAGGAATGAAAGTGACACACATCAATATTTTACTGTAAAATCTTTGTGAGGATTACCATGTTGTCAGTTCCTGTCTTTCAGGGTACCGTGAGCAAATCTCCATTTCTTATGCAACCATTTTATCATTACAGCTTTACAGACAGTACTAACATACCAGAAAATGTTGAGGAACGAGGAACTTTTCCTCTAGGACACCAAAGAACTGTGTGAGGGGGCAGCAGGAGCAGTCTTCCCCCACCAAGGGTAGGCAAGCTGGCGGCGGAAAGCTGCTCCGATGGGATGCAGTCCCATGGCACTGGGAGGCAAGCGGAGTAACAGTGATGGCAAAGGGCCCTGGAGACACTCCAGTGATCATCAGGCGAGATAAGGTAACAGGTCAGGTCTGAGGTCCATCCAAGGTACGGGGGAGGCCCCAGGTGAGGCTGGTCAGGGCTGGGGAAGCCTGGAGAGGCCTGTTCAGCCCTCAGGGCCCTGGCAGTTTGTTACAAGCAGCGCAGCAAGCTTTGTTGTTGTGTTAGTAGACTTGATCTTGAGATAGTGAATTCAAGGTCTCTTGCCCGCAATTTGGTGTAAGCCCAAAACTCCAACGCAAACGCCCAAACACTGTGATGCTTGTCTTCTGCTTCTTATGATTCAATGGCTTTGTACATAAAATCTCCTGCTGCTTTTTGAATTTTCTTCTTGTCATGGCTGGACAACTTTTGGCAAGGTAGATAATTTCCCACTAAATTCTTTGCTGTTATTGTTAGGACAATTCTGGTGCGCAGATTAGAGCACCTAAAAACAATTTACCTGTTTCTGTCCTGTACTATAGTCCTATGTATGAATATACTTGCAAGAATGTGCATCATTCTTAAATAATTGTTGCCTGTAAGACTGTAACAGTCTTGTTAATGCAGATATTGTCTCTTAATAGTAATTCCAAAGAAAATTTTCTATGATCTCTGTTTTTCTCTTAATGAAAGCCAAGAGATTGTAATCTACTGCCTTCCTGTGTTTTCCAGTGGCTTTACTATTCAAAAATGATTTTGAATTAAGCCTGTTTTATGTTTTGATGCTTCTTCTGCTGTTTTCCTTGTATATTCTCCCCCCACCTCAACCCATATGGTTTAAATATTGTCTGAGCAAGATTTCAGGTTTCCAGAGACCTGTTCTACACTTTCTTCCACATAGGATATGTACACAATTTCCCAGACTGCTAGATGACTTCTTTTAAGGCATTGCTAAAAACTTCTGTTCTTCCATCTACCTCTGAAGAAGTAAAATAATTTCATTGCATCCCATATTTGTCTCTCGCTGACTGTCAGTCACAAATGAAATTGTTAAACCTCTTCTTAAAATCCAAAATCTAAAACTTCTGGCCTTGAAGAGATTGCAGCCTTGGTAAATTGCTTTACCGCCTGCCAGATCTAATCAATACCATCTTTTCCTTTAATATGGTTTGAAGTAAAAAAAAAATAATAATAAAAGGCAATGCTCAGGGGGTTCGCTTTATCAAAAAAAAAAAAAAAAGCATTTAGGGCTGCGCTGCCATCCAGAGGGACCTGGACAGACTGGCCAACTGGGCGGTGAAAAACCTCATGCAATTCCTTTGCCACGTGCCCTAGGTGACCCTGCATGTGCAGGCGGGTTGGGCTAGATGATCTCTAGAGGTCCCTTCCAACCTTAAGCATTCTATGATTCTATGATTCACATTTTTCACACTAGGATGTAATATCCAACTGTTTGGAGAGAAATCAGTTAACTCCAGATTAAGACACATTCTATACAACGAGACATCATCAAAGCAAATGCAGCTCAGATTCACATTTTCCTTAGAGTAAAACCCTTTATCCTTGATGTCAATTCCTAAATGTCCCAAGCTATATCTTCCTGGGATTCCTATAGCTCCCGAGAAAGCCAGAGGATCTCCCTGCCTGCAGCTACGCATGGGGAGGATATGTGCATTAGATGTAAAGAAGAAACGCAAAAACTGAACAAGACAAATCCTCTGGGCATTTGCAGTCAACCAATATTAAAATTGAGAGCACTGACACCACTGCAGTTCCTTTGCTACTACCCGTGGGTATTAGCTGCTAGAAAATGCCAAGCATCATCATTTTGTCCTTGAACCTGAAGTACATCATGCCTCCCAACACAACTCTTAGCTAACTGCAGGCTCTCAGCCACACTGTGTTCAAATTTAATGGCTGATTCAGCTTGCAAACTGGTTCAGATATCATAGCTTAGCTGAAGAAAACATGAAGCAAAGCTCCTCTCCTCATTTTTGAGACTGCTGTTTTCTTCACACTTGGATGATGTTGTCAGATATAAGGGCCTTCTGCCACATGTTTTATTGGTCCTAGCAGTCATGTGTACAGCTGGAAAATACAATGATCCATTCAGTCTGGTGAACCTCCCCTTCTAATTTCATTTAAAATTCTGGAAGTAAAACTTAGTTATTATGTATAATGCACTCCCCTGTATAGGTATATAAATATCTGCTACAGGTACTGGATGAATTTCTGGCCTATCTAGGGAAATGCTGTAGGACTTGTGTTTTTAGCACAGAAGGATCTAAATTCTCTATTCAGCAAATAGAGTTAGTGCCTTGGGGATTGTTACAGAACGAGAGTCATACTTCAGAACAGATGTTCAAGTCAGTTGGAGACAATTGCCATGGCACCATTGAAAATCCTATTTGTGTAAATTTATTTCTGTTTTGCCCAAGATGCATTATAATCTTGACCCTAGTTGTCCCAGCTCTACAAGATCTCTTTTTTTGTGTGTACTTAACTCCTTGTGAAAATGAGCGAAGACTTCTACAGGTGTTTGATGATACCTCCGGTACTTGTGTCTTCACAGACAGCAGCTTCTACCTGCTGCCCGCACACTGTTCCTATGGCTGCTTGTTCTAGCATTACTTCTTTTGCTGCTCTTGCAGGTGACCAGTGGACTGCATCAGGGATCTCATATGACTGAAAACAGCCAGTTCATTTGCCAGGTTACTTTTCAGACAGATCTGTCCTCTGTTCAAGTTCAGAGGACAAACATTTGTGGTTGCACAACAGAGAGGAAGAGGAGAGAGAGGAAGGAAGACAGCGATTGTTGTAAACAACACAGCTGAATGAGAAACCATAGCTGGAAATTGTTCCACACTTTTTCCTCTTCTTCCCAGCAAATGTAAGATGTGATTATCTCTCGTCTACATCTAACATAAAAGCATTCTGGGGAACAGAGGACTATAAAAAGGAAGTGATTCATCTCTGCTTCCTGTGAAGACTTACAGTGTTTTTCTGGATGACTTTCACTACGCATGAGCTTTGTGTCCTGGAGCTGCTAGGCTGTGAAAGAGTAGCTCTAGGAAGTACACACTGATGTCAATGATTAGCAAGGGGAAAAAACAGTTTATGCCTCGGTCCACAGATTTGGAATGAACTACAGGAAAGGGAGAGCTGCCAAGGTTTTTCCAGAAATCCCCTCATAAACACTGAAGGTGTGCAAATGTACACAACTGAAGCAGCTTCACTACTCCAGTATCAGCAGGTTGCGGGATGTCACAGAGAAGTTGAAAACAGCCTTCATTTAGCAATGGACCAGGTCAGAAAAGCATCGATTTTCATTCATAGTTTTTATTCTCTCTGTGACTTATTGATAGGCAGCATTTTAGACACTGATACAAGTTGTGTGTCTGTGTAGATGGCAGAGAGAGGGTGAATGGAAAATGTTCAGTGAAGTAAATTCATCCATTCATTTTTACAGACAAAGGAAAGCCTAGTAGTCAACATAATAAGAGTTCATGTACAAATAGAGCATAACATAACAGATTATACTGCATTGCCAATACCTCCTCTGAGAACAGCAACAACTCTTGTCAGATTATTGTTTCTTAAATGCTGAACATTCAAACTCAGGAAACATAAAATTGAGAGTGAAAAGCTTTAAAATCCGTAAGATTTCCTAAGGCAATTGTTAGGTGGTAACCAAGAGTTCTTGTCTTTATGCTTATCTCCTATCAATGTAGCTTCATTTACTTCCTCTGATTTTCTCAAGATTTTGTTAGATCTGATTTACATCTATATGAGAGAGAACAAGATCAAAGCAGTGATGAAATCATTAAGAGTCATTTTGTGATTTATTCTTCTCACCGTTACTAAAGTAGAACAGTTTCATAATCGACACAGATCTCTCTATAGGCATTAACCAAAAAAGTGTTTAAGTGTCTGCCTGCCCAAATCTACTCCTCTTCAGGAAAACATGCCCTGACCTCCTGTATATTACTGGGTGGAGATATCTTCCTGAATCAGGAAGTGTTGTCAGATAAATTTATTTCTATATGGATAGTACCATAGTACCATAAGCGGCGTTAATGATAATCTAAAAGAATACATCACTGTATTGAATTTTAAATATACAAAATGCTGGGATCTGTTCTGTGCAGGTGTTCACTATGTGTTTGTATTCTGGAGATAAATCTGAGAATGTCAGGGAATTAAATTTCACTGAATAGAAAAGAAAAAAATGAGAATGATTGATGGAGCTGGGCAATATACAGGTTAGTGTTTGAGAAAAACTGCCCATATACAAGAAATAAAGGCTTGATGGAATAGTACTTTGTCAGAGTGAAGTTTCAGAAAGGCCTAAATAAATATCATCCATTTGTGATTGATCTCTTTCACATTTCTTAGATGATTATGGTTGCAACAAATTTTAAAAAATCAAGAAAATTACATTTGTGTTATTCACCATTTTCAGTGCATTATAGGTAAAACAGCCACAAGATGGCAATACACAATCCCTCCACACATGGCTGAAATTACTGGCTTTGAGCTTCAGGGAATTTAAAGAAGAATAGGCAGAAAGTAATCACTTTAAGAAAAAAATAACTGAGTTGCTGTAAGCAACTCTAACTCCTTTTTACTTTCCTGAGGCTTCTCTCCTGCAGTTCAGAGGAAGGAGTTGGTTTGAATGATTGAGAGTGCTACGTGATGCAGTGTCCACTCATATTGCTGCAGCAAGAAGCAGGTGTGTAGTTGTGAATGTGTCAGAAAGAACAGAGCCGTGTGCTCGTCACTCCAAAGGCTCCATCAACAGTGAGAAAGAAATGGATGCCCTTCTCTCTGGAATAATAAAAACGGAGACAGCATAATGTTACAAAGAGGGATAGAAGTGGAGTAGTACAACATTCAGAGCCATGCACTTAGAGACAGCAAAGGGGCCTTCCACTGCAAACAAAGGACAAGCAGTGGAGAAAAGACACCTGAGTGTCTTGGCTCAGGATGGCTCTGAGTCACCAGCGTGAGGTAGCTGTGGAAAAACCCCAGGTGTACCAGGCGAAGCGCCCTCGAGGGCTGCCCAGGAAGGACACGGCCTTGCTGTTTGTTTGCATTCCACTCGCACCACGTCGATCTGGTATGTCAGGGCCTCGCTGACGCGCTTCAGAGAAGATTCCCCTCCCCTCTCCTGGAAATATAACTTGTCTTTCTGATGTGGTTACAACAAAAGGTGGGATGTCAGGAAGTGCCCGGTTCATATACTGTGTTTACAGAGTCAGGATTAAATTAATCACTAGATCTGAAGGCAGGGGGAAATTTCGTGCAGGTCAGAGGGTTAGGGATTATTGAATATGGTTTATGCTTTCCTGTGTAACAGGAGGGTGTTACTTGTGTCCTAAGGCAACCTGGGAATTTAATTTAAAAGTGCTTGCCTGTTTTCCTCCTATCACGGGTCATAGCCGGCTTCTGGTTTTATGCTTCAGCCTCCAGCATATGGCATGAGCAGGTAACTCTGGGGGCTCCTTACATTGTGCACTACAGTTGCAAGGCTCTGGCCTAAACAGCATTACATTTTGCTATATAGTCCTGTAAAGTAATACTTCATTAGACCTCATCCCAAAACGTCTGGGTTAGAAATGCTGAAGGAAGTGACAAGTTAAATGAATCCCTAATTTAGCTCTAGACCCTAAATGCCAAGCTGTAAATTATTCCATATCCGTTGTCTTGAGTAATATATTCCCTCCTCTGCTGGCTTTGAATTGCCATCTTCTTACTACAGTTTCAGATTCCCTGCTGCTTGCAGGTATTAGAATAACCAGTCTATTAAATTGTTGACCATTTCAGATGATCCCAAGAAAGGTCACACCTCATGCTATTCTATCCTTTGCATAAAATCAGTTGGGCAGCTAATGCAAATTGAAATCCTTCCTGACTGTTGCAGACATCTGGGCTATGGTTTGTAAGTAAGTGGAGTTTGAATTGCTAATAAAATTTTCATTACAGTTCGCCTGTCCCTTGTATAACTCTGAGATTTAACAAGAAGTTATATATATCAAACTACAAATTAGATATTAGGCTGTTCTGTATGTTTTTATTAATTCCACTAAAGGGCTGAAATTTATTATGATATTTGATATTTTGATTATTCCAATTTGCATTTCAACTATTTTCCTCTTCTCACTGATGAGCACTTTCAATAAAGATAAATATGTTTTGCCTTTTGTAGGAATTGCATTATTATAACCCAAGATGGATTGAGAGACGTTTAATGAGAAGTCCATTTTTTTTTGTTCTAAATATTTTTTGTTCTGGATGAAGATGAACAAAGGCATCAAGATGCTGATGGGCTACTTTACAACACCATCATCCATGCATGAAAAGTATTAAAAATTGTAGGATGATGCAAGGATTCATGGTTTATATGAGGAAAATAGAAAAAAAAAAAAAGATGACTTGATTAAAGAGCCTTGGTCTCTAGAACTAGATAGTGCTAGTTTATCTTTGGCATTTGGTTCCAGACTTTCTTGCTACCATCTGTAGCCACTGGATTATAGCAAACCGAATTGTCACTATGGCTGTGCTATCAGAGTTAGAATGGCTTTTATTATGAATTATTTCCTCAATGTCAGATTTGGAAGGTAAGAAAGAGTAAATTCCACCTCTTCTTTCCTCTCTTTTATGTTCTTAAGAGTCAAAAGATGGTTTGAAAATAGCTTCTGGCTATGGAGTCTAAGGTGTGGAGGATATGGAATTACTATAACTGCTTGAGAGTTTTCAAAGGCTGTTTTTTCATTATAAAATCTGATTTATCAAAACAAGTCTGTTTGTGGGAAAGGCTTAATTTCAGTTGACTTCTCTGTATGAATTCTGACACTTTGCTTCAGCCTTTGGAAAACAAACAAACAAAAAATTTCCTTTTGTCAACTAAATTTGCCACTTTGCCACCTAGAAAATTAAGCCACTTATAAGAAACAGGCCATTTCAAAAAGATTGAAATAGAAAATGTGCAGTGTGATCTCTCAATATAGATTTTTTTGTTTATGTTTCACTGTGAATACTTTTGAGATTTTTGACTGTTACGATTTAGCAAGAGAAAATGCAAAATTTTAGAAAATTTCATGAGACCGGAAGACGATTTTATATGCAGTGTCCCTCTCTTGGCTATTCCATAGTAGTTCCCATACATTTGAAAATGTTTTCATTATATTTCTCTGTCCCTGTATCATAAATCCTGTAAATTCCTCCTTTGAGAGATGACTCTAATGGCCTCAGTTTGGTTTCCTCTCTACTTTTAGTTTATTTCTGGCTGAGTGTGGTATAAGACACTATGACTTTCTTTGTGTCATTTTGGTCTATGTAAAATGATGGTAAGATTTTCCTAAATGTACCGGTGACTAAGTAATTGTGATTTGGTATTGATTTTATGCACTGTATTTTCAGTATGAACAACTGTATAAACAGACCTCTTATATCTATTACTGTTGGAGCACATATAGAGCTCCGAGAGCTAAAATAGGATTCTAATTCTAGTTTATTTTATGCAGGGAAGAACCAAAAACACTCAGGATCATTCTCAGTGAATTTAGCTGAGAACCAGCCACAGCTGAGTTCTTAGCTTCTGTGCTATATCAAGATACTTATACTCTGTTTTGGAGCTATTTGCATTGCTCTTTTTGTTCCCTATACCCAAAGTAGTTTATGAGAGATTTCAGGGAAATTAAACCTGCCTGCCTCCAGTTGGTTAAAAGTGCAGGTACCTACTTTTTTGATCTAAGTATATAATTTCTCTGCATTTCTATGAGTAAGTACACACTAAGATCACTGTAAGCTTTTCAGCCAAACTTTTCACAGTTCTCTCTTTTTAGCCATATAGGTTTTTCCTGATATCCTGTCTTTCATTTTCTTTGCTCTGACTCATTCATCACACATCTCTAATGTTTTTTCCTGTGCCTCACTTTCTCTGTCTATGAAATAAGAACATCCATGTTTGCTGTTGTTCAAAGAAAATAGATATATTAGAAATATCTCAGCTAGTCATTGCTATGTTACCATTCATAGGCAGCTCTTTAAATCACGTGTGGGGGTCCTATTTCTCCGCTGCTCTCAGGCACTCTGATTTGATGTGTTCAAATACTGCTGCTATTCTAAGGTATCTTGAATGAGGAGAAAATACTGTCCCATCTAACATTCTGAGAAGCAAATTTATCCTTGGGGAGAACCAGGCTGACTTGTTTGTAAATAGGATAAACTGTTCATATTTTAGAATATCTCAGGTGGTGATTTACATTAGTAAGAGTAGCTGTAAACTGTCACAATAACAGAATTTGGATGGTTGTTTCTTTGCATGTGTGCTCTTGAGACTGCTATGAGAATTATAAAGATAATGGAGAAACAGGCCCTAAGACTCACTCATGAGGTACAGCTTATGACAGCCCTTCAAAAACAGTGGTGGCTTCACATATTCATGCCCTTTCAGGAGAACTCCCTGGACCATCTCTTTTCTACCTCTATTGCTGCAAGGGATTCTTGACTGGAGAGCAAATCTCTGCGACACTCTGTGCTTCAGGCATCATGGGTGTTGGCTTAACCTGTATTCCAAAACAAGAAAAATTACAGCTGAAGTGCATCTCTTGTGTTCACATCACTGTACAAGAAACTACAGCTTAATGAAAATTTAAAAATGTTTTAGCTGTTCATAACCAAAGGGAAATCTCTGGTGCAGATCTAAAAATCTCAGCTTCTTCTTTTTTCCCACTGAACAATTCTTCCCCCAGCCGGACACCTAGAGTCAAAACTGTATGGTTAAGCTGAGACTTAAAAAACACCAACACTAAGATTTTTGAATACATGCTACTAGAAACAGATATAAAAAACCCTATAATATTATGTCTCTGATGTTTAGAAAGAACAGTTTTGGAAGCAACTGTGAGCACACTACTGCCTCACACCTTGTGCACACAGCAACCTCGTATGCAGCTGCTCTGACTGTGCCTACCGTCTCTGCTCTTTTGGGGCTCAAGGAAATGTTCAGTAGAGCACCCTTCACTCAGAGCTTAGGTGGTGGTGGAAGGCAATGGGATGGGGTGGCAGTGCAGTCCCACTCGTGTGTGTTTGCATCGCTCTGTGTGTGAAAGTCTACCACACTGTCAATCTGAGTATGGGCAAATGGGAAGGGTAAACAGTGACTCGGAGGCTTGCTCTCTGTGTGAACTTTTGGTCTGGTCTTGAGTACAGCCTCGGCAAAGCTTGAAAGGTGACGCTGTACAGGCTTGTCCTTGAGCCTGTGCAACAGACTCAGAAAATATTCTACACAGTCTAGTCCTCTCTGTGGAGTAGGGAACTAATTTGACATGATCATTCCTCACAACTATTCAGTCTGTGGCTATTATGATGCCTTCCTTTCTGCATAAAGAGGAAGGAAAAAAGTCTTAGTTAATCCCTTGCTTTACAGCCTTTGAAATTGCCCATTTGCCCAAAGCTATGTGGAGAACCTCTCTTACAGAGAGCATTCTTCCTTTGCTGTCTTTCTCCTGCAGCTGTGTCGAGCCTCTGGAGCAGTGATTCTGTACTTCTCTGTTAACTGGTTTCAGACTGCTCCTCAAGCAGCACAATTTGCTGCTGAGTCTGGCCCTTCATCAGTAAGTGAATGTTATCTAAATTTTGGTTCAAAATAAGATGAATTACAAGCACTTCAGTTTCAATTTCAGTCTCTGTTTGTTTTTCTCCAAGCTGTATAATTGCGCTGCTATTTCTAAATCATTGTTCCCAGCTTCTTGTCACTTAACATCGCTAGCATTTCAAGTAGATTAATCTTGAATCCTGTGTTGCATAAATATATTTCAAATGGAAATAGCAGCAAATCCTAGACGTTCTGAATCTCCCTGTCTTCGCACCATATGTAGCCAATGTTAATCTAAAGTAAAAATCAAGCAAGAACGAGTGTCTGGTGCTCGCCCGCACTGAGGAGATGGAGATGAGATGGAACATGGAGAAAGGATCTGATTTTCCACAATCTCTCTGCTACTGAGTGCATATCTACCTAGCAGGACAGTGATGGATCTGTTGCAGGGATCAGTTGCTGGCTTTCCTTTGCTGGGATGGTGGACTTCTATTTGACAGTTTTCAGATCCTCTGACTTTATATGTTATTCAAATGAGCTTAATTTGCATGGGTTAGTGCATAAGTAGAAGAAGGTAGATGGGTTATGGTAAAATTCAGCCTGGTTGTTTGAAATGTGTGCAGAAAGGAAGAGTGTGGGAAGAACAGGTACTGTGATACACATGGCACATGCAGGCTACTCTAATTTAGGAAATCCATAGGTAACCAAACTTATTTTGTCACCAAGTGGTGACCTTCATTTTGTCCTATGACTACAGTGTCATTAGTGTAACTATTCTTCTAGTATTTCCTGTTTTTGTTGAAAATATGGCTGTTGAGTGGAAAAAACCCAACCAAACAAAAAACACTACTAGTACTTGAGCAGTCAGTTCTGTCCCCTATAATTCTTGGGAACAATGTTGAAGATACGAAGGGATGGAGACTCAGGGACTTAGAATTGCTCCACAGGATCAATCCATCTCAGATATGACTGGTGCTTTTCATAGCTGTAATTTGGTATTTCCCAGCTCAAGCATAATGCAAAACACAATCAAAAGCTGAATTTTATGAAATGTTTACTTTGAGCAGGGGAAGCTGTGTGTAGGTATGTGTGAGATGATATGTATGTGAAATGGATGGAGGACCATATGGAGGTCCTGTGTGGACCATAGCTTTGACTTGCAGGAATAGTGGCATCAGGCCAAAAGGTAGAGGAATACCTACCTCAGAACTATTATACTGTGAATCTTTAAATATAGCATGAGAGAATTTAAAGTCATTTTCCTTTAGAAAATACTTTGCTAAGCCTGTGCTGCTGGTGAATAAGATGGTCAAGGAGTGAAGACCCATCCTAGCTAGGCAGATCTCTGATGGAAGAGGTATGGCAGTGGGGGTGACTGAATGGAGGATCCAGAACTTCAGCTCAGGGTTGTCATGGCAGGAGAATGATCTCTAGAGTGACCATATTCTCTTTAAAAGGAAAGCTGGGGTTAAGATGGTAGGGACCAAATACAATGGGTTACAAGGGTTTCAGATTCAGAAGTGCAGAGAAGGTTTCGTTTCATTTACGGAAGGAAAAATCAGATGGAAGAGGAGTGACACAGGGAGGACTGTAGGGTTTTTTCTCCCCTGTATCTCCATGCTAATGGCCTCTGCCTCCTGCTCTCCCAAGATCTCTTTTGCCATCTCTGTCCCTACTATCCATGCAGCTGCCTAAATTCACACCCTTTGTTCCCACACTGTTGCCTGCTCCTGTATGTCCTGACCATGAATGGGGAAAGAAGGAGTTGAGCAAAATGTGTACAGCAACAGATTGCCAGGAGCCAGCCCCGGGGAGAGCAGGGCTATTTCCTCCTGCAGCTGCTGCTTCAATGCAGAGGAAAGGCAATGGTGTCTGCTGGTGTTGAGGAGGAGGCTGTGAAAGCTCAGGAGCTCTGCACGGAGTGGGCAGCCTGCCACGGCTGGGCGCCTGCTCTGGGACTGCGCCAGCCCTTGGGAGCGCGTGGACGGGGACAGGGCATCTTGCGGAGCTGGTAGCAATGACAGAGCTGCGCTTCAGGACACCTGCAATGGCCTTGGTTTTGCTCAGGAGCGGTGCACCGCCTGGCCCATGGCTGGAGGGCGCAGTGACAAGAGAGGCTCCACGCAGGGAGCCCGCTGCCCTCAGCAGGCATTGTGAGGGGGCGCCACGGCAGCGCCCGCTGTGGGCTCTGGCGACCGTTAACGGTCACCCTGTGTGAGGGGAACGTGCTGGCAAGGGCAGTGCCATTGCCCAGACGTTACCTGGGCTGTATTCTGGGTGCCAAAAGCCACTACACCGCTGGTAGCCAGGCAAGTTAAACAAAAAAAATTCCCCATCTGGTTTTGGAGCAGGAAGCTTTGCTGGGCTGATGTCCTCATAGCAGAGTGATGGCCAGTGCTTTCTGAGCTAGACTTTGTGTTTGTGTATTATTTGGTTGATAAATACTGGCATTTATTCTTTTCTTTAAACTGCAAACCAGGCATCCCTTTTTTCCTTTCCTCACTGACAGCATGGAAAGGAGAGTCAAAAGGTGGGGAAAGCAAAAAAAGCCTGTGAGCAAATTTGAATAAATTAAAAGTAATTTTCAAAGCCGACAGAATAGAAATGATGACAGCATTTTAAAAAAAATCACCTCTCTCCCTGCAAAGCCTTTTGACTTGTCAGCTTTGGATAATTTTGCTTGTCAAAATCGGGTGTCAGTCTGCAGTACTGCAGTGCTAAAACCAGGGAAGCCAAAATCGATTGTATATCGGCCTGAGTACTCCCTGATCTAGCTGTGTGAGACTTGAGATCAAGCACAGTTAACTGAAAACAGTCCCCATGGAGGGTACCTACCTAGTAACAGTATTAAGATAGCTTAATTCCCACTAAATAAAAATCTTGCATAGAAAATGCTATGTAGCCTGAATTACAAGGATGTGACTCTAGGATGTGCCTGTGGAAGAATCCCTGGCTCAGCTGCAGTGAGACATTTGGTTCTTAACTGGCCTTTCCAAGTGCTTTGTATTGATTTTCTGATGGCTGTGCGTGCTGTAGGACTTACTGTGTTTTCGCACTGTTGTTTAGAGACGTTGGCTGTAGGGAGGTGAATTCTGATGTCATTTTACTGCAGTGGGGATGCCAGTGCAGTGGTTCTTTTTCGGGGGAGCTGCAGG
>NW_010580591.1:541863-592211 GCF_000705375.1 Tinamus guttatus | reverse complement strand
TAACAGTGAGGGTGACAGAGCCCTGGAACAGGCTGCCCAGAGAGGTTGTGGAGTCTCCTTCTCTGGAGATCTTCAAAACCCGCTTGGACGCAGTCCTGTGCCACGTGCTCTAGGTGACCCTGCGTGTGCAGGGGGGTTGGACTAGATGACCTCTAGAGGTCCCTTCCAACCTTAAACATTCTGTGATTTTATGACGGTTCACAGCGAAGTGCTGGGGAAGTTCAAAAATTTCTTTAGCTGAAAATTATTGAGATAAGAAACAAAACTTGGCTGGAAATTTCTATTTATCCATTAGTGATTTATAAAGAAAAAAAATGGGAAAAAGTCTTCAGTAAAGATAATTTATTCAGAGAGATCTTAAAAGTTTTAATTTTCTGGATGACTGTAAAATGTCTATCAATTACAGTTATTTTGGTGATCTCTCACCAACATGAAGACCAGATGATATGCATGAATAAAAAAGTAATTACAATTATTACTGGAGCTATTTAATAATTTTAAATTGACAGGAGAATAATAAATCATATTTTATATGATCTCCCACAAAAATTCTGACTACACTGCATGCTTGTAGAGCAAAATTCTCCTCATCTCATTCTCAATAATTTCTGTGTAATTTTGTCCTCAGTGGGCTGAGATTCAAAATTTGACCGATGATGTTAAGTATTGCTCAGTTCTGATGAAAAAAATGTGAAATGCTCATGCCCACACCTCTCATTGGGAAGGGCATCACTGATTTCAATTTTAAAATAATCTTTGTGCTGCATGTTGTATATTGTTTCATTACAGAAAATGTTCTTTGCAAGAAAGGAGAGAATGCTAGCACATCTTAATTTTTCTGTGTAATACATTCTTATTGTCTGACTCTTTTTAGGTTACTGTCACACACTGCATGTCATTTTCAGGCCTTGGCAGATTTAGAGAAATGCTTAGATTTCTTATTTGTTGCAATTTCACAATATTTATTCTAGGAAGTACCACAAATAGATTACTGATTATTTTCCTGCAGGCTATTATTTGTTTTTATGGAGTCTTTTATCATGAAATCTATTTTCCTGAGAGGAAAAAATTGTATTTCCTTTTCATTCCAGACAGGAAAGTCTCGCACCCTACATGTTTTTTTACTGTTTGCTCTTCGAAGTCTACATTTTGAAAAGGATTCTTTACAAGATGCAGTAAAATTAGTACCATTAGCTGGAATCTACCTACCATCTGACCTTTTCAAAAGAGACTGGAGCCTTTTCTTAATCGTCAACCTCCCTAATTACCCTTCTTTTCACAACAGTTGCTGCAGTTAGGAAGCATTTCAGCATGCTGGCCTCTCTAGGCTATTTGCCTCAATAAACTCAATGTCCTTTTTCCATAGACTAGGAGATAGATAATCATGTTGACAAGTTACATTATATAGCTGTTGAACATACAATTCTCTTTCTATCTCAGCCTAAAATACATCTCACTCTGGCAGTTAGAAAGCAGCATTTTTACAGGTACAAGTATATACCAGAGGTAATCATAAAAGGGAGAAATGCTGCTCCTTGAGCAAATATTCCTTGACAGTATTTTACTTAAGAGGAATTAAACAGCTTCTTATATGCAAATGTCATTAATTACTGAATTATAAAATTAAATTTTAAGTTAAAAACTTTATGGATAGTGTCTTGACTTTTTCAGTGGTTACACCATCTGATCTGATCACCACCAGTACATGCATTTTATTAATTTCCCATAATTTAATGCTGCCTCGCAAAATTTTGCTCACCCGGGCAAGTAATTTTTTCTTTTGACAGGCCAGTAAGATATCATTAATTTTTCATTCTCATCAATCACTATGGTAAAGGACGCCTGAGAAGGTTTTGTGCTTTGGCTGGTAATTTGTCAAGACAATTTTGCAAGGCCGTTTTAATGCCTTCTCTTAGCTGATTGAAAATGTCTTATTTACTTCAATTAGTTTTGCCAGTGAGGCACTGTGGTTTTATACAAAATGAATTGTTAATTGTTCCCCAAAGCCTAGGCAGACACCTGCTTTTCTATTAAAATCCAGATCAAATTGCATATGTGGTGAGGGCTAAAATTAACTCAATTGTAGAGGCAAAGAAGAAACTTAGGGTCTTCTAATTTATAATACAGTCAGTACTATTTATGCCATAAAATTACTGATATTATTTTTGCAATATATACAAAAAAGTGAGAGGTAGCTAGTTTTTCCCTGCTTAGTAGATATGGTTATATTAAATATATATTTATGTATATATCTGTATCACTCTAAGTGGTAAGTGCTTCATAAATCCTTTGTAAAGCCAGTGAATTAAACTACCTTTCAATGACAATCTTTTAAGCTTAACTACTCAGCTCTTTATAACCTATTTAATACTGACAGATGATAGAGAAAGCAATAAAGAAGATTTAAATGTCTACATTAAACATCTTCAAGGCTCCATGGTCCATCCTGTAATCACACAGCAGTATTTGTTTTCAGTACACAATTTGTGCAGTTCTAATAATGACATTAATATCTCTCCACAGTGAGGTCGTACCACCATAATGTGGAAAGAATTCTCCACAGCTGATTTCACTAGGTCACCAACACATTCTGCAGCTGGTATGAGGCCATGATTAGTGAAATTAATTAGCCTTAGGAAACTAAGCCATGTGACCTATGCCTTAATACACATGCTGGTTGCTATGGTAGCCCAAATAGGAGCATCTCTCAAGCTGTTAGGGCCCCTGGTTTCCTTTCAAATTGAACAGCTACAGGGTGTGGAGCTGTAGATAAAGTAAATCCATTTGTTGGACATGGTAAACTGCAACAAATAATAAATGAAATGACACTGATAGCTGAAGGCATCATTTGATAGAAACCTAAACATAGCTTTTATGTTTTGCAGATGAAAATCTTGGCTATTTTTAAACTCCAGCCGTTGTCAGAACAATGTTACAGCTCCGGTCAGGAAGAGTAGACAGAAAGTGAATGTTAGGCTGATTTCTTCTTGCTGTCACTATATTGATTTTTCTGTTTATATTCTAAATTTCCCCAACTTCAAGCAAATATATGCTGTCATGCAGCCTTGGAATAATGACCTTCTAGTTTTGGGCCTTTATCTTTTCAAACCATCCATCCTTTCCAGACTGCTCCTATGCACTCCACTCCCTCTTATCCTCCAGAAATCATATCTACATACTAATCCTCTAATCCTCCAGAAATCATATCTGCATTTGAGAGACCAATACTCTGTGAGGAAAAAAGCTGTTAAATCAATACCTTGTCAGCAGAAGATGTATTCTTATATATCTATATAAGAATTCTTATGTATCTAAGCATTAAATAATTGCCTTTAAAAAGTGACTGCAATTTTTTTCTGGATACATGTTCCAGGACAGATTAATTTGGAAACACAAACAAACACACCTAATAACCAAAAACATGGGATATAAAGCCTAACTCTAGATTATTTAACTGTATTAAAATTTCATTTTTTAAAAATGTCCCAAGACAATTCTATAATCTGTTGAAAACTTTGGGCGACTAACACAGAATTACGTGATGGTGGTATTTAGAATACTCTTTTTTTCTGCACTATATTGGCAACTGCAACTTTGAACAACACTAGTAAATTTAACAATATAAAAAGTTTGAAAGAAAATAATTTGAGAATGGCTTGATTTACACTAAGTATTTATAATTACATGTAGGTTGAAAGATAAAAATAATACTGGCAGGTAGCAGTAATAGTACAGTTTCTGGAATACTCTATGTGTAAAGAGTCAAACTTAATTATGGGTTACATTTGGCTCTTGCGATATACAGCAGAAGCGAAGGAGCAATACAACTCTCTCTTCTTTACCCGTGTGCTTAAACAAACAGAAATGGCACTGTTAAGAGGGGAAAGTAACACTCTGTATTTGGGGAACATAATGCTGATTGCATACATTACACTTTAAAAAAACACAATGAAACACAAGCATTTTCATGAAGTCAGGTCTCAAAGTACAGAAGGCAGTTTGTTTGTTTGTTTGTTTGTTTGTTTTTTACCACTGTCCAAAATTCTTTTCCATTTAATGCTGAGACTTAAATGCTCTTTTTACTTTTTAAAGATCTTGTTTTTTCAGTTCAAGATACCTTGCTTCTGAATCTGGCAACTGATCTTGCTCTTGCATTCCCTAGCCTCATAAACACTCATACACAGCTCCAACAAACAGTGCCTCAGTTCCTTAGTTTGCTGGGTGGTTCCCTGAAGACTTTGCTGACGTACGTGGTACAGTTTTACCAACATCTTACACTATGCCTACATTCCTTTTTTTTTGCTGTGATTCAGTGAAGGAGATTTTCCACTGTGAAGGAGTCTATCTGCTTTTGGTAATTATCTTGAAGGAAAGTTGGCTTAGGTATCCACCCAGTTCATGAAGGTTTAATGCCAATATTGTAAAAAAAAAAAAAAAAAAAAAAAACAGTGTAAATAGATCTTAGCTAAAGACTAAAAATAACTTAATTGCTAGAAGTTCTTAAGAGAGTCAAGAAGAATTTCCAAAGGTCTGAAAAATGAGAGTCCTTCTAAGAACTTCTCTTTTTCAATCTTTGAGAGGAAACATTATGCTATTACTAGAATTACAGATAATATAATACAATGAATTTATAATATATAGGCTATGGGAAATGAAGAAGATACATGCCACATTCTGTATGTAAAGGTAGATATTACTGCATTTCTGGAAATGTTATTCAGATTGAAACTTCAGTGACAGTGAAATGGGAATCATACATTTCTAAGCCAACACACCAGAATGAGACTTGAGATGTGGGATGGTGTTCCAAAGTGAGGTAGATAGGTAGGGTGCAAACCTTTAGGCAAATTATATGTCCATTCCTCTTAAAGGCTGTTGCACACAAGGACCTATTGCAGATTCCAAAGAAAGAGAGCTTTACCTTGCTTGTGTTAGAAATTCTGTTTCTTTAAATCCGACTTTTTATGTTTGCTTTGTAAAATATGAGGGACTCTGCAGAAACAACTTGAAAATGGGATATTTGGAAAAGTTTGTGGACTTTTTGCTGTTTCATCTTTAGCCCTCTGCTCTACTGAAATAAATTAAGACTTGTAGGCCCACAAGTACTGATTCATGCTAGCTGCTACAAGTCAAAAAGAAAAAGAAGACACGTGTCATCAGGGCCTTACCAAATCTAGCTGTAAACACATTTAAAGATCAAAAAATAATATACATGATTCAATTTTGATGGATTAGTAAACAACACTCAAACACTGTTTTAACGTAAAAGATTGGAAAAAAAATGAATTTGCAATATGCAAATAGTTTTATGAAGGGCAATGCACTTTTAGTACTGTAAAAAAAATGGAGCAGTATTTCTCTGAATATCAAATGTTTTCAGATCATCTGACTCCATCTTTCTGCTTTCATAAACCACCTCAATATCTGTAGTCAGATCACTTAAACTTCTTGAGGTTCAACTTAATCACTATATAAAACACAGTCTCATTTCTGCTAAGCAGTTCTTGGCCTGTGTTTCTCCTCTTACTTGTTCTCCTAAGTAATTATATAAATTCTGTAGGTCAGGGACTTTCCTTCACTGTCATCAAAAGACAGTGGCATAAATCATAATGAACATATAATAATGGTATTGATGTTGTGGTTTAAATTTTTCAGTGACTGTGTTCCTCAATACATGCTGCCATATAAGATTAACATTTCATTATTCTCCTCCTTTGAGCAAACTGAATAATGCTTCCCCTTTCCAGAGAGAGAAGGAGAAAGCAAGACATATGCAAAAAAAAGACTATTGATTTAGTAAAATATTGCTAAGACGTTTGTGGCAGAGCAAAGAGCAGAATAAAGAAATCTCTTGGCTTCCCGCCTTGTGTCTTAATTATAAAATAATCATTTCTACTCTTTGTAAATGAAGTTATCGTACAATACCATCAATACCTTGAGTATGTTAAAAATGGATAATTGATTTAGCGTAAACAGTGCCTTTAAAGAAGGGTGACAATGTTGAGATCATTCACTGTTTTTTTCTTAATTACATTTTTCTGGAAAAGCTGACAAAAATTAGAAACAGTTTTAGTTCAAAGAGTTGTAGTTAATATGAAAATGTGGTATTGTGGTGGATGAAACAACATCATTAGCTTCTTTCTTGACCTTCTCACATAGATCATGTCCACATACTGAGTGAAGTGATCTTTTCTCAATTGATTTGAAATGTGCTTTTTAAACCTAATATAGATTCTCTTTCGAATCTTTAGTTAGCTTCTCCAAAGCAGAATTATATGTTTAAAACAAAATATTCATAGATATTATACTAAAATCATTTTGAAATTTCTAGTGTTATTAAAATGAAATTTAAGCTCTCTGATTATAAATCACAGAATATATGACTAAATTAACGGGAGTCAATATATAAAACGAATTGGAAGGCATTACAAGAAGTTGTCCAGTCTATCTACTTCCATCAAGACACAATCACCTATGTCTGCACCATTCTTGAGAGATAATTGTTCAATGAATTCTGTAAAAAATCTCAATGGTATTTTACAATCTATCTAGAGTAATCTTACTTCAGTGTTTAAATATTGTCACCACTAGATATGACCTTCAGCTACACTGCCCTTGACTCTCCAGAGGTAAGTACTAGCGAGCCGAAACAGATAGGAGTTTGAGACATTCCTGTTCCTGGAAATACCCCAGAGGGTACCCCAGATATCCCAGAGGACTGTGTTGCCTTCCAGAGGGACCTGGACAGACTAGACGAGTGGGCAGTGAGAAACCTCATGGAATTCAGCAAGGGCAAGTGCAATGTCCTGCACCTGGGAAGGAATAACCCTAGACACCAGCACAGGCTGGGGATTGACGTTCTGGAGAACAGCGCTGCAGAGAAGGACCTGGGCATCATGGTGGTTGACAAGCTGGCCATGAGACAACAGTATGTCCTCGTGGCCAAGAAGGTCAATGGGAGTCTGAGGTATGTTAAGAAGAGCATCTCCAGCAGGTCAAGGGAGGTGATCCTGCCCTTCTCTACTCATGTGGCCCCTGATGAAGCCACATCTGGAGTATTGTTTCCGGTTCTGAACCCCCCAGGATGTGGAGCTGCTGGAGAGAGTCCAGCACAGGCTACAAAGATGATCAGGGGCCTGGAACATCTGCCCTGTGAGGAAAGACCAAGGGAGCTGTCCCTGTTTGTCCTGAAGAAGAGAAGGCTGAGAGGAGACCTTATCAGTATGCATAAGCACCTCAAGGGAGGCAGTGAGGAAGATGGTGCTGGCCTCTTTTCAGTGGTGGCCACGGACAAAACTAGAGGAAACAACCACAAACTGAAGCATCAAAAGTTCCACAGGAACTTAAGGAAAAAATTCTGGGCAGTGAGGGTGACAGAGCACTGGAACAGGCTGCCCAGAGAGATCGTGGAGTCTCCTTCTCTGGAGATCTTCAAAACCCGCTTGGATGCAGTCCTGTGCCACGTGCTCTGGGTGTCCCTGTGTGTGCAGGGGGGTTGAACTACTTGGTCTCTAAAGGTTCCTTCCAATCTTAAGGATTCTATGATTCTATGAAATGGGTGGTGTAAGTGCACAAGCTGATGTCTCAGATGCTTGTATTTGCAGTCTGGCATCCTAGCTGAGACCTCAGTCTTAGCGGAGGTCACTGCAGCACTTGTGATTTAGCCACAATGTCTTAGATTTATTTAACTTCTGAGATGATTAAATGCATCAAATCTCTGAGTGCATTGAATTTTGCCTTACTGAATTGTGTGTATTTTTCAAACATTATAAACCTTTTTAGTTCAACGACAACTGCTGGACATACTATGAGTTTGATTGTTTTACTATCCCAGAAAACCTCAAAGTATGATCCCTATTTCTCTGTAACAACTTCTTTATGATGATTCTGCTGCTTGTTTAAAATAATAATAATAATAATAATAATAATAATAGTTTCATTACTCTAATGTTCCTAATTTAGTATTGCATAAAAGCCTTTAAATATAAGCATGTCTTTGATCTTTTTCCCTTTTATCCTTCTGCAGAAATATTGTCCAGAATCTATCTCCTCTTACATGCTCGACCCTAAAATTAGTGCTTAGCCCTTTTGTTCTTGCTCTTTGTTGCTCAGTAAAATATATCCTTCTTTACTGATATTCAAGTCATATGAAATACCCTTCCAAGTGTCTCCAACTGATATGAGATCATAGTTTTGTATTAAGCTTCTCCTCTTTATTGCTCATATTTCTGTCATTATTATGCAGACATCAAAATTGTCAGTGCTTTGACTCGCTATGATTCTTGTTTCTCCAGTGATCCTATTAAGAATTTTGTCCCTACCATATCATCTATTTGGTGGATGTAATAATAACATTCAGGAAGAATATAGTATAATTTAGCCAATCTTTCTAAGTTAGTTTGCAAAGAAAGATAAGCCAAACTTTGACCCGTCTGGCTTATCAACAGTATAGCTCTGCACATTGATTTCTATTCAGACAGAATATATGCTTACAGTCTTATACTGAATACAGAAAAAAAAAGAAATGACATATTTAATGTCTTTGCAACCAGCCTAGACTGACACCTGCTCTGTTAAATGCAGATATATGATACTAACTGCCTAACTGCATTTCAAAATCTTTCATGGGACGGAGGAAGGGCTCTTATCCTCACTTTTATCTGGTAAATTATAGCATAAAGGCTAAAGGTCACCATTAAAAGTATCCGATAGCAGGGTGGGTCCCAAAAATCTGAGTTCAACACTAGTTAACCAAGCTCAACTCTGTACAGTGCATACGACTAAATAAAAATATACCTGTAAAAATTATTATTCCCAGAATGAAAAAAAAAGTGTTCCTAAAAATGCATCAAACTAACACTCATCACCAAAATTTCAAAATTATATTGTCACAGATATTTTTCATTTAAGGGCATTTCTGTTGCTTGAACAGCAATTTCGCTTCATATGGAACACTGGAAATATGTATTATAATAATAATAATAATAACTGGTAATAAGTGTAATAATAATAACTGGTAATAAGTATAATAATAATAACAATAAGTATAATAAACTTAATATCTATTTAATTAGTCAGTCTACCTTTTATGATTTGTATGTGTTTTATAAATAATTTCCATACTGAAAAAAAAGTCTCAAGACTATCAATGCTAGGACTAGAAGTCAGGATAAAACCCTCCCTGTCCTACCTCCCTTCTAAGACTGTAGCAAGAAGTTAAATGGAGCCCATTTAGAAATGGAACTGCACTACTTTTGAGCCTGGAAGGGCCCAGTGCAACCATCAGACACATCCTGGCAATGCTCCAATATGTTCTACCAATTATTCATAAAATCTATTACTGGATTAAACTGCTGTGTCTAGTTTCACATTTAGGACTCTCAATAGATGTCCAAAGACTTATATAACTGGTTATAGTTACCTATTACCTACCTCTCAGTAGCCTTTTCATGTCTTTATCTGCCTCCATTCACAAGTATTTAACCTACTGTTGTTATTTAATAATGCATGAGACTCCAGGCACAGACCGCAATCATATTATATCAAATGTTCCACAGCTGTATCAATTATTCTGTTCAATAAATAGAATCTCTCTCTTTCTCTCTCTCTCCTATTGGAGAATATACAATTTATTTTTCAGTATATACACAAACTCTGTTACGGTAATCCATACTTCCACTTGGAATATCTGAAGCATTACTACAATGAAAAAGAAAAATAACAAAACAAAAGAAGATATCTATAACCAAAAGAATGAAGAAACAAAAATGATCAAAAATATGTATCTATAATAAAAACAAACAAAATATGCAAAGCACATAAAGACAACCTATTGCCTACAGGTCAAGAAAAGCCTTCATATATTAATATCTAGATTTATGGGAAAAGTAGTGAAAAGGGAATGGAAACTATTTGAAGATTTGTAGAGGCAAAACAAAAAAATAAGAGTTCTATTTTTTTTAACTCCTTGAGACTGTATTAGTTTAATCCAGAGAGTGCTGAAGACTTATGGGAATAGGGTTCACATTAGGACAACAAATGAAAGAAAGGCAGAAAGTGAAATTCCTTAGTTTTTGTCTGTCAATTCACAGAAACCAATGATGTAGGCCATTTTTTTCTGGTAGTTTGTAGAACATGAACCAGGCTTTAGTTCAGTTTCCTATTTGAGCCCCATAGGAAAGAGCATTTCAAAATATTTTGAGATATTGCTGTGCAAAGGTCATCTGGCAGCATGAGTTGGCATAATTTGAATTAAATCTTGAAAGCGAGGTAAAAAGAAGTAGCAGAGGCCATAATTTGAAACTTGCAGATGTCAGGAAAGGTTCATACAAACAGGAACATGTGGAACTTAATCTGCAAACTTTTCCTCTCTGAAAGTAAGAGGATGGAGAATGAAGAAGATGTGCTGGAAATGGCTAAGTTAATTGTTCAATATTTAGGCTAAGAATAAGATAATGCAGAGATTTTGTGACAGTATCTGGAAAAAAAAAAAAAAAAAACTATGGTTCCTAATTTATGAGCATTATGCTGCTTCAGACCTTACATCAGAGACATTAGTTGTGTTAATGAGAGGTGCCATTAAATATTATGTAAATTAGACTTGATGTACATAAGTGTATGGTACTTTAACACACTGAGAGCGGCTTTCAAATCATGTTTCTGCACCACAGAATGCAGAGTGACGCCTCTAAACTAAGTTCAAACAAGTCAGACATGGAGAGAGGATGCGTAGCAGCCTTCCTGTGCCGCTCAGCACATGGGACTGCAGCCCAGCAGCCTTGCGCCACACGTGGACATCTATATAGCTTCAGATGCAGGAAATCATAGAATCGTAGAATCATTGTGGTTGGAAAGGACCTTTAGGATCATCAAGCCCAACCGCAAACCCGCCACCACCATGCCTGATAAAGCGTTTCCTAAGTAAGTGCCTTGTCTACACGTTCTTGAACACTGCCAGGAACGGTGACTGCCAGTTCCCTAGGCAGCTTGTTCCAATGCTTCACTACTTTTTCCATGTAGAAGTTTTTCCTAATATCTAATCTGAACCTCCCCTGGCACAAGTGGAAGCCGTTTTCTTTTGTCCTATTGGTAGTTATTTAGTAGATATAGACTGGTATTACGTCACTCTACTCAGGTTTACACAGTAGTTACTGAATCAGGAAAAAAAAAAAAAAAAAGAACTGAGATGTCATTGAATATTAAAATTGGCTGGCTTTACTTGTTTATTCACTTATTAAAGGGTAGGAGGGATAGGATGCTGCTATTCTCATGAAAATTCTTTAAAAAATAGCTATTGTTAAGAACCTCTAACTTAATTTGTCTTAGTTCAGGCTAGAACTGAAGATTGGGAAATCATTTATACTCACTGGGAGCAAATTCCTGTATTCCTATTCGCTTCCCTGTAAAACACTCAAATAATTGAGTTATTTGTGACGGGTAATAGCACATATTTCTTGGAAACACTTTGCTTTGTTTTCAAATGTATTATGACATCCTGGATTGAATAAACCTCTATTTAGTTATCTAGGGACCATTATAAAATTCAGCAGACATTTGTCATCCTCCAGGATCAAAATAGAAAGTGGCATGGAACATAATTGCTAATATTATTCCTAAGAAATGTTAAATAATAGGTGTGATAGTCATTAACTCTCCTGATGTAGGGGAAATCATAACAATGATGTTTTTGTTGGGGGAAGGGTGGTGGCAGGAATCATGAGGCTGTACAGAAAACATAATCTCTTACTGGAATGTAGCTTTGGACTGTGCTTGGAATTGCTTACTCACGCTGAGCTGCCCCTGGGAGTTGTTGGAGCCTTTTGTTGTGGTCACATGCTTGCAGTCACCATGGTGCAGTACCTTTATCAAAGTCACTGGGGGAATAAAGGCACTGTGCTTCTTAACGCGGAGCTTGTGGTATGAAACACAGTTGCTTCATTTTTTTCTGCAGAATAATCAACTCACAGAAACTGTTACCAATGCTCATTTGAATATGGTCATCACCTTCCCTGTATTATTTTATTTTCTAGTATAGAAAGCACAGTTAGAATGTGTTTATTTGTACTAAATATATATATATATATATGTAAAAGTGGAAGATGCCTTAGCTGTTCAGTATCCTTTTTAGTTTAGATTAAAACTGAGAATGCAAGTTATTGCATTGTATTACAGAGTATATCATATTTTCAGAGTAAAAAAAAAAAACACAGATCATATGAATCCAGCATGGGGGCAGAGGCTCTTCCCTTATGGAAATAATATTCAGTCTAGATTTCAGAGGGATCAATATATTGTCTCATATAATTTAATGCATTATGCACAACGCTCACAACAAAATATTTAGGTTCACCCAAACTGAGGAGAGCCTAATTTCAGTTCTGGGGTGAAATCAGGACTTTAAAAGCAGAGACAAATTCCTGACAACTTCATTTCTTTCAGAATGCTTGTGACAGTGATGCAAATCTTTCTCTGTTGCATTTGATGGATACAGACAGACTCGAGGCAAAATCCCAGTGCTACAAGAAAAAAAAAAAAGATACTGGCTCATAGTAGTACTAATAGAAATTGATAGAGATTCAACAGCAGCAAAGTTTAACATATTACTGTGTGACTTTGTTTCAAAGTTGTGAAATGCTGTGTTGCATCCTGCAAGATCTTTCTTCACTTGAATAATTCATTGATTTTTCAGCACAGTTCTTTGACCTAAGCAGATATTGGAAAGAAAGTCCACGCTGAAGACTGGTGAATGGGCCAGTGAAGAACTATCTAGATGTTATCGCAGCTAGACTGTTCCTATTACCAAATAACTTGAATTTCTCCACAAGGAATTACTCCATTATAGATACACTCAGAAATCAAAATAATACTATAAGAAGAAACACTAATTCCAATGCAAACAGCCTTTCTCATGTGAAAAATCTTCTGCTCATGGATGAGTCTGCAGTCATCTCTCTAACACAGAAACAGATGGAAGGAATATAAATCCTTGAACAGATAATAAGAGACTAAATTCAAAGGTGATATGTAGAAGTATATTAGTGAATTAAACACCCTCTTCCAAAGCCATGATTACAGAGCTATAGGTATCCTTTATGGGTTTAAAGTCTTTGCAGCTGTTTATGGTCAGACACCCATATATGTCTTTGCATCCTCTTAGCACCACTAATGTGCAAGAGATTTAAAGTGATGAAATTTGTACCACTATTGAGAAGGAGGCATAGGAAAAGAGAAATTAAAGTGGAGCTCATCCTACTTCTGCTGATATATCCTTTTACTCCTCGACATGGCATTTTCTCTAAGCATTTGAGCTCTTACGCATCACTAGACAAGCACCAAATGGACTTAAAAAGGAAAGATTTTACACTATCATTCTTGAACATGACTTAGGATAAATACTAATGTTAAGAGGTAAAAAAAAAAAAAAAGTATCATTTCTAACCGTATATTGAAAAGGCACAAATGTTACTTCATAAGAAGGAATATAATGACTAGTAAAGGAATGATGATTAAGATATAATGATACCTTTCTTATTGATCAGAGGCTGCTCTCTATGTTAGAATAGCAGCACAAATTAGTGCTCCAGCAGTCAGACCTTGCCAAGTGCAAGTGCATGTTTTACTGGCTCCATCTCAGATAGGCATGTCTGCCTGAAGGCTATCAGATAAATATGTAATTAAATAAATATGGTTCCTGTCTATCTGATTTCTTTCTGTTAAAGACTAGAAATTATGGAATGGCTATAGATCTTTGATCTAAGGGAAAGGTTTCTATTTGAAGGAGAATTTATGTTTTATGGACTGACTGTGAGCAGTTGCTTTAAACTGTCTGAATTTTATTCCTTCTAAATCTATGTGCAGCTGGATTAAATATTCTTTGGTGCGGGACATGTAATTAAAATGATAAAAGAAAGTAGTCACCATATACCCTGCTTTGCTGGTAGAGATTTCAGACCATAGCATGTTTCTGGCGTAAGATCAAGTGTCACATATTGGATGCTCATCACATGTGAAATGCCAGGATGCCAACTGCTTTTCATTTAGCCAAGCAACTCATTGGCCTTTTCCCAGCAGCTGGCTGGTACCCATTCAAAATTCACAGGTTGGTGGGATTGTGATCTCAGCAATGTTTTCTTCCTCATTCTGCTTGATTCTGTTTTTCTTTACTATTTTTTCCCCTTCCCTATTCTTGTTTTTTTTTTCATGATTTCTAGTTTTCTTTTTTCTCTTTTTTTTTTGTTCATGCATATGTATACATATGCATATGTATAACTCCAGAATGTCTTCTGCCTTCCTCTCTTTTTTATTCCTATATTTTTTCTCTTATCTTTTACTTTTTTAAATTCATCCTTATCTCCTTTTCTTTATTGTTCTTTTCCCTCCCTTTTACTTTCTTCTTAAATTTTGCTCTTTTCTTCAGTTTATTCTTCCTTCTCCAATGTATCAAATATACATATCATATATTGTTAATATATGTACAATATCCTTTTCATCTGGATAGAGTTCTATGATATATTTTGATTTAAAATCAATTACTTTAAGCATTCTTCCATTAGGGAATTTAATTTTTCTGTCCGTTAGTATTTTTTTTTCTTCTGTTTCATAATAAATTGCCAGTTTTCTGTCAATTGCTGACAGTGCTGTCCTTGCAGTCTTCTTACTCCATAAGGTAATATGCAAATTTTCTTGTACTGTTGCTTCACAAAAGCCTTATATAATTTTTTTTCGTTAATCATTGATTAATGTATTTTCACATAAGGTGAACGTTAAAGTAAATTGGAATTCACATGTAGCCTGTTTTGGGCACAGTCAATTAAGCAATTAGGCAATTAATTATGACAGCAAATTCAATCCTTTTTCATTAATGTTACATGTAACTTGTACTGTGTCTTTTCCATAGGAAAAAAAATCAAGAATATTTGAATATTATATAAGTCTTCTGTGATTAAAGATATTAGGATAAAACCAAAGTAATTGAATCCTTTACAGGCTCTATTTTAATCAAGGTCACTGTGCCTGCATGGAGCTTTTTCCTGCCTCTTCTCTTCTAGCAGATATTCCTTCACTCCTCATAAAACGATCATCGTGCCATATTACACAATCACGCTCATTAAACAGTATGGTTATGAGATACCTACCATATTCCTCACAGCATTTATACTTAGACCATGGAATTATAAACTTTCTTGATAAGTCATGTTCATATCAACCAGTAGATATTTAAAGTTTGAAATTAACTGATGTTCCACTACCTCCTGATGCACTTTGAATGTCCAAGTATATACACACTGTATTTTGTTGCAAGGGAAAATTATAAAAGGCAGACTGATCAGGACTCATTTCGTTCTACTTCCCAAAGGCTGAATATGGTATAGAAACACCTGAGCTCATGAGTTTGTCAAAATAAAAATAATAGCATTTAAACTGAACTCTTTGAGGAAGCTTTGGGGAAAATAGGAAAAAAAATCTTGACTCAAATTACAGCCTTCTTTCATGCTGTAATGTCAGTCCTTTAGTCATAGCTACTGTGGTATCTATGGCTATCACAAATAAGGCACTAGATCAAAATACATTACCCTACATCTCCAAAAAGTATTCATATCAACCAGTGTTACCATCAGTGATTTTAAGAGGGCCTATCTAGATGTGCCTTTGACTAAGAAGTAGTCTATAAACCCGCTACGGCCTCCTGCTGGTGCCTCTTACCTGATCATTTTTTCATCCCTTCAAATTTGAAAGGGGAATTAAGTAAGTTCTCTCACAGGAGCTTTCCCCATTTCACCTTCACCTTCGTGTGAACTGTGTGTTTAAGAAGTTGCCCTACGTTGTGCAGCACATCTCCCAAGTCTCTCTGATTTAATTTCAGTGACTGAAGCAAATGACCAAGAAAATATAGCTCCTACCTAACCACTGAAGGCTTTTAAAAAACAGGTACCTGTGAGGCAGTTGTGTCCACCACTCCACTGCTGTCTGAACAGTAAGAGAAAGAAGGAGAAAGAAGAGGAGGAAGTGGTAGATTTTACATAGATCTCTTAAAAAAACATTTATCTATAAAAGAGCAAAAACAATATAAGATTGATAAGGAAAAAAAAATCAGTTTAAAGACGAGGTCAGCAATACAAAAAATAATAAAATAGCCACTTAATTTTGAACATCTACAGAGTAGATGAATAAAATAGCCACTTAATTTTGAACATTTACAGAGTAGATGTCTTTCTTTTTATTTGTTTTATTCATCCTTGTCTCCCTTTATAGTTACTCACTGGAGAAAAATGCTTTTAAGTTGTGATTTATATAATCTATTTTTGGCATCTACATAAAGATGAAGATGAGATGAATTGTGACATATATTCCCTATTTTTATCTTTTAACTATAAAGGGAGTCTAGACAGCCACATCTCAGATGAATATATCTATCTATCTGCACTATAAATGTGTAAGATCACATGGCATCAATATATAGGATTGTTAGAAGGGTGGGGAAATTATAAGATTCTTGGAATAAAATGAAAACTGAGAGAATAGAGAGTTGGGAGGAAGGTGGAGGGGAATTCCTGCAGACACAGAGATACAGACACACCTGGGCAGATGTGGTAGAAAATCAGCCAGAACTGTGTTTACTTATATAGCCAAGTGAATGTGCAGACCAACCCTTGTTCCACTTCTGAAATGCAAGTGTTGGGTTAGAACACATACTCTGTTAATGAATTATTAGATCTACTGCTAAAAAGAAAAAAAAAAAGAAAGAAAGACTATTGACCATGTCAAACTTTCTCATCCATTTTCTGATTGCAGTCTGGCCAAGGTATTCTGAGTCCTTCTGACTGAGGATTGCAAGTAAAGTTCTGTAACTCAGGTGAATGCAATGTCTAGTATGGAATCATATTAATCAAATTCAAAACTATAATATTTTCAGCGTATTGAACTTGCAATTACCACACCTTAACTAGATTGCTTGCCAGCAAGAATATGCAGATCCAATACAGAAATAGTCATAGAAATAATGAATACTGAAGTATGATTACAAGAACAGAAAAGGAAGCAAAATATTTTATTTTTAAAAGAAATGTGTTTTGGTGTTTAATATGGCAGTTCTACACTGAGAACTTTTTCTTACTAGATTTAAATACAGCACCAAAATGTTCCATTTGTACAATATTCTTTTTTTTTTGCTTTTTTTTCTCAACAAACTCTTTAATTTGTAAACCAAATTTACTCTTCCCTTCTGCAGCTGTACCCCTAGACATTTGAGTGCCTAGATCTTCATTTATTATGTTCTCAAAAGTTGCATAATTTCCTTGTGAAAGGTTCTCAAAATGGAGAGGTTAGCTAAGGCCATTTCCTCATGGCCTAGTTGAAGCCAAATATCTTGTTCTTACACTCAAAGTAGTCCTTGGAAGATCTTAACCGAAAGCACTATTATATTAAATGGTTATTATATTTAGCCAGCCTCTGGTTTTCAGGAAAATGCACTTTTTGGCTAAGTATCAAAGTCCCACTATTTTGCAGTACTTGGGTGTACTGTAGAACCTCTGATGCTAGATGCCTGAAGATAAGGGAATTCCATCCAATATACTTACCAAAATAGTCTACTTTAATTGAGGACATCTCAGTATTAAGTCTACTCTGTTGTTGTTGTTGTTGTTATTTTTGCTGCTGACTTTTGGATGTTATGTTCTTTCATTTGTTGAAGAGAGTTGTTTAACTTCCACAAGTGGTGACAAGATTGACAAAATCTCTATGATAATGCCTTTGAAAAAATACAGACATGCTGATTTTGACTGGGAAAGGACATACACTGGGAGTTTAGCTTCTAAATATCTTAAATTATGTTAAATCATGTTATTTCAAAACAGAGATATCCATGAGCTAAAGGTGAATTTAGTTTCTTCTCACTTTGAAGGTCATTTATCCAATATACTAGCCCAAATTTCCCCTTTTAAGGAAAAGTGTACTGTACAAAATCCAATCATCTCACCCCATTTTAGCAGAGCATATATAATTCACATTCTCAGCGTACCATATGTGATCATTGACTGTGTTAAATGGATGAAAGAATATGTGAATAACTTTTTATGCACTGAATAAAAATGTAGCCCAAATGTACAACATAATGACAGATCATATATTTCAGAAAAGCTGACAGAAATATTATGAAAACTATTAAACTCATAGAAAATTGAAGCATATGTTTTGGGGGGCAGACATGATGTTTGTGTATAATATTTACTAGAAAATTTCAGTTCTTTTGCTTAAGTCTCAGAAGTACATTCCTATGCATATCAAGCCATGGATGTAGCTTACAGATAGCTAGAAATTCCACAATAAATTAATCTTTTTACAGTTACTTCTGGACAGGTGCACATAAATAAGTTGTCCATATCACACTGTACTGGACATTCTGAAAGATGTTTGGTGTTGAAATATGTATTTTATTACAAATGTACAGTATTACTTCACAGTATCTTTTTCTTTATTTCCTTTTGACCTATTTAAAGAAATTTGTTATTGTATCACTTTACTTTAAACAGATAGTCTCATGTGAATGTGATGATCTGTCTTTTTTTGCAGTATTTTCTTGACATTCATATACAGCAGTGGCTTTTGAGAGTTTCTAATATACAGCATATACTAATAACTTTCCCAGAAGCTGAAATCAGATAACAATTCTACTTTCCACTGGCATTAATGCCCACTGTGAAGCAAGCTGATCATTTCTAGTCAGAAAGCATTCACAAAATACTACTATGTTTGGTACTAATTGACACTTCAGTTCACATCATCAGCTGAGAGGTCAAGGACAGCTTGAAGACTGAAAGTACCTTTTTATTTCAGTTAGAGGTTTCCTACAGGTCACCGTTAAAGGGCATTAGTAGAACAACACAGATAAATATAAAAGATTTCATGCTCTGAATTTATCCAGTATTCTTTGCAAAAAAAAAAAAAAAGGTTTTGTAACTCTCCCTCCCAGCACGTAAACCCTCTCCTCCTCCAAACTGTTAAATATTCTAATAATCAGCAAGAATTGAAGATCCATCATGAATCATGAAATGGTGAAAGGACACATTTATTTCTACCAAATTAACATTTTATTTCTTTTTCTTGGTTGTCATCTTGGTTTAGAGCTGTTAAATTCTGAGGACCATATGTAGAGAGACCAAATTTTTGTTCTGGACAAGAATGAAGACTGGACAAGATTTCAAAATGTCAAGTAAGCCATATATACAGCAAATAAAATACAAAAGTCTATTTGAATCATAAAATAAATCTCTTTTTCCATCCATGGAGATCTTATTTTTAAATAATGGAGCTGTTACAAGATTTTATGAAAGGCATGAACTTGCAATTTAACAATACTGTATAAAACACAATTTGAGTGCTATGGGATTTCAGATGATAGTTAACAATTTATGAGCCATTCGTTTCAGCAAACCTGCTTGATATATCTGTTCAGAAATGCCACACTTTGACATTTTTAAGCATTGTCAAGTTGTTTGAGGACACACCCATGCAAACTGCAAAGAAGTTATGAGAAAGAAACAAAATTTCCTGAAGTGTTGAAATTCTTACTTAACAGTCTGTTACTCTGTGATCTTCTAACATATTTTCATAGTTCAGTGTTCTTCAAAACCCGCTTGGATGCAGCCCTGTCCCACGTGCTCTAGGTGGCCCTGCATATGCAGGGGGGTTGGACCAGATGACCTCTAGAGGTCCTTTCCAACCTTAATGATTCTATGGTTCTATAACATACAACCCCACGCTTCATTGGGTAAATACTTCCCATAGTAAATATAATTAACTTGGAAGTAATTGTGATAAAGAACTAGAACAGAAGATATAGCATGTAGAATGAATATAAAGTATGGCACAAGTAGATTAATATAAAGGTTACATATTCAAAATCATTGTTTTGAAAAGAAGGCCATGTATCTCCCAAGCACAGGAGAAGCAGAAGGCAAATCCAAACCCTATAATGATGATGTCCATCATTTCCTTCAAGTGAAAAAGCAAAGCAGATCTCCCAATTTCTAACTGGCTTAAAACTGTAACTTTCTATTTCTAACTGGCAAATAAGGTTAGATTTACAGCATGTTTAATCTAGGGGAAAGATTTTGTGCAAGGATGGTAGTGGTATTAGAACTAAATCTCACACAGGGGCTTTAACAAATCTCTCATGCTCTAATACAGATATGCCTGTCTCAGAGTAGTGGGTTGGCCTGTAATACCTTTCATTTACCAACATCAGGCCATACCTCTGCTCTCCATCTGCAATTACACAACTCTGCTCCTTCTCCTTCATTCCACCACTCAATATACAGAAGTTATTTCCAAAGTAGTATTATATTTATTTGTATATTTATTTTTGTTTGACTGATGATGGGCAACAAGAATCCTATGTTGGGACACCTTCACTTACTGGCTATCTGGTCCCCCCAGACCAGGGGATGTTGGGGCAACCCATGCTGCCTGTCCACTCTGACTGACCACTACATTATATAATTGTACAAACTGAACTGATACCTTCATCACACCATCCTGTGCAGATCTGCACCAGTTTGTTTTATTCTTACCCAGCCTATTTCAAGTGTTCTGTCTCTTATCCAGCAATGTACTTAAATATGTGCATAACTTTAAGATGAAGAGTAATCAAGTTCCTTAAATAGGACTGTTCATATTTTAAAATACACACATATGCTTAAATCAGGGTCCAAATGCTTCATCTTTTCCTCCTTATATTGTTTTTGGATCAGATCAAATCTTGTTCTCATAAGCCTCATGAGTAATCATCTAATCATGAATCATGCATTCAGCAAAACAGGACAAATCATCAACTTTATTTGTTATGCAGATAGATCATCTAACAAGCTCTAGATGGTTTTGAATGAATAATTCTTTCTTGCCCACTAGCCAGTGTTTTTACTATGTCTATGTGTAGGTTTTTTTTTTTTTTCCTCCTAAATCTTGTTTTATCTGTACTAAAAAGGCAGTTCTACATGATCTGCAATCTTTAAAAATAATAAGGGACTTGATGTTTTTTGCCCATAAACCACTGGAAAGATTTATGACAAACAGAATGACACATGAGGTTTGGCAGATGGTGACATTGTGAAAGGTGGTATTGGAGGATGCCTCCTTTTCTAAGACTTCACAAAATTTTCCTACCACTTTTTAACAGTGAGTCAAAGCTCTGCTTCTGTGGGAGAAACCATGGCGTCTAGTATTCTGATTTAGAAAGGCCATAGATGCCTGTGCAGAAATCAATACTACTTTGTGCAGATTTTTTTTTTCTCTGCATTTGCACCATCTCTCAGCCTACGTCTCACAGAGTAGGTAGCTCTCAGATCAAGTCTGACAGCCAGATCTTTTATGTCCAGCCTTTTGTAGGTCCAGACACCTTTTATTTTTTTACAAGAATTTTTCCTCTGAAGCTGACTTCCACTGGCTTCTTATCACTTTTCAAGTTACCTCTTACATTTTGAGATAGAAACACATCATTTGGTCCAGTGTGTTATTTTAGACATCCTCGGAAGTGCTTTTCATTCTCTATGCTCTAATACATTGATTAATGGACAGAGTTTTTTATCTAAATTCGGGAAACAATGAGACTGTGCACACAGTATTTCCTCTGACCATTTTAAAACTTGTTCAAAATTCTCCTCTTCTATTTTATTGATGTATCTTTATGACAGATTTTCCTCATCTTTGAAAGCCATGGTAACTATTCTGCCCAAGAATAGCCAAAAGAGCAGAGCTCTGTTTGCAGAGCAGCCTTTTTTTTTCTGTTCAGCACCATGTGAACAGCTAAACTAGTGCACTTCTCCAAGACACTGACTGCTGAGAGAGCACTGAGAAAAAGGTCAGTGCTTCTTTTCTTTTTTTTTCTTTTTTTGCCTTGATGTTCCATTTACCTCTGACCAGCAGTCTCTGACAGTTTGGATTTATCAGAGCACTCAGAGTAGAACAGATCTGTGTCACCGTGTCTTCCGGCTATCAAAGGAGACGGGTGTAGAAGAGAACACAGTTTCCAGGGCATCGTGACCATATTCTAGGCTGGCAGAGTGCCACTGCAGAGCTCGACTAACAGGTCTTTTATTGGGAATGTACTTTAGTAGTGAGGAGCTATCCTCCTTAAATAAAAAAGCAGCTTCACTGCTATGGAGTGCTACTGCTGCGTAAATAGCTCCAAATTGGGAAAAGTTAATATTGAATTGTCCCAACAAATGTTTTCCTTCCTTATGTTTGTGTTAGTCATTGATTGCTAGTTGCCCTCATTGTTAAAAAAAAAAAAGAAAGAAAAAAAAATCGTCTGACCCACTTGCAGGTGTTTCACCTTCAGCTCCATAAATCCGCTCGTGTCTCTGCAGTAATACGTGTTCTGTCAGCTCCTCCTACACCATCCATGACAAAGGTTGCTCCTGTACTAAATGTCTCTTCAGCGTGACTGGCTGCACTTTGCTAGTTTACAGTGAATCAGTTTGTTACACTTCCAATCCTACAAGCTGTGAGGCATCGGCTGACTGTAGCAGTCAATAGGTACGTGGTTATGCAGGAAGGGTGGCTCATAGCATGTAGGGGGAGCACTTAGGCTTAAAATGTTAATTTTTGTGAAATGTTAGCTGCTGACTCAGAGGCTAACAGCACCTACACAGCTTCATTTTTCACAGTTTTACAATACCCTCTCTGGCACACAAGTTTATTTTTTAAAGAGCAAAATTATTTTTTCAGCAAGTGGATTGCTCACAATAATATGGTTATGCTTCACTTCTAGTTCTTAAGAGAGTCATTATTTCATATTAAACTGTTAATCAAAATATTAATACATGGAGAATTTATATAGTTCAGCTGCTCAGAAGGTTGCTGTGATGGAAAATAATAAATGTGTGGATGAAAACAGCAATGACTGACAAATATTGTATTTAACTTTGGTACATCAACTATGTTGAGGATTGCAAAATAATTCACAGAATACAAATATCACAGAATACCTGGAGTTTCCAGGCATAGTGTATCTAGCTCAGGTTGTATGATATTAGCCAGCCTTGTGCAAATATATTTTGGAGCAGTGCAGAACACCTTGGAGAACATGCGACTGTTTGTCCACTTTGCAGTTGGAGTGCCTGCAGTTGATGAACAGAGACCAGGCACACTGGGCTTGGTGCCTGTTAGGCAGCACATCAGCCACAAAAATGCAGAATGATGGAATCACTTTGGATCGGAAGGAACCTCTTATGGTCACTCGCTCCAACCCCCAGCTTGAGGAGAGCCAGTATAGATCAAGTTACTTGGGCATTCCTCTAGTTGAGTTTTGGATATTTCTGAGGACCAAAATACCACAGCATCTCTGGGCAACTTTTTCCAATATTTGACTAAACTCAGATTGATTTTTTCTTCCCAGTGTCAGAATTTCCTGTGTTACAAGTTCCTGTGACTGTTGACCCTTATCCTACTGCTGCAAACCTCAAAAAGATTCTGGCTTCATCTACTTTATGCTCTTCCATTAGGGAGTGGAAGACAGCAGTGAGATTCCCTTCACCTATTTATTCTTAAGATCTCCTTAGCCTTCACTTTTAAGACTGAACAAATCCAGTTCTTCCAGCATCTCCCTTGTCTGTTGGGTTCTCCAACCTCTCACAATCTGGATGAGCCTGCACCGGACTCTCTCCGGGGTAGTTATGTCTTTCTTCTTAGAATCCCAAAACTAGACACAGCTCTTCAGAATACTAAGCTAAATATTAATACTGAGGTTTAAAAACAATGCTAATTTTGATATCAATAACCCAAGATATGCAACTGAACAGAGGGTCATTTGTATTATCAAGCCTGCAGAAAGCAAAAATTTCAGAGAGTAATTTTCATTACAATTTGCTTTTCATACTGTGTTTATTTTTATTATATTATCTCAAAGTCAGTTATCTGACTTTTTTGATAATTCTGTAAGCAACAGTGGTCATCATTTGAATATTTTTTCATCAGTGGCCTCTTAAGTGGTCATAAAGATTTTACAGATACAGATAATATATATTGACACCTAGGGTTTCTTCGTCTAGTATATCACATCTCAAGTCAGACCTTTTTTCTATGAGCAACAACAGTAATTTGAAAAAGTAAATTGATTAGAATAATGAGAAGATTATATGAGCCTGAGAATATCTCAAGTTACAAACAGGAGGTAAAAATGGCAATATTTAAGAATATCTCCATGTTTAGAGATGAAAGACACTGATTTATGACTGTAAACCTGAAATTTGGGTGTTATATGACCAAAAATGATTTTATTCTCACAATGGCATTTGAAAATCCAGTTTAATAACATATTGCCTGAAAAAAGATTTCTTTTGCCACACAGACAAGTTCTTCTGGATACGGACCAATGCTAGAAACTGTATTTCACCTGGGTCAAGTGCAAGTGACTTTGGAGATTGCTCAAAAGTGTTTCTGTATGCAGTGAGCTGTTTCCACTGGAAGATGTTCAAATCTGCATTGCAGGACATTATCTCAACAGGAAGGAAGGAACTGTAGTGCCATTCAAAAAGGTCTGAGGCCCAGGAAACTACAGTTAGTGACTGCTGGAGGCACAAAGTTTGTTTGGCGGCAAGAGTCCTTTGTGGTCATATGCAAAAAAGGATTTTCCAGTAGCCTTCTTCAACTCTGCATAACAAAACCATGGCAACCCCCACGCAAAGTATGTGAATGAACATGTTGTTGAATGCTTGTTTTGTGGGGGAATGGCTGGCAGTTTTGGAGCTGTGGCCCTAGCAACAATGATGCCTGACTATTTTTCTGTAAGTGCTGAAATTCTCCTGTAGACACTTTTAGTTAAAAGCAAAAAGAACCATTATAATTATTTAAGCTGACTGCCAGCATATCCCAGACCACAGATTTTCCCTCAAGCCTTGCCTGGTTTAAGCCTTCAAATTGTGGTCGAACTGGTGCTTTTCTGCATTTACAGTGCTGCTGCAAAAGCATGTTTGTGAGAAACAGTGTCATCTTGACAAATCTTTATCAGTTAGAAAAATCTATGACCATGTTACTAAGACACTTCACTGGCTTTTGTTTAAAGCCAAACAAGCAATAAACAAGTAAAAGAAAAAAAAAAGCCAAGAGAAAATCCAGAGTAAATAATGGAGCAGAAAGACACACCCTCTGCTAGAAATACAGTTGCACCTACAGACTACCAGTCAAAGATAGGTATGCATGCCAATGCCACACATTAAAATTCTGAGAATAAATTTGTGAACCAAAATACTTAAAAATAAACAATAGACTCAGTAACTCCTTAAATCTGAAAAGGAGTATAACAGTAAGAATGCAAGACTTCCCAGGTTTTCCCACTTTGAAATTTATTCATTAAAGGAACTTAACTAAAATAGGGGGAAAAAATAGAATTTGTGAGAGTTAGCAATTATTTTATGAAGTATAGCCTACATGTATGACTTTATGCTTGTATCTGAAAGTGACTACCTGGTACATGATAACTTGTTTCTTGATGGAGTTGTATGTATTTTCAAAATCACCAGAGACTTCTGAATACATATATAACACTTTAAAAAAAAAAAAAAAAAGTCCTTGCAGAAGGGCAGAAGACTTGGAAGGAATATTGATAAATTCAGAATTCCAAAGGTAGAGAGGCCTGCAATGCAAGACTGAAAGAAAGAGATAATTTTCTTCCTAAGCTTCTACTGAAGGGCTGAACTAGAGCATATTTGGCCATTCTGAACTGACATGGTTAATGACTTTCAGAGGTTAGATGCTGACAGCAGCCATCACCTTAATACATCTTGGCAACTAATCTTCTTTAAATAAGCATTTTGAGTTTTCAGGTTGCAATTCTTGAAATCCTTTTATGCCTGGTCCCTTCATTATGGATAATGAGTTCATCAAAGTGAATCCCCTTAGGATTCTTCTGGATGTAGGACTGATTTTAAACAACTTTCTAGGTTTTATCTTTAAGTCAATATTCCACAAGATGATATTTTATACTTTGGAAGCAGAAGCAGTTGTGAACTGTTAACTACCCAATGATGCTATTTCTCGTTCTCATGTTTCAGTATATGATGACTATAGACACAGTCTGTGTAGGTGACAGATACTTGATATCTGTCACTTAAAATGTGACATAGATTGTGGTGCACAGTATGTTTTCATAACAGAAATCAGTGTGATTTTTGTGCTTCACTCTTGGGGACACCTAAAGGTAGTTAGTTTTTTTTTTTTCATTTTGAGAATGTCTTATTCCAATTGAATTAGGACAAACACAAATGTCATAATCCTAAACTGGTCAGCTCATCACTTTGGTCTAACTCCACAGTCTCTTTTGGCTTTGTCTCATTTGTGGCGAGGGTGCTGATTTTCTCATTCTGCTGTCTATATGATGGATCCCTGTAAGCACACTTTAAATTTCAATAAACTCTAAGATAAAAAAGCAATCAAACTTAAACAAATATTGGTTTCTTCTAGATACTGCACTTGAAGTTCAAGGGTCTGGTAAGCACACAGAGCTTTCCTGCGTTTAGTCCCTGCAGCTTTGATGTTCATCAGCCACTGAGAGCCATTTATTGCCTTGTAAACTTGGAAGCAATTACCTTTCTGCTATTATATCAATCATCATGTAAAATAGTCCTCTTTTATTCTTCCCTTTCATCTGTGCTTCTTCTCAGAGTTATAATCTTTTGCCAGAAGTGCCTCTTGCTCTCGGGATGCCCATATTTCCAGTGCTCCTATTTGGAATATCATTTTTAAATAGAAGACAAATCATAGAATCAGAATTACTGGATAAAAAGAAAAATTAGAAAAATTATGCTTCTTTTTGTTCTATTAATAGAACAATGACATCAAATATAACTTAAAGAGTCATACATTCTCAGAAATGTATGCTCTCACAAGCTCTGACTCAAGCTCTCACATACCAGGTACATTATTTTGATTAAAACTAAATAGTACTAAAAAGGAAAAGGAGAGTAAATGTACAGTTTATGCACTGAAATCAATTCAGGCAGATCAGCTGCTGGTTTCTTAAAAAATAAGTGTCATATTTTACCCCTACTGAGGATATGTCTTGTCATATCTCTTTTTGGGTTACCAGGACATCAGTGAAAGAAGAATTTAGTCCACTAAAGAAAACTATGCTTCCTAAATGTATAGTCAGTGAGCATTTTTTTAAATTACTCCTTTGGAGTGCACTCAAGGGTTTAAAAAAGAACAAAGTAGTGACAAATGTGTTCTCTTGTCACTTGCTTGGAAAATTGAGTTCTGTTCAGTGTTGTGAAGACAGAACAGAAAGAACACAGTGTGAACAAGAACATCAAGACCTGAAAATCTGACTTTGATCTCTTTCTTAAGAACTAACCAGGAGCACTGTGACATTCTGAAAGGAGGCTAGATATTTTAAAAGATGTAGTTGTGTATGAGGATGCCTTTTACAAACAATATAAAAATATTCCCATTTGAAGCTCACAGCACTTCTTTTCCTCTGAAATGTGCAGTGTCTATCCCCTTTTCTTTGCCAAAAGGTTGTCAGGCCTCATAAACTAGAGCTATTGCCAAGATCCTTTTACTTCTGTCTTTTTTAAACCCTGTAACTGTGTGAATTAAGCTCCCTGTGTATCTCTGGTAACCTACAAGCTATGTGTCAGGCCCTCTTCTAACCCCAAATTTTATTTCTGTTATCTAATCCTTTCATGCTGAGTCTGCCCTGTTAAATGGCTGACACCCTCTGCAGTCTGCAAGAAAGAGAAAGAAAAAGGTTAGAAAGAACAGTAAAGAATCTGATATGTAGGAGCCAGTAGGAAATATATTTTCTGACACTCTCAAGAATGGAGCAGCACAGGGAAAAGTGGTGACATGAACATGTCCATCTGTCAAGAGCAACAAAGCCAGTATACTTTAAATTATATCTTTTAGATGGTATACCATAAAATCTTACTAAAAGCTTGAGTCCAGAAAAGAAAATAAAATGTAAATTGGACATGTTATTTTTAAGAACATAATTTTAAGAAATACTTTATGTTATTTCTGAGAGTTTTGGAAAATATTTTGAAGTATTTTCCCTCAATCATTTTATCTCTGTACCTATTTCAAATGTCCTTTTGATCTCTAAATTTTTCACCATCGAAAAGGAATTTCTGTTGCAGATTATTTTTGTTCTCTTTTCTCACAGAAATGTATTATAAGTTAAGTTCCTTAAGGAATTTGCACTTAAACTGAAGATAAAAGTTGACTGTGCTGATGAGGAAATTATATCAAACAAAGCAAGCTGGCCTTATCTTAGAGAGCAATCTGTCATTATGGACAGATTTAATTTGAATTTTTGAAGTAAAATTGTTAGATATTAAAAGGACTTAAAGTGAAAGAGTCATACTCATTATCCTTTGACTAGGGTCACCAGATGTGACTATTTTTTCCAATGACATAAAGGTCTAGTTCTAATTTTTTATTACTAGCTCAAATTTATCCATCTTGAAAGAAATTACCTTTCAGATTAGCTTGAACTGTATTATGCCTTTTATCATATTTTTTCTGAAAGTGTAACACAAAGTGAAGCATTATGACTATTTAGTTGAAAGGCATTAAACAGCTTTTCTGGAAAATCCCCACATATAAAATTAAAATCCATTAAATGTTTTATTTTAGGAAGGTTTTGAACCAACCTATGGAACTTCACTATATATTGTATAGAATTACATAAATAATTATATAAACCTGAACCTGATCTCTTGAATCTTGAATCTTTTAATTTAACAATGCAGGGGAGAACTCTGAAAGTCCTGCTCACAGGAGGCTTCATCCTGTTCATGTAGATAACTCAGTGTGAATCCCGTGAACGGGCAAACCATGGCAAATTCTAAGTCCTTTTTATATTGAATGTGACAAAATGACCCCGCCATACAGGGAGCTGGAAGATCAAAATGAATCCATGGTAAATTATGAGAACATTGTCTACAAAGTAGTTATAATTTAAACAGGCATCAGGTTATGTAAATTATAGGAGGAACGTCACAGACTTCCAGGAAACCAATAGGGCATCTTCAAGCCATGATGCTTCAACTAGACTTGCTGTGAATCCTTATCACGCCTCTTACAGTTGAGACCCACAATAACATCTCATATACTTTAAATATGATTGTAATATAATCTTTTCAAATTGTCTCTTGTGCTTTCTGCAGTACATATGAGGACCTTGAGTAATGATGATAACAACCTATGTATCCTTTAAAAATATCTATGTTGCCCATTGCATGCCTTGCTAAGAGAGGAGTTAAGATAACTCCTTAATATACACACACACATATACACATATAAAGAACACATAACTAAACTTTTGGATTAACCCATTACATTGTTCAGAATCTGTCTTAAAGACATTTTGGAAATTGAAAAGTACTGAATGTGCCTTATAAATTAATGAAAAGAGATTCCTATAGGAGCATATTGTTTCTGTAGACTGTGTCAAGCCAAGAAATTTCCAAAAGCTGAAGATTTGCTTTTTCTTACAAAATATTAAATCAGTCAAATTCTGTTCATACCAGAAATTCCCCCAGCTGTGGCGTGTCAAGTTTCTACCATGTATGGGCTTATAATGATAGCACATGGGAGAAGATTATCAAGAGTTTTTTGAATGGGTCATTCTGTGATACAGCTGGCACAGTAATATTGCACATCAGCAGTGAAAAAAATGGGACTATGTTACAAGGCAGGACAGGACAGAGCAGAATGATCCTGACACTTGGTTCTTCTTTTCTGCTTCTTTATAATAACACAGTTGTAGTACACTTTGCAGTGCAAGTAATTTCAGAGCCACTTACTCCCACTTCAGAAACGGCAAATAAGACAAAGGGAGATTGTTTCTCTCTGACTTACTTTTTACTCTCTAGCTGCGTGTGTTTTAGTACACGCACATGATTATCTGGTAACAACTGAGCTCTGGGATTGGAGGTTTCATGTCAGTCAGTAAAAGAAATCTGAACTGAAACTTTTGTCATGTATCGTTCATTTATGTCCTCATGCTGTGAGAGAGTATGTACCTAAGAGCTTGAATCTTTTCATCTCACTGAAAACTAGGATGGATAGCAGACATGCGTTTGAGCAGCAGGACTTAAAATCTTGCAGTCATTGGCAAGTAACCTTCTCTTGCTTGCCTGTGTGTGACAATAGGCTCTAAGCAGTACCACATTTATCCTGGGTTACCTGGAGAAAGATTTCAGAACTGTCAGGAGAATACAGACTGAAGCACTGCTCTGCAAAGTCCGTACGGAGAAGACTCAGAAATGGTGTAGGTAGAGCCTCAGCTGGCAGTGGTAAATAAACTGGAGACAGAAACTTCTCATATATTACAGAGGTGGCTTGAAGATTGAGGAGCATGCGGGGATCATGCCTGGTGGTTTCAATTTACACCTAGAAACAAATAAGCTGCTCTCATTTTTGCTGCTGACATTAATGGGCCATGCTAATCAAAGGCTGAAGAAAATCTAAAATCAACCTTTCTTCCTGGGGAGCTCATGTCTATACCTACCGACTCTTAGAAATACTACTTAGTACAAACTGGTGTAAAAACCATACAATGATGGGTATCCCTATGAGAGACAGGAAGTTCAGAATATTAATGAAATAGAAAACAGAATCAACTCTTCACCTCAAACCTTGTTTCAGTTTGGATTTTTCTACTGAAATGATTTGTATTATCTTATGTTTGGTTTCTTTCTTGAAAACAGTCCAGCACAAGTAGCGTAAAGACTTCTGGCTCTATGTCTTTCCATTTGAACAAAGGATGTCAGCTTCCTTAGTTGCCACTGTGCACGATTCTGAAAAGACCTAGAACCAGCTAGGTTCCTACCGACTTTAAACACAGATGCAATGGCATGGGTCTTTTATGTTACTAAAATAGATGTACAGAAGGTAGATGGATTACTGATGTTTCCATTGCTCTAATTTCCACTAATTCTAATGCATATATTGCTTTTCTTTAGCATTCCATCCCTTTTTAAGTTCATTCATTTTGAATGTAAGCAAGGTTAATAATGAACTTCATGTCCACTTGATGAAAGCAGCATATAGTTGAATTAGAATATAATTCCCCATTACACGGAAACCTGCCATTTTTCACTTGCAGACTCATACCCAGAAGTATTTAAGAAAATCTTAGAAGAGAGAGAGAAAAAAAATCAAACTAATGATTGGGACCAGGTTGTCCTAAAGGGAAGCAGACTTGAATTTCAAACATTCACCAGCACATGGATTGTGAGCAATGAGCAAAGTTTCCCTGAGGCTGGTGAAACCCACTTAAGAACTCACTCTAAATTGGTTTCTAAAAATGCTGAGAAATTTTAAATCCTGATGAAGCCAATTTGATCCAGGAGTTTTTGGAGCTTTGTAGAATCAACAAGAAAAGTCTATAGACCAAATACTCAGAGGTCCTGAGCAAGTTTAGGGATCTAATTAAGAGAAATTCCACTATCTATTTTGGATTTATTTTTATCATTATGAAGCCCTTTTCTATGTACTAAACTGACAGTGTATTCTGCAAAAGCTCATTAAAGCATATTTTCTTTTTAAAATTGTGTTCAGTGGTTGAAAAGAAGAAATAATCAGTGTTTCATTTTAATGGAACACACTATAATGGGTAGTGGTGTCAAGACACATATATATCAATCTGAATGTTCCACCTACTGATGCATGGTATAGGGAAGAAGTACTACTCTGGATTTTCAATCAATTTCATGTCTATTCTCCAGCATTTTTTTCTTATTGCCACTGTTAGATAGAAATGTACATTAGTTATTAATTAAACAGTTATGGCTTCTGATAGAATCATTTTGTCATTATCAGAATCCATGACCTAAACATTTAACCAGGTAAGAAATAGCATATTCTTTCAAAAATCTTGTCTTGAAAATTTTCAGTGTATTTCTTAGCACACCAGTAAAGGAGATTGTTGACTAACAGCAAATCAATTTTCAATCATGAACAGTTATCTAAAACTTTTAAAAGCCTTACACACATTCTCCACTCACCCCTTATTCCTTTTACAGGTTTTTCAGATTTTTCTGAATTTCTTTCCTCTTCCTATTATATGCATGTGCACATAGTCATCATGATTAGTTTTTGGCTGCCCTGCAAGTCTTTCCCGTATGTAGTACATAAAATTCCACTTAACTGATATCCCCCGTTTTATTTTCTCTAGAAGTAACTTGTTTTCCACCAACACTTCCCAAGAACTTCATGGTTGTTCTTAGTAATGGACTTAAATGAGTGAAAATTCATGAAAGAGTGCCAGGAGATATGAGACTTTAATTGTCATTTTTGAGAAATAATTCAGCAGCAAGTTTAGATAACATGAAAAATTTGGAAAAAGTGGAACTCATCCACCTAATTCTAATCGTACAATACTCACAGCATTAAACTTTCATAAAAGGAGGAAACAGACCCTGGGAAACAAGATACACAACTATGCTTTCTGTAACTCATTATTTTTCTAGTATGTTTGTTGTTGTAGGGTGATTGTGAAATCCAGAGGGCAACTTGCTGTTGAAAGTACTGGCTACCATCTCAGAGACATTTTTTGGAAAGATCATAAGAATTTTAATGACCAAGTAGTATGGTGTAATTTTCTACAAAAAAAAAATCTTTTCATAGTCCTACTGGCCTTCCTGTTTGTGGCGTTTTCCACTACTGTTAAACAGTGATGTGCACGGGTAGCACTGGCAGTAAGAAATGAAAAACTTGTCTAAGGTCATAAGCCATACAAACTTATTGTCTGTGAAGTCCTTTGCCTGTTATTAATGATTAAATTAAACATAATTTAATTAAACATAGAAAAGGCAGACATCAACTTTTTTTTCTGAATATTTTGTACTGAAGGTAACACAAAGTTTTCAAAGTTGTTCAACACCTTTCTTTTTAGAGACACATTGGTAAAAATTCTTATTCAACTTTAAATAAGTTATGGATAACCTAAAGCAGACAGTATTGATACCTTGAATTTTCAGTGATCAAATTTTTTTTGATCAATATTGGTCATTCAGTTGCAATTCATAACCCAAATCATCTGTTGCTTCTCTTCAGATTTGTATTCCTTGTAGATGTGAGGAAACATACTGAAAAAAATGAGCTTAATTTGCTGCCACTTAAGTGTATGGAATTAATGCTTTGAAAGTGACTTTTTAAAATAATACTTTTAACTGAAAAAATGTCAGAAGTCCTTAAAATGTTACATTTTATCCATTTCCTAAGTTTAAAATCAGAATTGACCTTTCATCCTAAGAGTTTAAAAAAAATGTGTGGTAAAAATACATTGTAAAATTCCCAGTGCAATATTTTTAAGTTATGAAGACACATTTTGACAAATGTTATAAAATTAATTTTTAGTTTCAGTTAAATTAAAATTAAGTTTTAGTTAATTAAGTTTTAGCTAATTTTTAGTTAATTTTAATTTAGATTATTTGTTTGTTTATTTTGGTTGTGTGATGTTTTGACTGTCTCATGACTATGTATTTATGTATCTATAATCTGTATTCCACATATAGAAGGGGAAAGTTATTGCAGAAATGACATGCATTTTCTCAGATTTTTCACTACAAGCTTTCACTGGATCATACCAAGTTATTTATTTTATCCTTTGTTTCACATGGACTCTCTTGCCTTGAAATGTGGTAATCTTCATTTCAACAGAAATCTTTTTATGGCTAGCAAATTATTGAAATAAACAAAAGCTCTATAAAAATCATTCAGTAAAAATATCTAAAAACAGTGCAAAATGTTTTTAAGTTGTTTTACTGTATCTCATAAATATTTTATCTTCTAGGTGATTATCTGAACCCATATTTATGCTTCAGATGTTGATATGTATGCCTTTTCACTTTACTCAAAAGATTTGTTACATTAAAATTATCGCTTCTTAAACCATGACTTCTTAAACCATGACCACTTCCTTTAAACCAGTGGAAAAACATCCACAAACTTCACTGAGCTGTGTGATTCAGGATCCTAGGGAACCAGATTCTGTCATAAATGCTCATCATCAGTAGTATTTCAATCTGTATGCCCATTCTTTTAAAAAAGACTCTTTAAGAATTAGAACTGATTTTCTTATTGTCACAGTAAGGAGTAGGTTTTTCACATTCAATCTTCAGTTGTGAAGAGTCATGAAAATAATGCTATTTTGCAGAGTTATTTTGAATTAGTAATTTTCATGTGTTTTTCATCAAAAAGACACGGAATAGAGTGGGTGAATCTTGAGTTAAAATTTTGCAAAAAGATCATACAGTAAATATGATTCCTAGAATTTGCATTCCCATAGAAACACAGAGATAACATTCCAATTATTTAGAAATAGATCTCCAAACTTATATATTTTAAGTGTTGAATGATTAATTTGACATTCTTTTACTAACTGATTCTTTCTTTTGTCTGTCAATCCTTAAATAGACAGAGAATGTGGAATATGCTAAATATCTTGTCTATTTCATCTTGAATAGAGATGGTAGGCAAGAAAGATTGGATGACCTCAACTCTGAGCTTACCCCCCACACACACACAAAAGCAGTATAAGACAGTATAAGGCAGAAAAAAAACACATTATTGTAGTCATAGACAGAACAATGCTTTTAAAAGCATTTGTTCACATATGGCTCAATTAATCAGTTTATAAAATCAGTAAGACTCAGGTTATTTCATTTTTGCATAAACATTCAAAATTATCTATCTAGAAAAATGAGTCATTTTACCTTCACCTATAAGCATCCATCCTGCATTACTTAATGAGCTATTACTTTCCCAGCTATGACAAGATAGGGGAAATTTTGCCCAAGTAAGAATGAGCAATCTGGGCGTAAATGTTTGAGCTGGAAAGATAAAATATAATTTATGCTATGTTTTTTACCAGAATAGAATGTATTGGGCACAGGACTGTGATACACATTCAGGTTGAAATACCCAATCAATTGTCTCAAATGACATTATGCGATTAATGACAATCTAAGGGCACACTTTGCCCTGGACTACTGAATTTTACTGTTTCGCTTATTTTGGAGTCCAGCTAAGTGCCAAGCATTATGCCTGAAGGTATCTGCTGTTTTCAACAGTAAATAGATGTAAGTAAGAGGGTTAAGAAGCTTTTCATGGTCTCTTGATCCAAAAACTTGGGATTCAGTTTTACATCCTGTAACTCTTGGAGGTACTGTACAAAATCTGACTGCTGCACCATACAAAATCTGCCAACTGCAGATGCTTTCTCCTCGGGTCTGGGCTCAAAGATCAGCAAATAGGTCATTTTTCTTCTGCAATTCCAGACTTCTCTGTGGAAAGCCTCACAAACTTTTCTGGGAATTGTGCCTGTAGGATACAGCAGTTGATCACAGGCTGTCTCCCCAGATATCTATTCACTGATGATCAGAAACAGTTATCCCAAAACAATGAGAGAGCCACGCTTTCCCCAGTCCCATTTCTGTCCTGCACAACACATATTTGCTGTACTTTTTCACTCATTCCTTTGACAAAAGAACCAGCTGCAGCTTTGTAGAGGTTTTGGTTTCTGTTGATCAGTTGCCATATGGAATTTAGAAGCGGGTCTATCAACTTATATGATCATGGTATATATTTTTTTCCTTTCTGGCTAAAACCAGCAAAAAAAAAATGTAGATATAGTGAATGTCTGTCCCTTAAAATGACTGCAGTGATAGAGGTTTGGCTGCAATTATATTGCTAGAGCATCACATGTCCAACACTCATCACACTGTTATAGTGTATCTGTATTTTATAAGAGTGTCACTAAGAAAATCTATAAATCTAGTCCAAAGCTAGTTCATTTTATCTTTCTGATGGTATGACTGTCCAGTTTTACCAGAAATCTTCAGAAGACTATAAAATGTGAAAATCGCTCTGAATCACTGAGATGTACTAATTAAAGTATACAATAAAAATATTAATCTAATGATTTGAGCAAGAAGAGGAAAGGAAATGATTTAATCCCTTCCATTACCTCGTGATGTCTCATTGACCAATTGCATGAACTGAGGGGTAAGTAAACACTAGAAGAGAGGAAAGCTGAGGTCATCCTAGGTGGGGTGAGAGAAAGGGCAGGTTACCCAGGGCAGCCACTCTGGATACCACAGATAGTCCCCTTTAACAATAGGAAAAAGAATGAAGTAGCTAGAAGAACTCTCAAGGGCCCAGAACACGTTGTATTGGATAATTAGTCAGCCAGGACAAGCTAGACAAATGCTGGAGCACCCAAAAAAATCCCTATTGTTGTATATAATCTTTATACTGATTTTCCATCATATCTTTTCAGAACTTTGTAACATTATCTCAAGTCTTGCTTTAAGTAAACACCCTTCTGTCCTCAAATTTTATTTTATGATAAGACCACTTCTGGTTAATCTGACAATCAACAAGGCAGTCTGTGCCAAGGGGTGAGTCAGGCCGTAGAAGCAGTATCATACAGTGCTGACCACCCTGCTATATTTATTCAGTATATCTGAAGGATTTGAAGTCACACCCTCACCAAACATCAGAGTTTCCAATCGAGAGATCTGTGATCAACATCTGCTGACAATCTTCAGATACTTTCCAGGATCTTCTAGCTGACGTTTTTGGGATATCTTTTAGTACAGTGGAAAAAACACGTGAATAGAAAGGTCCCAAGGAAGTTGTGGCAGATAACAACATGAGTTAATTTAAATTACTAAAGAGAGTAATAATGACTGCTACAGTTTTAGCAAAATGTCTCCAGTGTAAAATTATCTAAAATGACTTAGTTCTTCGCAAGCACCTAAAACTTTCTTTGATATATAAACCTTTTATTCGGCCTTTACATATTTGTGTTTTTAGGCAGCCAAATATGTGATGATGAATTCTTCATTTTTATTTGAGTTGCTAATATCAGGAAAGATGCTTTTAGCCTGGATGAGTGAGTAGGTAACTGAGATGTGAACTAAACACAGCCTATATGGGAACTACCAGAGTGCTGAGGAACTAAGAATAGGACAGAGGAGAAAAAAAAACAACCCAGAAACATTTGGCCTGAATATTTGAAAAGAAAAATTTGATCATAAATGAAGCTAAAACTTCCCAGCTATTATTTCCAACTATTCAAGAGGCATTCTTTTAAATAATATATGCTACAATCACATATATCCCTTATCAAAACCCCATTTCAAACTTTTCTTTAAATAAATAATATTGAATATATCTTAAATAAGTACAGTTGGAATTTATAATTATGGACTTGCAGCTATCAGTAAAGATAAACTATTAGGTGGTGTTTTATTAAAAATCCAAGAGAATTTGTTTCATTTGTTTAAATAGCCCTATCTCTTAGATTATATGGTAATTAGTCATTTTATTCACTGCTTACTTGTCCAATTCTATTAAAAATTATTGTTCAAAAATAGGGTTTTGTTTGCAAAGAACAGAATCCTCTCATGTTAATTTAGATAAGGCAGAGGAGCACATGTGGATGTGCACATAACTATGCTATAACAAACAAGAGATACTAAGATCAGATAACACATTAAAAAGTTTCCACAGTTTATTCAAATCTGCTGTAGTTTGCAAAGTACAAGTGCTTGGTTAATGCTGAATACATTGTTATAAATAGGTTTAAGAAGGTACAAACACAGTTAAGAATACTCCAATGCACCTCCAAATGGCTGAAAAAAAAAATGAAAGAGTGAAAAGGTCAAGTCTGAGAATCAGATTTCCAGTTCTGCTTTGACTGATCCATTGCATGGTTTTATTGCAAGCCTTTCTTTGGTTGCAGAGGTGTTCTGCATTTTAAAGTCTTCAAATTAGGAGCATATATAGCTGCGATAATGAGGCATGGGCCTGAAGCAAAGGTGATCTTGATGTGAAAGTTTCTGGATAAATCAAAGAAACAGTGAGAGGCACTGGTTTTGAGGACTGATCATGCAAGCTATTCTAGACAATTATTTATGTGCGTTGCACTTGGAGCAACCTACTCTACCACTGTGCAAACACAGCATTTAAAATCATATGGTGTGGTCATACCCAAACTGGCACCAGGTTTGGAAGCTTCTACTTTTTATGTGGGCTATTTCCCATCCTGTGTCTTTGCAGGATCTGTTATTAGGACACAGTAGCAAAGATTTCAATGGTGCAGGGAGCAGGGAGGGAGGGCAGAAGCCTGCAAAGATGAGAATCTGAAGATGAACATGAAGACCTGGAGGCACTTACCATGCTATTTCCATCAGCAGTTGACACGAAGGCAGCTCATTGTTCTAAATATAGGAGCATAAATACACACTGAGTTGACTCTGGTGGAGACAGTCCTGTATGATGTTGGTACAAGGTGCAGAATTTATCCTAACTAACTTATACTTTTATGCCTTTTATACTTTTATTGTAAAGTTCTATTTTATAGCCTGAGAAGAAAAATAGGAATTATCCAAGAATGATGTATTCCACTGATTTTTCTCCCTACCTAACCAATGGGAAGAATTGCTTTCTGATGGTGCTTCTTTCTGTGTCCATGTTGACTATAATAGCCTATATTGATTATAAAGGCTGTGTATGTGATTAACTTCAATTTAGGACATTAATTTCAGTGTAGCTATGGCTAGCTGAAATGAGTTTCATGAGGCAATGGCAGGGCCAGTAGGAAGCACATTCCTGAAGTTCTGTGAGAGTACCTCTTGGCACCTGAATGGCAAAGCAGACAGAGAAAAAAAGTGACTTTCTGAGAAGCTGCAACTTCTGGATGCTGCAGCTCTAGTGGTGAGCCATTTAGAATGTAAAATTTACAGGTCGTGTTGTTACTTATATGGTAATAGACACTGCATGGTCTGCTATAGCAAAGACTTTAAGGAATGCCTTTTGTACTCACAAACTTGACTCAGACTCCAGCTCCTGTGGTCAAAAATGGAAAAATAGTCATTTAGCATGAATTTTCCTCACAGTCCTTGCCTGAAAAGTGCCAGAATATGTGTTAGAAGTGAAGAAAATGTATTGGGCTGCATATTTTGCAGAACACACAGTATTGAAACACTTGTCGGGTTCTCAGCGTTCCTCAAGGTTCACAGTTACAAGCTCATGGTCTGGAACAGTTTCTTACACGTCCTTTTGAGACTCTGTGTCTTGTTCCTTTACCACAAAATGTTCATGTAAGTCCACACACTGACTTGTTGGTGTTGCAAGGTACAGAGATTCTGATTTACAGGAAGTGTCAAGATTTTATACTCAGATTTAGACTACTCCAAACAACTTAATAATGGTGGCTAGAAAACCATGATGTTATTTTTCAAAAAAAAAAAAAAAAGAAAGAAAGAAAGAAAGCAGAAGAGCCCCTGCAGTTGTTCTGTGAAATTGGCTTTCCTATTAGCTTCACTGTAAGTACAAGTAGTATAATGGACAAGAACATTAACTTTACCAAGCAGTTTTGGGAACTTGAGGCCACCTGACTCTCAGACAGCAATGAGGCCAGTGGGTGACGATCTGCAGTTTCCATAGCCTGCACCTGAAGGACAGCCCTTCTGGAATTCAGAAAGTTAATCAAACCCAAGATATCTCTTACAAAATATTTGGAGCTCATATATCAGTACTTTTTCAGTGAAATAATGTTCCGTAATAATAGATCAACTCTTCAGCAGAGCAAAGTCCTTTCTCTTTTTCCTTCGGGTTCACCTTTTTTTTACTCTCCTTGAACTCTCCATTCTGACTTCTTTCACTGCTTTTCTTCCAACCTTCCCCTTCTTCACGTGTGTTTTTTTTTTTTTTAACTGCTTAGGCATTCTTTATATCTCTCCAATCTCAAACCAGATCTAATCCTGTGTCACTTTGCCCGCAAACCCCATATCTATTCAGTGAGACTAAGCAGTCTCCTAGTTGTCAAGCAATCGCTTGTTTTCATTACACAGAGGAAAAACATTTGACCAATGCCATGAATTCATTCAGTTTTATTCTTGATTCTGTGGCTAAAATAGTAACTCTTTCTATCTGGAAAATCTCTCCCTTTTCTTATTTATTTTGCAATTAAAGTTCTAGTTGCTTACAACTTTTCTAAAGAATTTGTCTCGAGAGAAAATAACTGGAATTTTACAGTACAGATATGTAAAAGGCTTTTATGGAGAATGTCAGAAGTTTAATGAGCAGTTCCCCAAGAGGAAGTAACTGAATGTTATAAGGTCAGAAAGGAAGGAACGAAAGGGCAATGAAGTATGCTGAAACCTTCCTAGATATTCAGAAATAAAGAAAGATGTATTTAAAAGATGATTTTTTTTTTCTTTAAAAAAAGTCTTTCCTTGTTGCGTAGTTGATAGGTGATAAGACAAGCACTGGGAGTTACATAACTGCAGAAAGAAATTTGTTGCTGAAGTATATCAAAAATCCTCTGGAACATCTACTGAAGGAGACACTATTGCTCTCCAAGACTGGAGGAAAAAAAAACAACACTGAAACTTATATCAGGAGATGATTGATGTTCTTTTGTGCAGAAGGCTTCCTAAAGACTTTTTAGATATTTAATAGGCTTTCTGATTGTAAAAGTACTCCATCCACTCTAAAGTGTTGGCCTGCCTTTGGCCTCTGCCTCTCATTTCCCCATCACCTCCTAACAATTTGATTTATAGCTTTACTTTTGATATAGTGGTTAGTTGAGGTGAGTTTCATGGGCAGGTATGTGGGGAAGAACCACCAGGTGCTTACTCACTGACAGGCATGACAGGCATTTAAGTAGGGGGCTGCCAGAAAAAATAAAGAAAAAGGAAAAAGGTGAAGAAAAAGAAAAAGGGAAAAAAAAAAAGAAAAAAGGGGGGAAAAGAAAAAAAAGAAAACAGAAGAGAGGAGATTTGTTGGACAATAACAAGTTCACTACACACAAAGCAAGAGCGAGAATGATAAATCTGCTGAGCTATTTGGAATGACAAATATGCCTACTTGCTTTACTGACATGCCTAAGAGACCTCTCCCATGTTTTGTCCAGTCTAGCACATAAAAGGGAATCTTGTGAGTGTATTCTGAACTACTTTAGATTCTCTTTTCCCATAGGAAGAAGAGATTGTTTCTGGCAATAAATGTTTAGAAGTCATGCTGATCCCAGCTGCACAGATGAGAACAGGCTGAGCAGGAGTAAATGGTACAATTGATCTCAGCTGTGCTAAAGAACATATTTCTGCAGGTGACATTGATCAGCACAAGGCCTTTATTAGCATCTAAAGGCAGTTTTCAGGGCAGCTGTATTTTTGTTACTTTTTCTAGATATGATGACTGTTCATCTTTTATCTTTCACTGTTGTCCATTCACCTCTCTTTCATTCTCTTTATGCAAATTTATCTTTATGCAAAGTGTTCACTTTGTATAGTTAAAGTTCTGCATTTTGTTCACTTCCACTTTTTATATTTTTATGGTTGGCAAGTGTTATTGATACACCAGGGAAGGGAGTACAATTGGAGAAATCACAAACTCATTGGGACTTACTGTGTTGAAACAGTGTGGTTTAAAAGTGGAATCCCTCTAAGCAACAGTATGACTGGCCATGGGACACAGGTGTTTATTAATAGCATAAAATATTAGTGCACTTTTATAGAGGAGAATTAGAATAGTAAGAAGTCTCCTTTGCAGTCTGAGCTGCACTGAGCTGATCTTCACTGACTCATGAGTTCATGGTGGTAACATTCATCACAGCTCAACCAATAATTCAGAGTATAGAGGCTTTCCCGGTGTGGTATTTACAGAAGAATAGGGATATCTGTCTGTGTATTAGGGTAAAAGCAGGACTGGAGAGGAACTTCTAGGTTGCAATATAATGAAGACATAGTTTAAATTATCAAAGGAATCCTTCTTTTCCCTCAGAATTATGAAATATTGTTTTAATTCAATTTAAAATAGAGTGAGATAACAGAGCATCTACCCTCTTTAATATCATGAAATTAGGGCCTAATAGTGTTTTAAGTCCTTTGCAAATTTTTGTACATAAATGACAAATATTATAAATAGAATACAGAGTATAATCTCTATCACTGGTTTACCTCATACCTAATAGCTCTCCCATTGTTTATGTGAACGTAGATCTTGGTTTTATTCCATATTTTAGTGAAATAAATGTTCACATAGGAGACAACCAATGAAAATGGTCAGGAAATGTGGATTTTTGCCATCCAAGTGTATAAAAGTATTAATCCTCACAGTGAGGCAGATAATTATTCTTTTTTTCTTACATTACTCATTATGTTATATTTCATGTATTAAATAAACAAATTCAGTAATGATTATTGTTCCTGGAGAAAGAAGCCCAGAATAAAAAGTCAGGCATAGATCTGCAGTCTCAGTTAAGAAAGTTTCACACAGAATCACAGAATGGTTGAGGTTGGAAGGGACCTCTAGAGATCACCTAGTCCAACCCCCTGCTCCAGCAGGGACACCCAGAGCACGTGGCACAGGGTGGCATCCAGGTGGGTTTTGAAGATCTTCAGAGAAGGAGACTCCACAACCTCTCTGGGCAGCCTGGGCTCTGTCATCCTCACTTGTTGCTAGGACTGTGCAAGAACTAGCTGCTGAAGAAAGCATATCTGGACATTTTTGAATCATTTTTGAATCACCTGGCAATTCTGCAAAGATGAGAGCACCATAGCTTTTCTGTCCTCCCTGAAAACACCAATGAGCCTGTTACAATATGTCTAGATTCCATAACTAACAGAAAATTTTATAGGCAATTGCCCCATGCATTGCAACTACACTGTGTGAGCCTCTGCTACCTGTCAAGGAAGTGTATGGCCAGAGCAGTGTGAGGCTAATCTGAAACAGCTCTGGCCAAAGTGAATGGGAAGACCACATCCATAATGAGTTAACTGCTCTAAAGATCTGTTTCATTAATCGCTTTACATCTGTCTTTGTTACCCTGCTGGAAAAGATACCACTAATATACTGAGAGGAGGGATAGAAACATAGTTAACCAAATTCTTGTATCAGCCATGCCAAATGGACTCAGATTTTCCTGTGTCATTAGAGAAAGTATGTGTTAGATGAAGCACTTTGTAAGAATCTTTGCTAGGATTTGTTAAGACTTTTCTAACATTTCATTACTAAGATTGCTTTTTCTTTCATGCTCTGCTTGATTTATAAAACTTCATTATGGGACCAAAGCTTAGATGCTTTGTGATGCCATACAAGCTGGCATGGCTTCAGAAGTCTAAATCTAAGTGTATATAACCTGGTAGCTTTCCGCACAAACCAACTTGCAACAGAGATTTTCTGCAGCTTTTCAAACTTCACAGCAGGTTTGGAGATGTATCCCCAGTCCTGCATGCTCTTAAATTCCCTCAGAGCTTTGTTTACTGGACCAGTTTCTCTAGCTAAGATATTAAATACTGCACATTTCTAGGAATCACAGGGCTTAATTATTGTTACGGTTCAAGAAGACCCAAGCTGGGAAGATTCTTTGTTATACACAGAGTGAGATTAAAACACAAAGTCAAATGCTGCTGATCAAATTAATTTATTGAGCACTTACACAAACAAAATATTCATGCGTTGTGCTAAGAAAATAGTGATAGGAAAGGGAGAGAAAGATAGGAAAGAAGGAAATCTAGCAAGCAGTCAGGAAAGGATTGCAAGAGATAGCCACCACCATGGATCCAGCGGCATCCAGTTGGTCCTGTAGTCTTCCTGCACATTGGTGGTGGGAGTCTCGTGAACACCCTCTATTACTCGATTGTCCAGTCTTTTATAGGGTATCCAGGATGGTTGTTTCCTGGACATTCCTGCATTACTGCCTTGGCAGTTTGGGGTATTACGTATCCTCCAACGCAGTGCGGCCATTCTTGACCCCTTCTGAAAACTGTTTCGAGCCCTCATCTGTTCACAGCTGCTGAGCTCGGTTCTGGCAGCAAATTCAGCAGAAAGGCAATTAAGTTTGAGACAGTCAGCTAGAGAGATGGTCCCTCACAATTATAAGAAAACTGGTGTGATTTTGTTGGGTGGGTTTTACTTTACCTCAGCTTTTAGAAAGCTATTGGCTAGTTGCTCAGCTGGTGTCAGAGAAAGTAATTGGAAGTTATACCATTTTGCACTGAGTGCCTGTATTTTGATTGGTTTCTCATTATTTATTGTTCATATTATTGATTGTTGATATAAATTTGATTGTTACTGAGTTGTTTTGACATCTTTCAATACATTGTGTGACATAACATGCTGGCACAGCTTGGCTGGGCAGCATCCCAACAATACATTATTCTCACAGAACGATAAAGAAAACTGTTATTAATACAAAGACCGGATTTTTTAAAATACACTTATTGAGACTAATACCTCAGGAAGTAGCAAGCATTTGTCAAATAGAAAAAGGTGACAAATATTGTGTAATACAAAATAAACAAAAAAAACAACCTAGTTTTCTAAACTTTATGGAAAGGTAAAGGAAAAATTTTAGTAGCTAAACTATCAGAGCTGGGGCTCTCTGTAAACAGGGAGGTTTATACAAAGACATACTACTACAGCCACACTATTAGAGAAATAAGCCATAGCATGTACAGGAGGGATGATGAAGACGCTGTATATTGTGTTAGCGCTTACAGAAGCTTCCCTCTTGATGCTGTTTGCTTCGACATCTGCATTAAATATAGGAGTATCTTGACAGATACTCTAGATTAGAATTTTCTAAAAATACATCTGAAGCCCCAAAGGGGATGTTTGTTTGACAGTTTTTGGTGTATATAAAAAACCAACTCAGATAGATGGATTGTAACTACTGATGTATTTGTGTTATGTAAGCAGCCTTATCATTGGCTCAGAGCGCAGAAAGCTCCTTCACACCTGTCATTAACTGCACTGATGAACTTAGTGAAGAAGGGGAATAAAAGGAGATGGGGCTTTTACTAACTTACTCTCTTGTGATCAGCCCACCAGCTCTTGTTAGACTGAGATTGCCCACACATGTAGCCATATACTAGTGTCATTCATCTGCGATGGCTGAATGAATCTTTGCTCTGTGCAGAGTGATACTATCCTTAAAATCAGTTAAATTCAAGTGACACTCTCAGTACCAGAGCCCTAATTTTGGACTAAAAGCAATGACAAAAACTATGTGCAAGAAACCAGAAAGTGTGCTTTTTTAATATCAAAAAATAGCTTTGTTCTATATTTAGTTTAGTGCTTTCAAAAGGTGTTGTTCAGAAAACAAAGATTAAAATCCTCCAAATATCCACAGAGCTGGTGCAACAGAAGCTACAACAGTGTAAGATTTCTGACAATGTTTCAGTTCCAGAAGTATTTGGAAGATATGGGACATCCATTTTCCTTCAATTTTGTCCATAGCCTCTTTATTTGCAATGACAAAATTAATATATTTTTTTTCTCTTTAGTTTACATTATGAAAAACTTGACTGAGATAATTTTGTTCCTCATGGGCCAGTTTAAGGGGACAGCGGCCTTCACTGCTAACCTCAACTACATGTAAACCAGGGCTCAGAGGTAAAGATATTTCTTTCATTTTATTAAAAAAAAAGTCAGAATATCCATGCTATCATTTTTACTTTTTAATATAGAAAAGTATAGAGATAGTGCTGGTTTATGCGAAGTTTCAAAAATCTCTCAGACTGAAAAAATGTAAACTGGAGAAGGAAAAAATAAGATTCTGATTTCTGATAGCCACCCAGACCAAGTCAGCAACAATCAAAGCAATTTCTGACATGTATTTTCATCCTACTGTTTTTAAATGTTAAGCTCAAAATATTTTTATTTTATTTTATTTTATTTTATTTTATTTTATTTTATTTTATTTTATTTTATTTTATTTTTTATTTCATATTCATAAAAGATGAACTACTGCACCCACAAGTGTATATACATCTTTCATTAGGAAGAGCTTTCCTTTTTTTTTCTAAATCACGTAATGTATCTTGCATATCACAGGTTGTTTTATCTTTTGAATAGCAGTAGCATGTTGAAACCGTGATGAGTTGAGGATATAGGTTAGGTAAGGTTGGTAGCAAATGGGAAGTGGCAGTATCTTTTGTTAGACTGACTCATTTAATGTGAACCATAGACAAGTCTGGGGTCATACAAGCACTTTTTAGGGCCTTGAGTGTAAATTATTGTTCCTCAACACACCTGGACTTTCTCATATGCTCTTGCCTAAATTAACACTACTGTCACAAGACCCAGTATATCAGAAAACTGAATTGCTTTATTCTCACTATCACTTTTTTATATAACTTGAAGATCCAGAATAAAATTTAAGTGGGTTGCTGATAGCTCAGTTCAAAAATTGCAAGCTAGCTTCCTGCATATACACACATAACACACCTTCAATCTAGAAATGCATAGAATTATTGAAATACCTCCTTTCTTGTCCCAAAAATTAACCGGTTCCCTACCAAAACCGCCTTAGCCTGAACAAATGCTTCCCCCTATATTGAAGTTTCAGTACGAAAATAACAGGATATCATGAGTTGCGTTCACACCACCTTCCCAAGATACAACCTCAGTGTTCTCTTCCTGGGCCTGTTCTTTAGCAATTCGGCTGTTGTATGAAAAATGGTTCCTGCTTCCACTTTCAGATATGGTGAGCCTTATTTAGCGGTAGCCTCCTGCTTGCAAGACAAGAGCTTGGAACTAAATCTCAAAAAAAAAAAAATGCAGGTAAATTTCATTCTTGTCTTTTGTGTTGACTACTTCTTTGTGACTCACTTCCCGCTCTGAAAGGTTTTGATTCACTATTTTGACATACTTACCTCTTCCAATTTATTACTTAAGAGAGTCTAAGAACCTAACAGTAGATCTTTCATTTAACGTTAAATGTCAAATGACTGTAAGTTAAATGTTTTAACCTAAAGGGGCCTGTGACAATATTTAATCTATTTCTTAGAGCTGGTGAAGAATCACTATAGGACTAGATTTTTTTAAATTCATTTTTTCTAAGAGCTTTCTCAAAAAAAGCTGACTGCGCCCTAAACTATCTGGATCCACATTTCTAGCTAAAGAATGTTTCCATTTTTGTACAGTACTTGTGAAAGGATTATACCACTTGCTATCCAGACATCTTTGGAAATAAAATCACAAAATAGTCAAGAAAACTTTTGAGAATTCCCAAAGCTTTTTTAATTTGGTAACAAGCCATTCCTATCTATAAACTTGTAGTAGAACTATGTTGTTACTCATTATTCCTGCCTGATCACCGTGTTGCCTAAGTATTTCAGTCAGTTGTAAAAAACAGAAACAATAGTAGATGATTCAGCTTTTCAACTAAGCAATATTAATAGTAAACCATTAAATGCAAATAATAAAAAGCTTAATAAGCAAATTTATTATCAAGAAACCAAGAAAAGATCATGAAAATTTGTGCTTTTTTTTGAGTAATCATACTATTTCATGTTTTAAAAAAATGAAATAATAAATTACAATCTGATTGCTTTTCAGAAACACCTGTTACGTCTCTTTTCTAGAGTTTGGCTTATTATTTTCTTCGGATTCCCATTTTGTTAAAATCTGTTGAATTTATCATCTCTTCATAAATCAAATTACTATTTTTATTCAGAGGTCTGCATGTATTGTTGTACAAAATGAGCTATCTCGCTTTCTTTTTTAGAAAACAAACAGTAGAGGTGTGTTACTTAATCTCCGAGCCTTGCTACATAAAGCAAGGTATAATTTACAAGAGGCTGAATGGAGCAAATCACCTGTCATAACTTCATTGTCACTAGACCCCAGATAATTAATGCCTTAAAGTCAATAACAGAGTCTTCTAATTAAAAGCATAAAGCGCCATCATGACAGTGTGGGGGGGAACCTTTATAAGAACTTGTACATTCTGTGTTGAGATCCTGATATGGCTAATTGCATCGTGCCTTGCCTTGCTGTGGTTATGTAAACAGCCTTGCCTTCTGAGGCAGGGCTTGCAGGCTGCTTTTGTCAGGAGGAGAGTCCTTTTCCTGAGGGGTTTTTCATTGTGAAACACCAGCTGGTGGGAGTTTTGCATTGTTAACCATTATCACCAGTGGCAAAGGGGGAAAAAAATTCAAGATGAAGAAAAAACGCCGGATATTATCTATTTAGATAATATAGCCCTGTTTCTTGGGCCCTTCTATCCCCCTGAAGCATTAGGGAGGTAGACTCCATATTAGAAAATATGAAGAGTCTTCCTACAGCATATACTACTCTCGTGACTTTGCAAATGTGTTCAGTTGAAAATTTACATGCAAATATTGCTATTTCACCTCTTCTTACACCCTGGCACTTAATCCAAAGAGCCCCTGTTTTCTACTGGCTACAATGCAAAGGAAAACTGATAAAGAGAAAACATTTAATAAATTCAAGAACTTCCTTCCTCCACTTCAGAAGCACATGAGCAAATGCTAATATAGCATCAAATGCTCACTTATGAAATGTTAAGATTGTTGTTAATAAGTTAGACAAGAAAGGGTAATTACTTATGATAATGCTAGGGCTATTGTGAAATAATAATAATAAAAAACCTCAAGTAGAGAGTTTGCAGCAATACAGATGCTTCTTACGTATTCTATATTAGTCAGTTGTAAGAAAAATAGCTAGTAAAAAGGGATTAAGTATATTTTCTTTCTCCAGCTCTCATTCATTGTATGGAAGATTTATTTCTGCCATATTGTGCTCTTCATGGATTTCAGCCCCAAAACGACAAAAACGTACAATGCAGATGTCAGTGTGGATTTCCTCCTTTACAAGACTTTTGTCACATTACATCAAAACCTCAGCCTTTGCTATTTAAGTCATACCATCAAAGCAAAATAGCCCACGTGAACAAGGTTATGGCTTTTAAAATTCATTATTTTAGAGTTATTTTATAAAAGCTAGTAATAAAAATAAGAATGAGAGCATAAAAGTTACACAATAAGACATGAACACTGGAAGAATGACAAAAATAGCACTTAGTAGAAATACAAATACCAAAAGAAAGCAAGAAAGGGAAAAAAAAAAGGTTGTTAATTTTTATACTGTAACAATGTATTTCTATTCAGATCTTTTATGCATACTGTATTCTGCAGACGGATTTACATAGCCACATGCTGTAGAATTGTTTATTGTAGCACATTTCACACTTTTCACTAGTTCCCGTAAACTATAATTAAACTCTAAAAAGTCATTTTACTAAGAAATGAAAAGGTAGCAGAATTATTTCCCCATGAACAGAACCAAGTATTTGCATGAGGTAAACTGGCATCACCTTGTCAAAATTAGATGCCAGTTTCACCATTTCAGCGATTGACCCAGTAATGATATTTCCACAGTATGAATACATATATATCTACCACTGTCATGTGGCGGAGCATAGAAGACTCAGTGTGACATTGATATCATATCCTAGCCTAAATCATTCCCCTTTGCAGGGAACTATCAAACTATTCACAATATTAATGCTTAAACAAAAACAAAAAAAACACATATAAATAGGAGTTGTTTTTTCAACTATAAGGGTCGGTCAAGTTTCTGAGAAAAATTTTATTCACAAACACTATATGTTAAAATGTTCAAAATGTCAGTGAATCAAAAGAAAAAATAATTAGAAACTAAATTCAAGCACAGAAATCCTTAATTTCAGATACCGCTCTCACCAAGCATCTGTCTTTGTAACAATTTTGCAAAGATTTTTTTTTTCATTCATAGGCCACTTTATGTATAGTGATTTGTGAGGAGGCAGAAGATCCGTTTTATTTAAGTATTGAAATATATAAGTATGTCAAGTCGTAAGTTTTGTCTAGGCTTACTGTATGGGCAATGAAGACAGACAGGTAAACCCAGAAAACAATTTGTCTGACCTATTTTCAATATGTATCTCAGAGCAGGATGAAATGGAGATAAATATCTCTAGTTAGACAGTCGAAGTTATGTAGCTAAAGATTTCTTTTACCACACATTCTAAGGGAATGGATTTTCTTAAAGATACCCAAAGAATATGAAAGAACAGAGTGTCAAATCTGGGGTAATCTACAACATCAAGAATTGTAATGTGTGTTTCATTTAATAAAGAAATAAACCTGAGTAACATATTAAAGTCAACTACAAAGCTTGTCTATTTTTTATAGAAGAAGCATGTATTGAACACATTTGTGCATTTTAATTTCTTCCTTTTGTCTGTAACCCAGCAGCCGATATCCAGACCATTTGTTGATACAAGCCCTGTAACTGATAAGGCCTTATCCTCTGTTTGGGAATATATATAGATAGATATAAAGTATTTTATATCTATCTATCTATATATGTTTATGTATATACGTATATAGTTAAGACTTTTCAAAAGTATGTTTCTCTAGGCACCTGAGCATTCTCACTGGAACTTTAAAAAGAACTCATGGAATTAGATTGGAGACAAATAAAAACAAACACCAGGCCATTCTTATTTGCTTACTAGGTTTTGAACCTTCAAATTTAATGTT